>WOXC01012429.1:0-226680 GCA_011680675.1 Gymnobelideus leadbeateri | reverse complement strand
TCATGAAGAGCCCAGGTCACAGCATACACTGCACTGTAGATGATATAACTAAGGCCAGACATGGTCACATCAAAAAGGAATATAGGCAAAGCCTCCAAGGTAGCATTTGGTACACACTGCTCTATCTCTTGCTTCCCATATTCATTCTGGCACCAGAAAGCTGACAACCAGATCTCCTTAAGTATGATGTCCTCTGGGTCTTTATTAGGATTCACCATCCTGAGAAAAAACTTAAAACCAGGAACCTCATTGGTCATGTATGTAAATGTGAGAGCTCCACTGAAAGTGTGCCTATCAAAATAATTGGGTCTCATGATGTTGTCCCAGTGAGAAGTGGTGATCCACAACTTGTAAGTTGGAATAAATGCCATTTGTGAATATTTGAGAACCATTAACGAATCTGTATCACCATGAACCACAACTACCCTAGCTAAGGATCTGACTATCCTGTGTGTATCGATCAGCTGTGATTTCTCACGTGATCTCTCACTGACAGGGTTCTTCTCTGTGAAGGCTGCACAGACATCATGCTTTACCATCATGCTTTACCATGCTTTCCCAAAGGAATTCCTCACCCCTGAGATCATCTGTGGTCACCAAAACTACCCAGGTCCATTTAAAATGTACCAGTAACTGGACCATACCTCGAGGAAAAGAGGAATCTTTGGGAGCCATCTGGTAGAGAGCAGGAAATCGTGCCTTGTCACTCAGGATGAGATCAAAAGGGCCAAAACTGAACTGTACAAGAGGAAAAACATGTTAAATGTTAAATTCTATGAATGTTGTAGTAATAGTAGAATTGTGAAAAATTACACACTCACATCAAATAGCCATTTCTCTGTGGGGATAAATGTTGTGTTGGTTAGAATACATTCCTTTTTACCAGGGAATTTTAACCCACTCAGATCTCCATTTTTATCCCCCTTATTTAGTCCCATGCTTGCCAATGAGAGAATTCTCTGATTCTTGTTATCACTTATTCACCTTGAAGATCTTTTCCCTCCTTCCCAAATATACTGTTATATTATTTCTTGGCCCAGGATTAGTTGTTATATTAAAAAAGTATTTCATCACGTGGTGGAATTATTTTTTATGAAAACCAAAAACTTCCATCATATACATGTTGCATGTATTTGTTGGGACCATAAGCAAAACCCCTGTAGCTTTTTTATGTATAAAAGTTATATTTAAAATAAAATTTGCAATGTGTTCTGGAAAGACAGAGGAGTAGATCAGAAATTTCCAGGCTTTCCAGATTTCCTCCACTAACAAATAAAAAAATCTCCCTGAAATGTATGCAAAGCAGTAAAAATAAAGGTTTAAGTTGTGGTATATGATCATGATGGAATGCTATTGTTTTATAAGAAACGATGAGCTTAGTGATTTTAGAAAATACATGGAAAAGTCTTCACAGAATAATGGAGTGAAATGAAAAGAACCAAGGGGAAACTGTGTACAGTAAGAGTAATATGTTATTTTGTCTATTGTAAACACCCAAATTAACTATAAAACACACATAATGAAGAACATTACCTGCATCCAGAGTAAGAATAGAATAGAATAGGATAGGATAGGATAGGATAGGATAGGATAGGATAGGATAGGATAGGATAGGATAGGATGGGATAGGGTAGGATAGGATAGGATAGAATAGAATAGAATAGAATAGAATAGAATAGAATAGAATAGAATAGAATAGAATAGAATAGAATAGTAAGACTAGAATGGAAACATGTAGAGAATTATTTTACATTTATATACTATCTCTTTGAGTCCAATGGTAGCCATTTCGAAAGTGGGGCAGATGGAAGAAAAAAAGAAATTTATATGATTATTTTGCTGTATATTTTAAAGGAATAACAAGTTTTGCATAGGATATTTGTAGTTTCCTATAGAGGTCTGGCTTCTGGAAAAAAGGGTTGGGGAGGGAGAGTGTTCAGTCATCCCCCACTCCTCAGTCTGCTGTTCCTTAGATGAAAGTTTGTGAGGTAAAGTCTGTGAGGTGAAAGTTCTTGAGGCTGTGAGGTAAGAGCCAGCACACTCCTGGGGAGGGCAATACAGCAGGGAGCAAGAACATTCTCAGACAGCATGGCTGGGGGAATCTAAATGTGCCTTTGGGGAGAATAGGAGTCTGATGTTGAGGCCCTGGACAGAATTCAGGAAGCAACACTAAAGGGGACATGAGGTCTAGGGCAACGTTATCCACAGCTCAAGATTAAAATTTGATTATAAGAATAAACTGCTAAAATATAATAAAACAAGTAAAAAAATTAAAAAAAGACTAAACAAAGGAAAAAGAACCCAATCATAGATAGTTATGAAGATCTGGGTTCATATTCAGAGGAAGTTAGTGAGGTAAAGAAAAAGCCACTCCTACCCAAAAGAGTAACGGCCAATGGTCCCAAGCCCGAAAAGAATCTTTGAAGAATTTAAAAAAGGAATTAAAAAATCAAATAAGGTAGATCAAGGAAAAAAATAGGAAAAAATTGATAGCAGTCCAAGAAAAATCTGAAAACAATTTAACCAATTGGAAAAAGGAGATATACAGACTTAAGGAAGACACCTTGGCAAACAGAATAACGGGCAAGCTGAATCAAATGCCATTATAAGATACCAAAGAACAGTAAAATTAGAAACAATAGAGGAGAATTGGAAACATCTCATCAGAAAAAGTACTGACCTCCAGGTTCTCCAGAACAGATAGAGGAGAGATAATGTAAGAATTGTTGGACCTGCGAGTTATGATCTTAAAAGTAATCTGGATACAACATTAGATGAAATTATTAAGGAAAATTGTCCTAAAATTCTAAAACGAGAGGGTAAAGTAGAAATTGAAAAATTTAGTGCTCACAACCTGAAAGAGATCCCATGAAGAAAAATGACATGAATGTGATAGCCACATTTCAGAACTCCCAGGTTAATGAGAAGATATGGGAAGCAACAAAGAAAAAAACAACCAAACAAAATTAAAGAAATATATTAAAATAAAACCTCCACAGTTTAAGTACTGCAGATTTCAGAAGACCTAGAAACTACTAAAAGACAACATTAAAAGACTGTAGGTTTTGGAACATTAGATTTCAAAGAGAAAAGAAACTGGAATTGCCTCCAAGAATAACTTACCCAGTAATGTTCAGTATAATCCTAAATTTAAAAAAATGGGCATTTGACACATGGAAAGACTGTCATGTATTTGTAACAACAACAACAAAAAAGAACTCCATGGAAAATTTGATATAAAAAAATCAAGAAGAAATATAAAGAAAACAATGACTAACTATAAGATATTCATTAAAGTCAAACGGTTTACTTATTATATATAAAAATGTTATCAGTATTTTTACAACTGTCATCATTACTAAGGTTGAAAGAAAGGTTTGGGCTGCATTGTGTATGATGGGGTAATTCTGAAAAATCACCTTTGGAAAAGGTACAAAAGTGCATTTATCTCATAAAAATGGGGTGTGAAAGGAATTGAGCGTTACAGTGATTTGGAGGGCTTGTAATGTTGGAACCTTACTCTTATCTGGGTTGAAGAAGAAACATAGGTGTATGGAGAGGTGTGGAAGTGTTCTTGTGAAGAGATGAGACAATTGGGGGCAGGTTGAGGAAGAGACGTTTAGAGGGGAGTATAGATGAAGATTGTAAGGATGGTGAAAGACCTAAGTGAAGGACTTTTAGAGGGGTGGATAAAATAAGGAATGAGAGAGTAAAGGGAGAAGATAATATAACAGAGAGAGCATAAAAAAGAAAGAAAACTGCAGAAAAACCAGATGAAGGGAAATCCACAAGTAGTAATTGTAACTTTGAATGTAAATGGGATGAACTCACACACAAAATGGCAACAGATAGCAGAATGGATTAAACATCACAATCCAATAATATGTTGTTTACAAGAAGTGTTTGGGGGCCGCTTGGTGGTGCAGTGACTAGAGCACTGGCCCTGGAGTCAGGAGGACCTGAGTTCAAATCTGGCATCAGATGGATTTAACACAAAACTAGCCATGTGACCATGGGCAAGTTGCTTAACCCCAATTGCCTTACCTCCCCCCCTCCAAAAAGAAAAAAAAAGAGAAGACACACTTAAGAATGAGAGATTCACAGAGGTAAAATGAAAGTTAGAGTAGAATGTATTATGATTCAACTGATAAAAAAATAAAGGGATAGCAATTATGATCTCAAACAAAGTTATAGCTTTCATTGAAAGAGATAAACAGGGCAACTACATTTTGATTAAAGTTACCATAAACAATGAAACAATATCAATACCGAAGCTATATGCATTATAGCATATAAATTTTTAAATGAAGAGACAAATAGTACTATAATAGTAGGGGTTCTTAAAACCTTCCCTCTCACAATTAGACAAATCTCCCCCCCCCCCCCCAGCAAATGGGAAAGAAGCTAAGGAAGTGAATAGAATTTTAGATAATCTAGATATAACAACTGTCTAGAGATAACTGAATGGAAATAAAATGGACTATACCTTTTCTCAGTGGTTCATGTTACTCTTACAAAGACTGATCATATATTAGGATGCAGAAAATTTTATAGTTAAAAGAAGAGATGCAGAAATAATTAAAGTATGATTTTCAGATCATAATAGAATGCAAATTATATTTAACAAGGGACCAAGGAAACATAGATTAAAAACTAATTGAAATATAAAAAAGTGTAAAGGAAGGAGTTTTAGGAGTACTAGATCTTAAACTGCATTAATAAGGTGTCAATGATCACAACTATCTATTATAGGCTAAAAAATAGAAAGACAGAGCAATGGAATAGAGGAGACATTACAATTTACAGCAGCAAACAAACATGATACTCTTGTATTTGATAAGTATAAAGACTTAAGATTTTGGGATAAAAATTCATTATTTAGTAAAAATTGTTGGGAAAACTGGAAAGCAGTATCGCAGAAACTAGGAATAGACCAACATCTTAAACCATTTACCAAGGTAAGGTCAAAATGGATACACGACATATATAAAGAGAGATTTTAGAAGAAAATGTAAATATTACTTATTAGACTTATGGGTGGGTGAATAATTTATAACCTATTTGTGTCTAATGGTAGACATCAATAGGGCAGGGGGTTGGGGGGGAGGGAAGAAAAAAAGAAATTTATATGATTTTTTTATTTGAAAGGAATAGCAAGTTTTGCATAGTAGACTTGCAGTTTCATGTGCAGTCATCTCTTTTTAAAAATTGTACTATGTAATGGAAATATTAGATTAAAATAATAGATTAAAAATAAACTAAGCTGAACTTTAATCTTATAGAATGAATGAGTTAAAGAAAAAAATCATAGAAAAAAATCAATGATTTTATAAAGAGAATAACAATACTGAGACAACATATCAAAACCTAAGAGATACAGCAAATGCAGTGATTAGGGGGAAATTTTTGTCTCTAAATGCTTATATCAATATAACAGAGAAAAAGCAGTCTTATGGAGTGGATGTACAATTTGAAAAAACTAGAAAAAGAACAAAATAAGACCCCCAATTAAACACTAAGTTGGAAATCCTGAAACTTAAAGATTAGATTAATACAACTTATAGTTAAAAAATACAGTGAATTAATAAAGCTAGGAGTTGGTTTTATTAAAAAAAAAAACACCCAAAAAGTAGACACACAATTTTATTTTATTTTTTTTTGCTTTTTTTTGGAGGGCAATTGGGGTTAAGTAACTTGCCCAAGGTCACACGGCTAGGTTTTTGTGTGTGTTAAGTGTCTGAGGCCGGATCCGAACTCAGGTCCTTCTGACTCCAGGGCTGGCACTCTACTCACTGCGCCACCTAGCCGCCCGACACAATTTTATTTTTAAAAAGGAGAAAAACCAAATCACTAGTATCAAAAATCAAAAGGGTGAATATGCCATCAATGAAGATGAAATTAAAGCAATTACAAGCAGTTAAAATGTCCAATAATACACCAATAAAGTGAAACATTTAAGTGAACTAGAATAATATAAAAATATAAATTGCTTAGATTAGCAGTAGAAGAAATTGAATAGACATATTTTAGGAAAAGAAATTGAATTTTGAATTTTTTTCTTAAATTGATAAAAAGCATTTGTCTAAATCCATCAGCAAACATTATTTCTAAAGGGAATAAACTAGACACCTTCCCATTAAGATCGCATGTGAAATAAGGATATCTACTGTCACCAACATTGCTCAATATTGTATTGGAAATTCTAGTAATAGCAATAAGAGAAAAAGAAATAGAGGTAATCAAAATGTGGAATGAGGTAATAAACTTTTGCAGACAATATGATGCTATACTTGGAAAATCCCAAAGACTCAAAAATTAATTGAAAAAATTAATAATTTTAGCCAAGTAGGAGATTTTAAAGTAGATTCACACAAATCGTCAGCATTCCTATATATCACAAAAAACCCCCCACAAGAAGAGATAAGAAAACAACCCATTTGAATTAACTCTAGACAGTATAAAATACCTGGGAGTCCACCTGTCAAAACAAACCCAGGAATTAAATATAAGATGTATAAAAATATTTTTACAAAAATAAAATTACATTTAAATAATTAGAGAAATATTCATTATTGATAGGTAGGAAGGGTAAATATAATAAAAATGGCAATGTCACCAAACCAATTTATAAATTCAGTGTCATTAAATTAGAAAAAAAATAATAAAATTCATCTGGAAGAACAAAAATGAAGAATATCAAAGGATCTAATAAAAATGTAAAGGAAGGATGTTTAGCAGTAGTAGGTGCTTAATAAAAGCCAGCTGAATTGGTTGGTTTCTTTCCAGGTCACTATTATTCTTTGCCATCAGAATGAGCCATTGAACAATAAGCTTTTTTTGTCCCCATCCAGGACTATGACTCACAAGGAAAGTTCATCAAAGGCAACAGAGATGAAAAGAAAATTTGATTCACAGCAGTACCTTGGTATAAGCTGTACAGAGATGGGAACATTTTCTCCTTCTAAAGCTAACCAATTATCAGTGCTGTTAGGTGGAGAATAATGAAGGAAGAGAAAAACAGTGCTGAAAATCTTGAGGTGTTAGAGAAATAGGAATGATTGAGAACAGAAGAATCAGCATCAGAGGGTGCTCTAAGGTTTTCAAACGGCCTTATGTGTGTGATCTGATTTAATCCTCTCCAGAAACCTGCAAAGTAAGTGCTGTTATTATCCATAGAGAGGCACTGAGAGGTTCAGTGTTTTGCCCTGTATCACAAACCAGGCAAATGTCTGAGACAAGGTTTAAGTCAGATCTTTTTGACTCTTAGTAACAGAATTTGAATCCTTATTTTGGGCAATTATAGGAAATATAATTAGAGAGGAGGCAAAAGGGTCAGAAAGTGAAACAGAGAAATGGAAAAGCACATTGAGAGTGAGAGAAGAACAGAGAATGCCCATCTGATAAGGAACATTTACAAGTTCCACAATCCATCTACCATAATCATACCCTGCAATCCTATGCCATCATTTAACTCCTCACCCATCTTTCACTGAAGCTCCTTGGAAAGAAATATTGTGGAGAAGTGTGTGTGTGTGAATCTGGACCCCCACCGCCTCCACCCCTGTTCCACTATGTGCAGACTCAGAGGTTTACATCTGCACTTCTAGACAAAGAGTTCCTGCTGTATTTACTCTTTAGAAGCAACGAGAACAGAACCCAGATAACACTGTAGCTTTGGTCTGGCCAAGAGGACAATGTTCATATAGTCTAATGAAATTCTGGAAGGAAGATTCAATTCTAATTTGTCTCCTGCTTTGAGCTCAGCAGGACCTCACTTGGGTAACAAACACCAAACCCCCACACATCACTGCAGGGGAAATCAGAGCATTTACATATCTCTAAGTATGACAGGCATTTCATCATCAGTTTTTAAAAAATATCCCTAAGGATTCTTGTTTTTTTCTCTAGTTGGCATCCAAATATATCTCTGATATACCAAGAAATCAACACTAATGATCTCCTAGTTCCCAGCTGAAGCCTACCCAGCCATATTAAGGTTCTCTTGTCTGGAACACAAAAATCTGGATTTATGGTGTCAGTATGGACACTTAGGTACAGAATATGAAAGGGGAAGGAAAAATCACAGTGAGTCCTAGTAACTCATCTCTGGAGATTCTCAGGGGCAAGACCCCTGTGGAAGGAAGGAGGGCAAGAGAGGAAGACAGAGAGACAGAGAGACAAAGAAAAAGAATATTTTGTATCTACAGCTCTGTAAGACAAGCAGAGAGATAAAAATTGATTTGTAAAAGCAAAAGTTGGGGAGGGGAGAGAAGGACTGGAGCATCACTGGGCATAGCAATGGGGGCTTCCCTATTTGCCATTTCCATATAAAGAGAAAGCTTTGAAAAGTCAAATCAATTAAAACCAACTTCATACAGAGGTACTTACCTATAACTCCTGCAGTCCTTGGTGGGATGACTTGTAAAAACTTCTGCTTTTGTAAAACTACTGACTCTCACTGAATACAGAGGGGGAAAGCTTCTAATCACCAGGTCCCCATCTCTGCTGAGGTTGGGGCTGACTTTGGAAAAGTAGAGGGGCTTCTCACTCCTGTACACTGAAGCAGGAAGCTGCAGGTACAGTGTCAAAAGCAGGGTAGAAAGCATCCAGAAAGTGTCTCTCTGAATGAGAAGCACCCTCCCTGAACATCACCCACAGCCCCAAACCTGGGAGGAACCAGTGTAAATGCAGCTGATGTCCAATCGAGTCCTCTATCTATAACTGAGGTATAAGAACAATGATGTGAGACCAAGGGCTTAATTTATAAGGCTCCAGTGACAATTTGACAGCACTGTGACCCTCAGTACTTTTGCAGTTAGATAAGGAATTTTATTAAGATCTATTTTGTCAGATATTTTTAATGGAGAAGGGGATTTCTGCAAGTAAGCCTGAACTGGAGAAGCAAGTCCACTAGAAGGTGCTCTGAAGCCCCACTCAAGTAATGGAAATGCAAATTTAAAGATCTTCCCTATCCCTAGGCCCTTTGATAGACTTAAGAGACTCTGAGAGCTGCAGATTGTAAGATCACAGGCTTGATCACAGGAAGCTTAGAGGTCCTCAACCTTTGTTTTTCCTTGTTCATGGTGACCAAGCCCAGTGTAGTAGAGGTGACTCAATTACAAGGAAAGTCCTGCAATTTATTTTTGTACCTCCAGAACATTCTCTCTTGTCCAACATGAGCAAGTGACCATCTTATGACTACTTAATGGGGAGAGCCCATCCTTCACCTAATTTATGGCCACCTGATGATATGTCATATTTTGGCCCTCAAGAGCAAGGTCTATCAACCAATGGGATTCTGTATTTTACCATGCCTCTTTTGCATATTTGGTATGAAATCTTTCAATACTTTGAGGTCCACGTTCTATCCCTTTCTTAACTCCCCACCCCCTTAGGAAAGAAAACATAGACAAAAGCTTATGAAAAATAAAGAAAATAAAAAAGTTTGCTTCAGTATGGAGTTAGATATCTTCAGTTCTTTCTCTGGGGATGGAGAGCATTTTTTATCCTAAGTCCTTTAGAGTTGTCTTGGATAGTTGTATTGCTGAAAATAGCTAAGTGGGGGCGGCTAGGTGGCACAGTAAGAGCTCCAGCCTGGGAGTCGGGATGACCTGGGATCAGATCCGGCCTCAGAAAATGAGCACCCACACATAAATTATGACTAGCCATGTAACCTTGAGCAAGTTACTTAACCCCAGTTGCTTTAAAAAAAAAAAGAAAAAAAAGAAAATAGCTAAGTCATTCACAGCTGACCATTTTACAATATTGCAGTTACTTTGAATCCAGTATATTTCACTTTGCATCAGTCTGTGGAAGTCTTTCCAGGTTTTTCTGAGAGCATCCTGTTCATCTATTCCATCATAATCACATACCACAATTTGCTCAGGCATACCCCAATTGATGGCCATCCCCTCAATTTCTATTTTTCCCCCAAGAAAGGAGCTGCTATAACTATTTTTGTACATATAAGTCCTTTTCCTCTTTTCATATATCTTTTGGGATACAAACATACCAGTAGTATTGCTAGGTCAAAGAGATTATAGCCCTTTGGGCCTTGTTTCAAATTGCTTTACAGAATGGTTGAATCAGTTCCCAATTCCACCCACAGTGCATTAATGTCTAATTTTTCACACATTCCCTCCAACATTTGTCATTTTCCTTTTCTGTTCTATTAGGCAATCTAATAGGTATGAGGTAGTACCTTAGAATTGTTTTAATTTCTCCAAAAAATAGTGAGTTAGAATCTTTTTTCATATGGCTACAGATGACTTCAATGATTTCATCTGAAAACTGATGATATCTTTTGATCATTTATCAGTTGGGGAATGGCTCATTTTTTTTTTTTTTTATAAATTTGATTCAGTTCTCTATTTGTTTCAGAAATGAAGACTTTAGAAGAGAAAATTGCTTTTTTTCACAGTTACTATTGTTCACTGTACTTCCTTCCATCCTATTTCCTCCCATTTATTCTATTCTCTCTCTCCTTTTACTCTCTCCTTCCTCACAATAGTTTTGCTTCTGACTACCCCCTCCTCTAACCTGCTCTCCCTTCTGTCTATTCTTTTATATCTTTCCCCTCCTACTTTTCTGTAGAGTAACATAGATTTCTATACCCAATTGAGTGTATGTTATTATTTCTTTGAGCCAATTCTGATGAAAGTAAGGTTCATTCACTCCTCCTCATTTACCCCTTCTTCCCCTCCACTGTTGAAGCTTTTTCTTATCTCTTTATGTGAGATAATTTACCCTATTCTACATCTTTTTTTTCGCATTCTCCCAGTATATTCCTCTCTCATCCCTCAATTTTCTTTTCTTTTCTTCCTTTTTTTTGTCTTTTTGGAGGGGGAAGGCAGGGCAAATGGGGTTAAGTGACTTCCCCAATGTCACACAGCTCTTAAGTATTAAGTATCTGAGGCTGGATTTGAACCCAGGTCCTCCTGACTCCAGGGCTGTTGCTCTATTCACCAAGCCACCTAACTGCCCCTTAATTTTATTTTTAATGTATCACACATTCATATTCAACCCATACCCATGCCCTCTGTATATATACGTACTCTAATAATGAGAAAGGTCTCATGCCGTGATCTTAGTGGGATCTGACTTGTGGTTAGAATATGTCCTTGGAAGGGATAGTTTATTCAAAAGGAACAAGATAGAGAACCAATTAGAAATAATCATGTTGAAGAGCAAGTTGTGCTGGATCCTGATGCCTTGCCCTGCTCCTTAGTATCTATAGAATTTGTGAATTTAAATGTCTCTGAACAGCAACTATCTAATATAAATTCCCATTTTGCCCTCTAGAATGCCTGTCTCATAGTTATCAAACTTCTTTTCATCTTATACTTACTGCTTCTTTTTTTTTTTTTTTTGGAGGGGAAAGGAAGGCAATTGGGCTTAAGTGATTTGCCCAAGGTCACAAAGCTAGTGTGTCAAGTGTCTGAGGCCAAATTTGAACTGACACCAGGACCGGTGCTCTATTTACTGCACCACCTAGCTGCCCCACTATTTTATATTGAATTTCATCTTCTAGTCTTCACTGAGTCAAGGCTCCATCATCAAAATACTGATACCTTGGTTATTCTTTCCAGTTGTGAGTACATTTTATCTTATATCTCCTGATTTACTTATCAGGGTGTAGGAGTGGTGATACTCCCCATAGTCATTCCCTCAACCACTTTCATTAAGCATCTTCCACTCTTACCATCCTGATATCCACATTTATCACCCAATCCAAATCTTGCTGCTTGTCATCTCCTGACCCCAGAAGATTCTCTTTCTTCCTAAGGAAAGAGCTCAGTGACTACAGTCCTTATCTTTCTTCCATTTCATTTTTCATATTAGGAAGAATGAAATATACCTACAGATAGCCTCACACATTCCTTACTGTCCATTAATTCATTCATTTGCCATTGCTGCATCCTCAGCTACACACACAGCTGGTCATGTTCCTTGATGTTAGGATTACTCACAAGTGTTCCTCTTGCATGTTCATTGACTGAAGCTTTTCTTTATCCTTATTTTCTCCTTCCTTTATCCCAAACTTTTCTCAGTCTATCTTTCCCAGTGTCTGAATGCTCCTAAATCTGGTCTTCATTCTCATTATGAAAATTTTTCCTTCTTACCTACATTTCTATTTTTTTTAAATAAAATATTTATTGTATTTTTAATGTATGGAATAAAACAAGCATTTTTATAACAGCATCATAAAAAGATGATTGCACATGAAACTGCAAATCTATATTTTGCTATTCATTTTAAATATACAATACAGTTACCATGTGAACTACTTTTTGGCCTTTTTTTCCTTCCCTTTTCTGCCCTAAAGATGGCTACCATTAAAGGGAAAAAAAAGTGTGGGTGTGTATATGTGTGTGCATATATACATACATGCAAACATGTATATGTATAGTCATTCTTTATATACTTCTATTTATGAATTGTTTCTTTGAATGCAAAGAGTGTCTTTCTTCAGATGTCCTTTATAGTTAATTTGGGTATTTATAGTAGACACTGTGACTTATTCACTTAAAATTGTCCTTAAAACAATATTGATGTTACTTTTTACAACCTTGTCCCTGTTCTGCTCATTTTTCTCTTCACTACATTGTGCAGGTCTATCCTTCTAAGATTTTTGAGTTCTTAATTTCTTACAGCACAATTATATTCCATGACAACCATACACCACAACTTGTTCAGCCATTCCCCATTTGATGGGCAGCCCTGCAATTTCCAGTTCTTTGCCATCATAAAGAGAGCTGCTATAAATATTTTGGAACATGTGGGTTCGTTTCCTTTTTCCCTAATCATCTTTGGAAATAGATCTGGTAGTAGTATTGCTGGGTCAAAGGCTATAGACAGTTTAATAACACTTTGGGTATAATTCCAGAATGCTGAACAAAATGGTCAATCAGTCCAGAATTCCACCAACACTGAGTTAGTGTTTCAATTTCTCCACATCCCCTCCAATATTTGTTGCTTTCCTCTTCAATTACTTTAGCCAACCTGATAAGTGTAAAATGAGGCTCCTTTAAATGGATGTTTATTTCATTAACAAGGACTTCGAATATTTTTCATGTAATTATAAATTGTTTTGATTTTTTTCATTGCAAAATTGCCTGTTCACATCCTTCAGCCATTTATCAATTGGGGAATGATTTGAGATTTTATAGATTTGACAAATTTCTTTATATATATTTTTATGTGGGACCTTTATTTTATAAACTGTATATAAATGTTCCCCCCAATTTTCTTTTTTCCTTTTTATCTTGGCTATATTTGTTTTATTTGCACAAAACCATTTAAAATTTAATGTAATTGAAGTTATTTTCTTTCTCTTGTTTATTCATACATTATTTGCCTATATATGTCTGATAGGTAATATATTCCATGTTCTTCATTTTTTCTTGTAATATATCTCTTCATATCTAGCTATTGTATCCAATTTGACCTTATCTTGTCAAATAGTGAAAACCACTGGCCTGTGTCAAATTTCTGCCATATTGCTTTCTAATTTTTCCAGAAATTTTTACCAAATAATGAATTCTTAAAATCTTAAGTCTTTATGCTTGCCAAATACAAGGTTGCCATAATTATTTGCTATGGTAAATTTTATTTCTGCTCTGTTCCATTTATCTATGTTTCCATTTCTTAGCTAGTACCAGGTAGTTTTGATTTTTACTACCTTATAATACATTTTAAGATTTGGTATTGCTAAACATTCTTTCTTTATTGTTTTCATTACTTTTTTGTTATTCTTATTCTTCCAAAACAATTTTAATATTATTATTTTTCTAATTCAGCAATTTTTTTTTTTTGGTATTTTAATTACCTCATTTCCTTCTAAAGCTTACCCTGACTATACTCTCCACCCAAAGTCAGGGTCAAAGTCAGGCTGACTCTATGGATTGATGAAGGGCTATGGTTACACCACATGCAATCTGTATAAAACCATTGAGTAAGTTGGGACTGGGAGACATTGAGGTCTGGCATGAGAAAGAGAGGAGAGCATACATCAAGAGTTGAACCAAAAGCACTGGTAGGAGTGGAGATCAAAGCAAAAGGATAAATGGGAAAGCAGGACTGAGACAAGGCAGATGAGGGAGAGATAGAGGAAAGTCATCTGCAGAAGGTTCTGTTTGACCTTGCTAGATGTATCTACCTCTTCAAGGACTGAGAAAAATTCAAAGACAAGGTCTGCTCTTTCCCCAACTGCTCCTGGTGCTTGTTGACCAGCAGGCACTGGAGTATGCTTTTTTGTTTTTTATCAAATGCTTCTGATAATTTGAACTTTGCCTTGCCAATTATGCCAGGGATTAGCTAGGGGTAAATATAAATGTAAATGATGTCAGAGAGTCCAACCTCTGCCCAAATGTTAAGACTTTTCCTAACAGTGTCTTCAGAGTGATTGTCATTGTACTCTTAATTTTCAGTTTTGAACAATATTGCCTAGAGTGGCAAGCTTAAAACAAGCTATTATGAATGTTATATTTGTATTTATATACTTTCTGTTCAGGAGGCATATATCTGAGTAAGAAAGATTTTGTATCCTTTATTTATTTCTTCTATTTACAAGTAAGTGATTTGCTCTGTAACTGCCCTTGTCCTTTAACTGCTTAAGTCACAGTTCTTTGTCTCTGCATTTAGTTCACAGTTCAGCTGGACCATAATAGGTTGGCTGTTTGTCAAAACTACTTGAATTGTTTCCATAAATTATAAAGATTTCCAGACCCTGTGTGTAGGAAAAACAATGCTTGTGCTACTGCTCTTAAACTAATGCCATATATTCCACCTGATTTTATATATCTTTTAGGGCATGTTCAACTAAGAGGTACCTGTCCCTCTTTGTTCTTGGTCAGTGAGAGTCACCTCAGATATTTATTGAGCTCATGTTTAATGAAATGGAACTAAATCAGTATAAGTTGTGCCAATTCCTGTCTTCTTTAATGTCACCTTTGCACCTAAGTAAAGGGATTGTCCCCTCTGTTTCATGTCACCCATGGAGGACTACCTTCCATGCAGTTAGATTGTAACAATACAAAGAAAGATAGGTCCTTTTGTGGATAACAGTGGGGAGGATGTGAGAAATAATTTATTTGGACCCCTACTCTATTCCAATCAGTATCAACCAATTTGATAATATTCCACAGGGTTAGTTATTGTAAGCTCTCTGTATTAGACCCCACGACTGTGAGCTACAGATTGTAAAATCACATGCTTAATCATAGGAAGCTTAGACTTCCTATGAACTTAGACTTAAACCTCAACTTCTGTTTTTTCTTTGTCATGGTTGCCAAGTGTGTGGAGGTGGGTGGTGAAGGTGACTCAATTACATGGAAAGTCCTGCAACTTATTTCTGCACCTCCAAACTATTCTATGTTGTTCAACATGAGCAAAGGATCGTTATGTGACTGTTTAGTCAGTGGAGAGATCCCATTTTTCACCCAACCTATGACCCCTTGCTGATATGTGATTTTTGGCCCTCAAGAGGAAGTCTATCAACCAGTGAGATTCTGTATTTTACCATGGCTCTTTGGCATATTTGGTATCAACCCTGTAAAATGAGATCCTGGAAGATTGGGACATTTCAGATTGTGAGGAAGATCTGAGGTCTACTTCATTAGAAGTTATCATGGACCCTTTAATAAAGTGCTACCTTAGTCTCTTTAATTATAGGCTGGATAATTTTAACCCACAAACATGCACACCCACAAACATCTGCATGCATACTTAGAATCCACCACATCTCTTGTACCTGTGTTTTTACAGCTTTTTTTCTTCAGACCTGAGATACACTCTTACCTCACTTTCCCCTAATAGAGTAGAAGGCAGTATCAGAGCCCTCATTACAATGAATGATGATATGATGAGGTTCAGAGTAGGGGCCCATGTCTGGGAAGGGGGGAGAAGTTCCCAACCAGATGCCACAGAGAATCACTTGGATTGCAGTGCTGATGAAGAAAACAGAGTTGGACACCCTAGATTGTACATCTATGTTGATTCAACGCCCTGCTCTTGTTGCCATGAAGGCAAGAGCCACTATAATGGTTTTTTGCCAAAATGGAGGGCGCAGACACAGTAAAGACAACTCCAAAAGTTGTTTGTCTGAAGGTGCAGGTTGCCACAGTGGAATGGCCAATAAAGGACAAGGAGGAGAAGAACCAAAAGGGAGGGAGATGAGAGTATAACTGAGAGTCCAGTTATTGGTCATGACTATGGAAGGTGTCTTGAAATGACAGAAGCCCAAAGAACCAGGGCTGTCAGGAGAGAGTAGGAAACAGCTATCAATGCTAGATAGGCTCTGCAGTATCCAGGAAGGTCACAAGCTTGGGGAAGCAGTGATATCTGTCCTTATTTGGACACTCATCTTCTGGGCACTTCTCATAGTGATTCACATCTGAAGAGGAAAAGAGTCCAGTCAGAGCCTATGGCTAGTGACCTCCTCTCTGAGATTACCTTCCATCTCCCATCTACTATATAATCTTCTCATTAACTTTCTATTCACATATTGTGCTCCCATTAAAAGGTGTACTCCTGGAGTGGCTAGGTGGTGCAGTGATTAGAGCACAGGCCCTGAAGTCAAGAGGACCTGAATTCAAATTCTACCTCGAACTAAACTTAATACTTACTAGGCATGTGACCTTGGGCAAGTCTCTTAATCCCAATTGCCCTGTCTTTCTCTCTGCAAAAAGACAAAAAAAGGAGGACTCTTTGAATGCAGAAATTATTTTGTCATTCTATGGACTCTCTGCACTTAACATTGTGCCTGGCTTTAGCATGTGCTTAATAAGCCCTACTGCCTCCGGCCTGATCTGTGATTAGTGCACACATTTGGTTGGGATTTGCTTGTATTGTGATTAATACGATGTATGACTTAAATAAGCAAGGCATTCATTCTAGAAACAGTTTCCTCTGGGTTGACTTCAGATTATTTTTTTCCATAGGGTTCATTGCAGTAAAATGCTTTTTGATGTTTTATTAATGAAAAAAGGAGAACAACCTCAGTCCTAATCCCTGAGGGTCTCCATCATGAATCAAGAAAAGTCTGTCTATTTTTATGCCTCATTTTCACCTTGTACAATTAAATTCTTTTCATAATCAAATGTGTCTTTACTATCAGACATGAGACTTTATTATATGAGCATTTAAAAGATTTCTGTTGTTTTTTTCCCCTAAAAATGGTTTTGTGACTTCACCAGTACAGTGTATCTTTCTTAGGTCTTTATTCTGACTTTTAGAGGCAGCAAGGAATCAGGAAGATGAGTTCAAATCTGACCTTAGACCTTTACCAAATAAGTGACTCTGGGTAACTCATTTAACTTCTGCTTGTGTCAGTTTCCTCCAGTGCAAAATGGTGACAATACCATCTATCATCTAAGGGAAGGACCAAATAAAACACTATTTGAAAAGGGCTATGTGAAATTCAAAGAACAACATAAACTCCAGCTATTCACATTTATCAATGCAAATAGATGTGTCTTGTCTGCAAATATAATCTTAGACATTGATTTTTAATTGGAGTCCATGCTTCTTCTCTGATCATCATCTACAGAGACTTATTATTACCTAGAGAATGAAATATAAGTGCCTTTATTTACTTGTCAACTAAGACCTCACCCATCATTCTTTTCATCTCCATTGAACACTATTTCCCCTCCCTCATTTTGCAGTGCAGCCAAATGGTCTTTCTTTGTTCTTCAGAAATACACACAGACACACAGACACCACCCCCACACCCTAGTACATCTCTTATACCTGTACTTTTGCAGTGGTTTTCTTTCATGCCTGAAATACAGTCCTACATCACTTTCCCATCATAGAATCTTTCTCTTCCTTTACCTCCCCAACAATTTCTTTGCCCCCTCACAATGCCTTTCCTGGAGCTTCCTCTTGTAATTGGCAAGTCCCTTGAAGATTCAACCATTTAATGAATAGCCCAAATGTTGGACTCAATTCCTAGGACAAAGAATTCTCCTGAAGTATTCTTTTTCTTTCCAGAAGCATTGTTCTGGCAACATTTTCACAGCACGAATACCAAGATTTGCTTTCCAGTGTCCCATTACCTTTTTTCTTCATTTGTTAGAAAGTAAGCATCTTGAGGGCAGCCTGGACCTGACTCTCATATGGCTGAAACTGGATTTGACATACTAGTCTTCTTCTTAGTGTTGTCCCATCGATCAATGTATTTCCTCAGATGTGGAGTCCAGAATTGCACAAGATGAACCAGATATAGTGGGATAAGGTAGCATGATGGTTCTGTCCCTTGCCTGGTATTAGACAAATCGTTCTTCTTGAAAATAATATTTCATTTTCCCCCAATTGCATGCTGAGTTTTTAGTGAATTGTTTTCTTTGGTTAGTTTTTGAAGGTCATTTTTTAAGGAGTTATTTTCTCTAATTAGTTCACAAATTTTACTTTTTAAGGATTTGTTTTCTTCAGTGAGTCTTTTTCCCAATTTGGTCACTGTAGATTTAAATTTATCTTCTACCTCTCTAATTTAGCTTTTAAAATCCTTCTTGAGCTCCTCCAGGAATGCTTTTTGGGCTTGAGACCAGTTCATATTTCCATCTGTGGTCTCAGGTGTGGACACAGAGCCCATGGTGTCTCCTGAAAGTTATTCTTCTCATTCAGAATAATAGGACTCTATTGTCCTTGCTCTTGCCTTTGTAAATTGTTTCTGGCCCATTGTAATTGCCTATTTCCTACTTCCTTTAAAGTGTATTTCTGCTCCTGGGGTACAGAGGGCTCTGACCCAAGCTTCTCAATCTGGGAACTAGGTGCCTGGTTGTTGGCTTTGTGTGCTGTAGCCTCTGGGTGTCTAGATTAAGGCCAACACCAGGATTCTTAGTTTTTACCCTGAGTTACCCTGAGTCTCACAGAGTGATGTGTGGGGGAGGGGTGGTCTGGCCTCTTCAGATTTTGCTGGTCAGGTGAGGTAAGACTTGTTGGGACTCCTCCCGCCCTTCTCTTCAGACTTCTTAATGCCTCAGTTACACCCTTTCTCAGTGACTCCTAAGCCTGAGGCTATTTCTGATATTTCAGGATTTTACTCTGGGTGGGACATTTATCTCTGGGTGCCAGAGTTTATTTCCTGGCCCTTGGAAAATCAGGCAGGTGATTTTTAAACTTCCAGGCTGGGGGCTGATAGCCCCAGGAGAAGCTGCTGTTTCTGCTGTGTGCCCTGTGCTTTCTCTTACCCAGCTCCCATGAATCCTCCTATTCCTTGGTGAGAAGCTGGTGAGATGGCTGTGAACTGCCCTTGTGGTGGGTGAGTCTGCTGGCTGGGGCTCCTTCTCACTCTGCTGTAGTCCACTCTCTAGTCTGGGCTGGTGCAGCCCAGGGAGTACTCCATGCTGCCTCTTCCCTTTCCCATGTGGGCACTTTCCTGGGCTGGATTCTGCCACATTCTGTCTCCCAGTGGATTCTGACACTCCAAAATCCATTCAGATTCACTTTTTAAAGTTTAGTGATGGCATCCATGGAGAGGCTTAGAAAAGTTACTACTTCCATTCCCCCATCTTGGCTCCACCTGCATGCTGGTTTTAAAAAAAAACATTTTTAAAAATTTTGAGTTCCAAAATCTATCTCTCCCTCTGTACTGCATCTCTCCCTCCCCAAAGCTATCAGCGATGCAATATAGTTTATAATGTGCAAACATGTAAAACATTTCTATTTTAGTCATTTTGTACAAGAAGATGAGAATAAGAGAATGAATGAAAAAAAAAAAGAATAGCATGTTTTCATCTGTATCCAGACAACGTCAGCTCTTTCTCTGGAGGTGCATAGTATGCTTTGTCATGAATCCATTGGGATGATCATGGATTGTTGTATTGTTGAGAATGGCTAAGTCTTTCATAATTCTTCTTCAGATGATATTGCTGTTACTGTGTACAGCATTCTCCTGGTTCTATTAACTTCACTTTATATTAGCTCACTTAAGTCTTTCCAGGATTTTCTGAAATCATCCTGCTTGTCATTTCTTTTTTTCCCCCAAATGCTTTGTTAACTTCTGGTTTACATCAATCATTTCTGCCAGATTTTGAATTACAATTTTTCCCCATTTTTCCCCTACCCACCACCCCAGAATAGCAGTCCCACAAGCTATCCCCTCGTCCCATCTGCTCTCTCCCATATCTTCTCCCATGCCCCCTTCAACTTTTCCAGTAGGGCAAGATGAATCTCTGTGCCCCAATGCCTGTATATCTTATTTCCAATTTATGTAAAATAGTATTAATAATAGTATTTATATAATTTTTAAAACATTTGATTTTAAAACTTTGAACTCCAGATTCATTCCCTCAGCAGCTTTTTGCCGCCAGTGAAAGAGGCTGATGTGCTCCCAAATACTGGTCCCAAAGTCCATACCACACTGACTTCTCACTTTGTCTATGGCATCTATGTGTTGGTAATTCTGGAAACACCACAGCTGCTTGTGTTCTGGGGTCCCTCCAGCCAGTTGCTGGTCTGGCCACCCTGGGGCTAAAACCTCTGACTTAAGAGGTCCTGGGCGTGGCTCCCAGAGTGCTGTGCTGGGTGCTCCCTGCTGGACTGCTGGGCTGTCCTCAGAGGGAGGTTAGCTTCACTGTGTCATTTTGTGGGTTCTGTAGCCCCAGAGATGGTTTAAAGTCCCCTTTTACATAAATTTGTAAGTGTTGGGAGTGGGAGCTATGTGGAAATGCTGTTTCTACTCCTCCATCTTGGCTCTGCCCCCTTCCTGCTTGTCATTTCTATTAGGACAATAATATTCCATTACAATCATATAATACAGTTTGTTTTGCTGTTTCCCAATTGATGGACATTCACTTTATTTCCAATTCTTAGCCAGCACAAAAAGGTGCCATAAATGTTTTTTGTACAAATAGGTCCTCCCCCCTTTTTTGATGGCTTTGAGATATAGACATAGAAGTAGTATTGATTTATAGCCCTTTGGGTGAAGTTCCAGATTGCTCTCCAGAATGGTTGGATCAGTTCACAACTCCACCAACAATGGATCAGTGTTCCAATTTTTCCATATCTTGTCCAAAATTTATCATTTTCCTCTGCTTGTCATAACTGCCAATCTAATAATCTAATAGGTGTGAGGTGGTACTTTTGCATTGTTTTAATGTGCACTTCTCTAATCAGCAGTAGATTTAAATATCTTAATGCAGCCTTAACTCTCATTAGCTTGCCTCACTATGAAATAATTAAATTGTCCCAAAGGCATCTGTTTTTCCATTAATAACATTACATCTGATCTCACAAATCCTATTTTTGATATTTTTTCTTCAAATGAACTGCTATATACTGGTATCTTTCCCATAGATAGTTGTGAAGTTGATATTTGAATAAACATGTAATATCTTCCTTTTATCCCCATTAAATTTTATTTGATTCAATCATACCTAATGTTCAATACAATAAAAGAATTTTCACAACCTGAGCACTCTGTCATTGAGTATATTAGCTACTTTACTACTTTGTGTTGTTTGAAAAACTGATTATGATGTCTCTGTTACATGTATCCACATAACTGATTAAAAATATGTAGAGAACAGTACAGTGTAGAAGACTGACCTCTAGGTGAAGATGTACAAAGATAATTGATTAATTCGGGAGTCAGCATGTAGGTTGTGCTTGAAGAAGAGGGTAGTATGGAAAAGGTGATGTTGCAATAGACTTCATTTTAGAAGATTCAATAATATCAGTTATGGCTTCAAGAAAATTATGTGTGGCACCCTAAAAAGTCAAAGCACCACTACATTTCTGCTAAAATCAGCTCATACCAGCTTTGGAGAGTTAATTGTTAAATTTTCAGGAAGATCAATTATAATTTGGAAACTAGAAAATGTTGCCAACAGGGCTTGATTTATTGTTTTGGTGATTTCTAGAGTTAATGAAGTGATGGAGAAATGTTAAAGATGTAGATAAATTGAAAAAGTTTGTGGCACATTTCCAGAGAGCTCTTTGTTAAACATTTACCAGCAGAAAACTAGATTCTCTGACAACATGTGGGGAGTTGGGAAAAGAACCAGCTGAAATTCAAGTATTAATGAGGTGGTGAATCATAGGCTTCCTATACAAATATGTGTTTTGAAATTTTTTATTCCTCTGGCAGGAATTGTGAGGTAATGTCCTAGAATAATTTCAGTTCTTGGAATTCACTTTTTTCTTTATCCCTTCTTGAGTGTTCCTTTCTGGCTTCAGCACAATCACATAACATTTGGGCATAAATATGCAGCCAAGTAACCCAGCACTGGATGCAAGGATGGAGAAAATCTCTACTATAACCATGGCCTTGCCCTTGGTGCTCTGGTATGTGGGGAGGAAGGAGACCCACACACTGCAGAACACCAACATACTGAAAGTGATGAACTTGGCTTCATTGAAGGCATCAGGCAGGCTTCTGGCCAGGAAAGCCACAGTGAAGCTCCCCAGGGCTAGGAAGCCCATGTAGCCCAGGACACAGTAGAAGGCAACATCAGAGCCCTCATTGCATTGAATGATGATATAACCAGGTTCAGAGTGTGGGTCCATGTCTGGGAATGGGGGAGAAGTTCCCAGCCAGATGCCACAGAGAATCACTTGAATGCCAGAGCAGATAAGGACAATGGAGTTGGACACCCTGGATTGCATCCACATCCTGACTCTACTCCCTGGTCTTGTAGCCCTGAAGGCCAGAACCACCATGATGGTTTTTGCCAAAACAGAGGACACAGCCACAGTGAAGACAACTCCAAAAGTGGTTTGTCTGAGGAGGCAGGTGGCTGCAGTGGGAGGGCCAATGAAGAGCAAGGAGCAGAGAAAACAGAAGGTGAGGGAGATGAGGAGAGTGTAGCTGAGAGTCCGGTTATTGGCCTTGACTATGGGAGTGTCTTGAAATTTCACAAACACCCAGAGAACCAGGGCTGTCAGGAGAGAAAAAGAAATAGCTATCAATGCCAGAGTCATCCCCAAAGGGTCTGCAACATCCAGGAAGGCCACAAGCTTGGGGAGGCAGAGATCTCTGTCCTTATTTGGATACTTATCTTCTGGGCACTCCTCACAGTGGTCCACATCTGAAGAGGAGAAGAGTCCAGTCAGATCCTTTTTTGTGCAGGAGGAGCTACTGCTAATGCCCTCCCCTCTGAGATTACTTTCCATCTTCCATCTACTCTTTATATCTTCTCATTACCTTCCTATTCCCATATTGTGCTCTCCATTAAAACGTGCTATGCTCTATGAGCAGAGCAGGATAGAAGTATCTCAAAAGAAAGTTGAGATGCATTCATTTAGAGTGCCTGCCCCAAATGCTCACATGGATTATTTGTGTCAGGCTTGTAGTAGAGCATTCCAGGCTTGTGTTGTCCTGATCAGTCACACTCAGGAGCACTGCCCCTTGACTCTAATGTAGTGATACCATTTTTGCCCTCTTCCAGAACAAAGGACAACAACCAAACTTGGCAGTTAGGTGCTACTGCTTGGGCAGTGATGTTACTTTGAGTTGTATATATCTCCAAAAACTCAACCTCACGATGTTCTGCACCAAAGAGCTCAGTAGAGAAGCCCCCATAGACACTTACCAATTTCAGTGGAAATCTCTCCCTTTGGACACTGTGAGCAGCTGAAGCAGCAGACAGGCTTTCCTTCCTCAGTTGTCTTCCTGTATCCAGCAGGACAGCTGTCACTGCACACTGAATCTGGGGTCTGAACCATTAACAGGAGAATGGAAAGAACACTATTTACTAAAGGGATATTTATGAAGAAAGTGTATCCTCTGATGATTATACCTAGTTCATATGTCAATCGACATCACTAATGGAACGTTCAAGGGTTTTCTCTAGTCCTCTCTCTGTCACCGGCTGTGGGACTTTGACTGAAACTCCTGACCTTTGTGGGTTTGAATTTTATCACTTGTAAGATAAGACCTTAGAACACTCACTTTTTTTAGTGCTAAATATACCCTAGATCACTGTGTTGCTAATGGCTCATGTTGCTGAATGAAAGGTTGGCAATCATTTAAAATCACATCTAATATTTTAGCATGCAAAGACCATCAGCTTGTAGGGTGGGAGTGAATTGACTGTCCCATAATTGGGACCTGGCCAATGAGCCCCAGAGGAACTTTGCCTGTTGGAAGTTCATGTGGAAGAGGCTGGACTACTTGCTTCCAGAAAGGGCTGATACTGTGTAATGAAAATGTTTTCTTTTCCATTATAAGCATTACCATACACTCTCAATATTTGTACTCCTACTATTATGTGAAAATGAGGTGCTATTTGATGGGTTCCTGAGGCAGAACTGGGAATGCATGCAACAGGCAGAAATTGGCATAAGCTTTTTTTTCTATCTGAGTGAGAGACACACTATAATGCTCTTAGTGCCTCAAGGCTTTGGGCCCTCCCCAACGAATGCCAACTTGTGACCAGTGAACACAGACTCCTGTGTGTTACCTCTTTATATTTCTTCTGTGCTGTTTTTAGTTGAAGAAATTTTGGAAATTTTAGTCCTACAAGGTTGAGAGAATGAGCCATCATAAGTCTAGTGATGAGAGCCTACACCAAAATTATTTTTTTTCCTCAGACATGAAGTAAACAAAACCCGGAGAAGCAAGATCCAAGTCCAACAGTAAGAGGCAATGATTTGTCAAGTGGTGGCACTGAATTTGGAAACCTATGTTGTCTATATCTATACATAATCACATATATATGTATTATATATAATGTATGTATGTATTACATTTGTATGCATAATGCATAATGTATAATGCAGTGGTATGAAGGAGAGATTATTCTAAAGTGTAAGGTTGGTGGAAATACTTGTACTTTTCTTTTCTCTATATCTTCTCAGTAAGTCTACCTTTGTAAAAACTAATTGATATTAATTAGTCAAACAGTACTGGAATATTTATACCTGGCAATTTATATTGGGGAAAACATAAAAACATTGAGGCTTCAAGCAACTTACAGTGAAGATATCACCATGACCCTTTCCAGGTTACCTCTGGATCCCCAATAATGAGATTATAGCCTTTCAGTGGAGACACTAACTCATCACTGTCAAAGTCAGTTGGGATGAGAATCTTCAGAGGTTTATGAGAGTTACAATGCTAGGGAGCCACAGAATTTTAGAGGAAATGTAGGTATTTCACCAACTTGGCACAATGCAGGTCACACTCATTTTCCATTTGATAGGAAAAAAAAAACAAAAAAACTTTGTCTAATAGCTGAATGAAATTTGACTTTAACTCAATTGAACTGAATGGAAGTTTCACTACCATTCATGATGACGTAATGAAGTGGACAAGAGCAATGTCTTTGGGGTCAGAAGGCCTTGAATCAATTCAAAGCTTCCTGGACCTAAGTTTTCTTATCTGTCAAATAAGGGGGTAGACAAGTTGATCTTTAAAGCCCTCTCCTCTTCTATCTCCTATAAGGCTAAATATTGGTGTGTTTTGAACACACACCTGATTGTTATTTTTCCCTTCTTCATCCAAATATTTATTTTAAAGGCAGAAAAAGTTTAACATTTTTTCCTATAAATAAATATGGGATGTTTAGTGCAGTAATTAGAGTGAGGTGTGTTCTTATGACTGAACATGTTAGTTGCCATGCAAATATTCTGACCTTTGGGCCTAACCATCCCCAGTCGATGGCTTCCTCACTTATTGTGAAATCTTGACCAGATGGAGCCTTGGGGATAAATTCACCCACTTTCACCAGGAGTTCAGTATTATTACGAAAGGACACATAGTTCTTAATGTCATAATGAGCCTCAGAGCTTCTTTTCTCATCCATAAACACTAGATCGTTAGCACTGTTGTTAAATTGAAGGTCCTTCAGAAAGGAGTGGAGCTGAAAGGGAAAAGAAATCTGTCAGTTCTTGGTGTCTGAGGCCAGGACTCCCCTAGAAGTAAGACCCGCATAGTCTACCAGAGATGTTGGGGCTGGCCAACCGAGATTTGTGCCCTTGCTTGAAGTGATGATTCATGTGGACTGGAATTCTGCTTTATTATTAGATCTGTGTCTTTGGGCAATTTACTTATCCTCTCTAGCCTTGTTCCCTAAAATGAGGTAAAATACGTACTACGGGCTATTCCTTTTAAATATACAACAAAGTTTTTGTGTAAATTACTTTTTCTGCACTTTTTCTTCCATCCCCCATCCTAAACATGGCTACCATTAAAGAAAAAAAGGTTTATGTGTGTATGTTTGTGTTTACATGAGTATATACATTCATACACAAAAACATATATGTAAAATCATTCTGTATATACTTCTATTTATCAGTTATTTCTCTGAATGCAGATAGTGTCTTTCTCCATATGTCCTTAATTTGGGTATTTATAATAGGCAAAATGACTCATTCATTTAAAGCTGTCCTTTAAACAGTATTGGTTTTATTGTATGCAACCTTGTCATTTTCCTCCTCATTTCACTCTTCATCCCATTGTCCAAGTCTTTCCATGTTTTCTTAGATTTTTTTAATGTATTAATATTTTATTAATATAGGAATGTTAATGTATTAATATATTACTAATATAAATATATATGTATATATATTATGATTACAAAATCTTACCTGTGCCTCACTGTTGCTTTTCTAATAAGATTTCACATTTTCTTTTTTTTTCATTTTGTAAACTTAGTTTTACTGTTTCTTAGGTTCTTTTTTTTTTATTTAAACAAATGCTTTATTAACTTCTATTTTACATCATTCATTTCCACCAGATTTTGAGTTACAATCATTTTCTCCCCGCTGTTTTTCCCCTACCCACCGTCCCAGAACAGCAGTCCCGCAAGACATCGCTTCCTCCAATCTGCTCTCTCCCCTATCCTCTCCCACACCCGCTTCAACCTCTCCATTAGAGGAAGGTGGATCTTTGTGTCCCAATGCCTGCACATCTCATCTCCCAATTACAAGCAAAAGAGTATTAATAATAGTATTTATATATATTTGAAACATTTAATCTTAAGACCTTGAATTTCAGATCCATTTCCTTCCTCCCTTGTCACCCATTCCCTCTGGGGAGTTAAGCAATTCAGTATATGTTGTACATGTCTAGCTATGCAAAACATTATCATAGTAGATATATTGTACAAGGCTGCTTATAATTCCCTCCCCTTCATCCCACCCCCACCTGGTCCATTCCCCACTTGATCCTGTCCCTCTTCCATAGTAGGTACCTCCAACCTCCCCTCCCCCCAAGAATGCCCTCCCATCCATCATCCCTCCTCTCCTCCCCCTTCCCCCCAATCTGCTGTAGGTTGAGATGTCCCACCTAGTATGTATGTCATTCTCTCCCTGAACCAAATTCAATGAGAATGTGGTTTTGCCTTTTTGCCTTCCTATTTTTCCCCTCCCCTGCAATCACTTCCCCCTGCTTCCTCTACATGAGATAGTTCACCCCACCCTGTCTCTCCCCATCTCCTCCTGCCACTTTCCTCTCTCACCTCACAACTTCACCCCTTGAGTATCCTCCCTTCCCAAAAAATTCAACCTATGCCCTCTATCCATATATAACTGTAACCATATACACACACATTCACATATGTATTCACATGACCATACACCCTTCTTCCATTATTTTCATAGTGAGAAAGATTTCATCAGTCACTGTTATTGTTTTTCCGTATAGGGATGTAAATAGTTCAACTTTGATAAGTTCCTTTTGATTTCTTTTCCCTGATTACCTTCTCAGGCATCTCTTGCTTCTTGTGTCTGGATGTCAAATTTTCTATTCAACTCTGGTTTTTTGCTCAAGAGTGCTTGAAAGTCCTCTATTCCACTGAATGACCATATTTTCCCCTGAAACAAAATACTCAGTTTTGCAGGGTAGGTGACCCTTGGGTTCATTCCCAGCTCTTTTGCCCTCTGGAATATCATATTCCATGCCCTTCGATCCCTCAGTGTAGAAGCTGCCAGGTCCTGGGCTATTCTGATTGTGTTTCCACAATATTGAAATTGTTTCTTCCTGGCTGCTTGTAGTATTTTCTCCTTGATCTGGGGATTATGGAACCTGGCTATAATATTCCTGGGAGTTTTCTTTTTGGGATCTTTTTCAGGAGGTGATCTGTGGATTCTTTCAACCTCTATTTTGCCCTCTGGATCTAAAACATCAGGGCAGTTTTCCTTGAGAATTTCTTGAAGGGTGATTTCTAGGTTCTTTCTTTGATCATGGCTTTCAGGTAGTCCAATAATTTTTAAATTGTCTCTCCTGGATCTATTTTCCAGGTCCATGGTTTTTCCCATGAGATATTTCACATTGCCTTCTAATCTTTCATTTGTTTGGATCTGCTTAACAGCATCTTGATTTCTCATAAAGTCATTAGTTTCCATTTGCTCCAGTCTAACTCTGAAGGAATGAATCTCCTCAGTGAACTTTTGAGATTCTTTTTCCATCTGGCAAATTCGACTTTTTAAGGCATTCTTCTCCTCATTGCCCTTTTGGGCCTCCTTTGCCATTTGAGTTAGTCTATTTTTTAAGGTGTTGTTTTCCTCAGTCAGGCTGTTGACCCTTATTTCATACTTTTCCTGCATCCGGACCTGTGCTCAGCTCCCCATGCTCTGCCCGCCGGCTCCCAGAGAGCTGCGCTGGTCCTTCCTGCAGGGCTGCTCGGCTGTCCTCAGCGGGAGGTTAGCTTCTCTGTGTCGTTCTGTGGGTGCTGGGGCTCCCCAAGTTGTTCAGAGTCCCCTTTTACATAATTTGGAGGTGATCTGGGGGCAGACTCTTTCTTAGATTTTTGATCTCATAATTTCTTATAGACAGTTGTATTCCATGATAATCATATACCACAACTTGTTCACTCACTCCCCATTTGACGGACTTCCCTGCCATTTCAAGTTCTTTCTCACCACAAAGAGAGCTGTTACAAATATCTTAAAACACATAGGGTCTTTTTATTTTTCCTTAATCATCTTTGGAAATAGACCTAGTAGTGATATTGCTGGGTCAAACCATATAGACAGTTTTGTAACTCTTTGGCTAAATATTGGATCAGTTCAGAATTACACCAACATTGAATTAGTGTCTCAATTTTTCCACATCCCCTCCAATGTGTGTTGCTTTCCCCTTCAATCATTTTAGTCAATTTCATAAGTGTAAAATGACACCCCAAGTTCTCTTAATTAGCATTGCTCTAATCAATAAGAATCAAGAGTGTTTTTCATATGACTCTAAATTGTTTTGATTTCTTCATTGCAAAACTGCCTGTTCATGTCCTTTGGCCATTTGTCAATTGGGGAATGGCTCATAGTCTTCTTTTTTTATACTGGAAAACTTTTTATTGTAGGTGGAGTGGGACAGCTGGACACAGGTTAGATGATTCCAATTTTGTTGGCAACATCTAAAGCATCATAATCTGGAGCAAGTAAGACATAGACCATCTCTCCATCAAGCCATATCAGTGTGTTGAACTTAGTCACGTCTATGTCATATAGCTTCTTTACCAACTGCTTGATCTGATGCTTGTTCACCTTGATGTCCACAATGAAGATTAGAGTGTCCTCAATATTCTTGATAGCAGATTCACTGGCCAAGGGAAACTTAATGATGGCATAGTGATTAAGCTTGTTTTTCTGAGGGGTACTTTTCCAAGGGTATTTGGGTTGCTTTAGTCTTATGCCTTAGTGTCTTGTGTCACTGGAAAGTGGGGGATGTTTGGATATTCTTCATTTTGTGGCTATGGATATCTTTCAGCATGGCCTTCTTGGCCTTTAAGGATTTGGACTTGGCTCCTGTCTTGAGGAGCACAATGACTTCCTTCACCTTTGGCTCCATATTAGGGAAATGTGGCTCATATTCCTGTCGATTTATGAAGTTTTTAAAATATTTTTAATATGGGACCTTATTTGACAAATTATCTACAAATTTTCCCTAATTTTCTGCTTTTCTTCTCATCTGTTTATTTTACTTGTGCAAAACCTTTTAAAATTTAATGTAATTGAAATTATTTATTTTAAACCTTGCTTCCTTATCTCTTGTTTTTACATACATTATTTGCCTATACATATCTGAAATATAATTTGTTCCATGTTCTTCAATTTTTATTGTAATATCTCTCTTCATATCTAGCTATTATATCTATTTTGAATTTATCTTTTTAAATAGGGTAAGATACCACCCTGTGTCTAATTTCTGCCATACTGCGGTAAAATTTTTATGAAATAATTAATTATTATCTTAAAATGTTTTCTTTACCCTTGTTAAATACAAAGTTAATATACTTATTTGCTAATGTAAATTGCATGTCTATTCTGTTCCATTGATCTGTTTCCATTTCTTAGCTGGTACCAGGTAGTTTTGATTTTTTCTGTTTTATAATACAGTTTAAGTTCTGATACTGCTAAACTTCCTTCCTTTACAGTTTTATTGACTCTTTTGTTATTCTTATTATTCCAAATTAGTTTTATTATTTTTTTCTAATTCTTAAAAATTTTTTTTTTTGCTAATTCAATTAACTTATTTTTTCAAAGCTTACACTGAATATACTCTCCACCCAAAGTCAGAATCAAAGTCAAATAGACTCTTTGGATTGACTAAGGGATATGGTTATGCCACCTGCAACCTGTATAAAGTCATTGTGCAAGTTGGAACTGGGAGACTTTAAAGTCTGGTATGAGACCTAAAAGAGTGCATAGATCAAGAGCTGAGCCACATACCATGGGCAGGACAGGAGCACAAAGCAAAAGGATAAATGGGAAAGTAGGACTGAGATGAGGCAGAGAAGGGAGAGTTAGAGGAAGGTCATCTGCAGAAGAGTCTGGTTGAACTTACTACATATATTTACCTTTTCAAGGACTGAGAAAAATTCAAAGAAAACATCAGTTATTTCCCCAGCTTCTCCTTCTGGTACTTGCCTATCAACAGGCACTGGAGTATAGTTTTTTGATTTTCATCAAATGCTTCTGATAACTTGAATTTTGCCTTGCCAATTATGCCAGGGACTAGCTAGATATAAATGCAAATGTAAATAATGTCAGAGAGCCTAACCTCTGCCCAAATGTTAAGAATTTTCTTAACAATGTCTTCAGAGTAATTGTCATTGTACTCTTAAGTTTCAGTTTACTTCAAACTCCCTAGAGCAACAAAAAAGGGAACAATATCACCCAGAGAGGTGCAAATGAAGCTAGGGATGAAGGTGGTGAAGAATTCAGCTGGCATCAAGGAGCAAGCCCAAGAGAGTTCAACAGCATGAGTAGCCAACAGAACCACCATATTCTTGGAGGAAGAACAGGCAACAATTATTACTTGATCATTCACAAAGTATGTCACAAAGTTTTGGGAGACCTTTATGAAAAAAAAAACATCAAAGACCCACAATTCTGAAGGTCAGAGTTCTGCCCTACTACCATTTTCCTTTGGCTTTCTGTTCACTATATACATGGACATAACATATATTTTTGAAAGAATGTATCCCAGTGGACTAAAAATATTCTGCCAAGCAGTTTTAACACAATCTTGGACGTGGAGTTTGCAAGGAGGAATTCTTGGGGGCAATAATGATAAATTCAATTTTGGTCATGTGGAGGTTACAATGTGTACAGGACATTCCATTTAAGATGTACAATGGATAGCTGAAGTGGCAAAACTGGAGGTCAATAGAGATGAGACAATCAATTCTTGATGTTATTTTTTATATTTGATTTTGCTCTAAGCAATTTTATTCTGTAACCAAATTCTGTATTCCATGTAACCAAACTAAACTTCTTTTCTGTCTCGAAGTGTAGACATTCATGTTTGAAAAAGGTTCAGTTTGCTCTTTCCCTGATGTTAGATAGCAAAGGCTTAAGCTTTTTCATAAAGTTAGTTATAGAAAGCTCTGTTATCAATATTATCATAATACATTTGCATATTTTATGCAAGATTTGTGTCATTGAGAAGCTGGACTAACTGACCTTGTCCCATCTTTTAAAAAGATAGTTCTAACTAACTTCATAGGCACCAGTTTGTCTATATAACTGGGTCCCTATCAGTGACATCAAAATACTGCTGCATCCCATAGATTCACAAAGGTATTCCTTAGAGACAGCTCGAGATGATCTTCATCCAATGTGTGGATTGCCTAGCCCACAACCAATTATATAATTTTTGTTCTCTTCTTTTATCTATTTATATAAAAAGGATTTGGATGTCAAAATTAGGATCCACACTGACCAAAGACAGTGTAATTTAACCCATTATTTATTAATATATTTAGCGGCCTTTTTATTAACTATTATCTTGCTCAGAGAATTTTCTAGTTTATTTTTTGATAATTTTCATGTGACAGAGAGGTTAGGACTGATTAAAGAGATTAAAAAATAATCAGGATAGAAATGGTCATTGAAACCACGGGCTTAGTGAGATCACCAAGTGACATGTTATTGAAGGAAGAGAAGAAAGCTGAAGACAGAACACCGAGGGACACCCAATTTTAGCATGATGGAGATAAGATCCCTAAAATACTTAAAAGGTTAGAGGATGGTTCAAACCAGTCAGTGTGCCAAGAGTCAATAACCATTGATTAAGCATTTAGTATGTGCCAGAAACTCTGCTAAATGTGGTTACATAGCAAAGCAAGAGACAGTCCCTTCCATCAAGGAGCTCCCAGTGTTGGGGGGAAGCAATATGCAAACAAGGTAGGAAAAAGGTATAAAAAGGAGGAAATGGATATAGTTAGCAGAAGAAAGCCACTAACATTAAGAGGGATAAGGAAAGGGTTCACATAGAAAGTGGAATCTAAGTCTGAACTTGAAGGAAGCCAGAGAAGATAGCAAATATAAAGGAGAAAAGAGAAAATATCAGACTTCAACAGCCAATGGATATTTATACTGGGAAGATGGAGTATTTTGTGTGAGGAATTGTAAAAGAGGACAGAGTCACTCAACCTCAAAGTACATGATAGTGGGGTTTAAGATGTAAAAAGACTGGAAAATTACAATGTGAGCCAGATGTTGAAGGGTTTTTGAATGCAAAACAGAGGATTTCAATTTGATCCGAGAAATGAAAGGGAGAAAATGAAGTTAGGCTTAATAAAATGAAATGTAGAAGAGATAAAAATTAAATTGTTTTATGGGTTCAAATGCCTGGATGAGGCAATTATAAAAAGAAAAGTAATTGTTCATCTGATAAAAAATCCAGAATTTTAGGTCATCAGATTTCAATATGTGTTAAAAGTGGGACCAGAAAGTCTCCCAAAGGTAAAACTAACAAGCCAAATGGGAAAGTCATAATTCTGCATTACGAATTTTGTGGTAGCGATTCTGTACACTGTCCTGGTCAGATCACTTGTAGTGTTCATAAATTTCATCAGAGAAAGTTCCACTGGAAGCTCTGTGTCCAATATATCGAGAATCACCATTGGACAAATCCAGTTCCTAAAGTAAACTTACCTGCCAAGGGTGAGGCGCCCAGTTTTCTTCACTTTCCTCAGATGCAATCTCTAATCTCCTCAGAAGTTTTGCATGTACGGCCCAGGCCACAACATGTACTGCATTGTAGATGATGTAACTTAGGCCAGACATAGTCATGTCAAAAAGGAATATAGGCAAAGCCTCCAAGGTAGCATTTGGTGCACACTGCTTTAGCTCTGGCCTTTTATGTTTATCCTGGCACTGGAATACTGACAACCAGAACTCCTTAAGTATGATGTCCTCTGGGTATTTATTAGGATTTACCATCCTGAGAAAAGAATTAAAACCAGGAACCTCACTGGTCATGTATGTAAATGTGAGAGCTCCAATGAAAGAATAAGTATCAGCATAGTAGGGTCTCATGGTGATGTCCCAGTGAGAAGTGGTGATCCACACCTTAATTGTTGGAATTAATGGCATTTGTGAATATCTGAGAACCATGAGTGAGTCAGTATCACCATGAATCACAACTACCTTAGCTGAAGATCCAACAATCCTGGGTATAAAATACATCATTGATTCTTCATGTGATCTCTCACTGACAGGAATCTTCTCTGTGAAAGGTGCACAGACATCATGCTTTGCCATCTCCTCTGTCACTTTCCGCAGGAATTCCTCACCCCTGAGATCATCTGTGGTCACCAGAACTACCCAGTTCCATTTAAAATGCACCAGTAATTGGACAATACCTTGAGGCAAGGAGGAATCTCTGGGAGCCATCTGGTAGAGAGAAGGAAATTGGACCTTGTCACTGAGGATGGGATCAAAAGGGCCAAAGCTGAGCTGTACAAGAGGAAAACATGGGAAATGTTAAATTCTATGAATGTGGGAGTAATGATAAAATTGTGGGGAAACCATCAACTCTCATCAAACTGTCTTTTCTTTGTGGGGATAAATGTTGTGGTTTTTACTGTCACAGGGAAGTATCAACCCACCCAGATCTCCATTTTTTGGGGGCTTTTTTTTGGAGGTGGGGAGGGCAGGGCAATTGGGGTTAAGTGACTTGCCCAAGGTCACACAGATAGTTGTTTTTTTTTTTTTTTGGTGTTAAGTGTTTGAGGCTGTATTTGAACTCAGGTCCTCCTGACTCCACCTCCTGGTGCTCTATTCACTGCATTACCTACCCACCCTCATCTCCATTTTTATCTCCCTCATTTAGTCTTTTGCTTGGTAATGAAAGAGTTCTCTGATTCTTCAGATATCACTGCTTCAGCTGGAAGGTCTTCTCATTCCTTCCCAAGTATACTGTTATGTTTTTTTCTTGGCCCAGAATTAGGAGTTATATTCAAATTCTTAGGTTTTTATTATGTGGTGGCATTATTTCTTACGCTAACAAAAAAGAACTTAAATCATGGATGTCTTGCACATATACATTGATGTCAAAAGCATAACCCTTATACCTTTTAATATGCATAAAACATATAAATATATGTCTAAAACCAGACCATTTGGGAGTGTATTCTAGGAAGATGGCAGAGTAGATCAGAAATTAACAGGATCTTCAGGTTTCTTCCAGAAACAAACAGAAATTTGGCATGAAATGTACTCAGAACAGTAAAAACAATAAAAACATGTTGTTGCTTGTGATTGTGATGGTGTGATACAGTGCTATATGAAACGATGAGCTCAATGATTTCAGAAAGATTTGCCAGGAATAATAAAGAGCAAAAATCAGAACCCATCATATAATCACTAGACCACAAATTGAGTCATATATGTGTAGCACCTGGTCTGAGACCACTTCCCCAACTCCCACTCAACTCTCAAGTTGGTTCTCACAAGGGTGACTGCTATTAAATACTCTCTCTCTCTCTCTCTCTCTCTCTCTCTCTCTCTCTCTCTCTCTCTCTCTCTCTCTCTGTCTCTATCCCTGTCTATCCCTCACTTCTCCCCCTCTCCCCACCCATTTCCTAAGAAGGATGTACCAAAGCATATGCATCCCCCCACTTTGGCCACTCTTGCCTCTCTGCTCTATTTGATCACATTGGTGCATTAATTCTACTCTACAATATTCTCTCTACTCAATCCACTAAACCCTTATCCCTGCACATTTTGCTGTGGCAGCACCCAAATTGGGATTACTCCTACCACTCAACCCCTTGTTTTTCTTTGTATGAACATGAAGAGAATTGGGGAAAATCAGAAAACTGTGCTAACTGGGTCCTCTACAGATTCTTCTTATTAAACAACTCAACTCATGTCAAAAACAACTCACTTCAGTGAGACAATTCCTTTACACTTCCTAATTGTTTCCCTATCTCATTGGCTAAAGTTACTATTCCAAAAATTCTCATCTAATGGCAGCTAGGTGGCACACTGAATAGAGCACTGGCCCTCAAGTCAGGAAGACCTGAGTTGAAATCTCAGTTAAGTCACTTATCCTTTGTATAACTTAGATTCCTCATTCACAAAATGGGTATAAAATTAACACCTAACTTCCCAGTCTGTTGTGACAATCAACAGATATAATATATTTAATAAAACCATAGCTAAAACATGTAGTGCTAATCATTTGCCAGGAGTTTTACAGCTTTATTGTGAAATGCAAGTATTAAAATACTCTGAAATGTTCTCTTTCTTAAAGCCTTTTGCAGTGTTCCTTCCATGCACACATTTGACTGATGACCTTGCCTCATACTTCACAATCAACCTGTCACTTAAAGTGATTTTTCTTTGCACTTCTCATAAAGTAAAAGAACTAGATCTCTTCCCTTCCTATCTCTTCCAGCTCTGCGTCGTGTGAGGAAGGAGCCTCTCTGATCTTAAAGGCAAACTTCTCTAAATACACCCTTGATGCCAAATGATTCAATCTTCTTCACCAGATGCAGCTTCTCTGCCATTTCCATTCCACCACTAACTTGCATTTCTCCATATTTACTGGTTATCTCCAAGCAAGTTACACATATGTCCGTGTCCATCATTTCAAGTCCTATAAACAAAGCTCCCTGGCTCCAACTCATCCTGATTCTATTGTTCTATGCCCCTCCTCCACTTCATGGATTAATCCTTAACTAGTTCATGTATGTTCAACACCACCTCTTCTTTCTCACTTTCTGCAATACCCTCTGCATTATAACATGTAAACACTTGATCTATAAGTTTCAAAGTCCCTTAATTGTCAAAGCAAATTGACTTTTCAAAATCCTCATCCACCTTGATGTTTCTGTAACTTTGAATACTGCTGATCATGCTCTCCTTGGTAGATTGTCATCTCTTGGTTTTACTGGTGTTGTTTTCTTCTGCTTCTTCTGCTACCCGTAGGACTAATTCTTTTTAGTCTCTTTTGCCACATATAAAGCAAGTTGTTTTGTTTTTTTTTTAAGCAGTTGGGGTTAAGTAACATGTCCAAGGTTACATGGCTAGTCATTATTTATGTGTGGGTGCTAATTTTCTGATCCGGCTCCTCCCACCTTCAGGCCGGTGCTCTTACTCACTGTGCCACCTGGCCACTCCTAAAGTAAGTTTTGTATGCAGTAAATGGATCATTGTTTCTGGAATCAGGAGGATCTGAGTTCACATCTCTCTTTAGACATTTAATAGTGGGCTGACCATGGACAAGTCACCTAATTTCTGTGTGCTTCACTTTGGAATGATAACACCAGCTGCCTGACTAGGTTGTTGGGAGGATCAAGTGAAACAATATTTTTAAGTGTTCAGCACAGGGCTTGGCACACAGTAAGCACTCTCTAAATGTTTAGACTCATCCCACTTCAGCCTTCCATAAAACTAGATGAGTTTTATTCTCATGTTTGTGTACAATCTGGATGTAGTACACTGGGAGGTCCATCCATTCTCCAAAATTGGAGTAGCCTGATAAAGTTTTAGATGGTAGGAGGCTCAATATCACCCACCTGTGGGATCTTGTAGAGCTCAAGCAGGGCCCCATCTGGACAGAGAGGGCTGATGTGGCTCCTGTGATAGCACTGATTTCTCCTGTCTTCTGTAGCTATAGTTCAGGACCCTCTCAGATCAAACACCACCATAAGGAACTCTCCTACGTTATCTCATCACTGTGGTAGGCACTGAAGAACAGGAATCCCAGAAAAATCTTGGAGAACAAAGCAGGGTCCCTGTTGAATTCCACAGCAACCATTATGGTCATGACCTGCTTTTTTTTGTTTGTTTGTTTTTGTGGAGCCACCTGAGGAGAAAGAATCAGAAACTACTAACAAAGCCTGAAGAGAAAATTCATTTCAGAAGGAAAGCTTTCTATGAAGGTCCAACTAAGCACTCCAGATCACTTTGTATTTACAATAACAACAACAACGATAAGTGCATGGTGCCAAGCACTTCATTCAGCATCTTACAATGATTATCTCATTTAATCCTCACCACAACCCTGGGGAATATGTACTACTATCATCCCCGTTTCACAAATAGAAAACTGAGGGAAACAGAGGTGAAGCATTTTATCCAAGGCCACACAGCCTGTAAATATGGGAGACTGGATTTAAGCAGAAGTCTTCCTGACCTGATGCCTCCTTGTGTATCTACAGTTATAGCTTTCTACCCCAAGTTGATTATTAATAAGAGGCTTGCTCATTCCTGTACGACTTTCTTCATGTGATTCCTGTGATGTTTAGGACTACTTGCTTTGAACTCCTAATTTAAACTAGCCTGCCAATCTCACTCATATATTCAATTATAAATATTGAGAAACATGTGCTAAATAATGTCAGTGATCCAGTCAGTCCTTGTTCCTTGCTCCCAGAATACTCCATGATACAGTAAAGGAGTCAAGGAATGCCCAGCTGCATTTAAAACAAGATATCAGGGGAGAAGTACACATACATAATAGATAAAAATGTAGGAATCATGGGTAACGGGATTCATTTCCCAAGGAATTCATAAGAGAAGGCTTCCTGGATTTTGTCATACCTCTTAAAGGAAGGACTTCAATCAGTCAGCAAACATCTAGTATATGCAAAGGGTGGTAGTAGGCACTAGGAACTCAAAAGAAAGACTGAAAATGATCCTGGAGACTGTCTGAATGAATAGATTTATGGGCTTAGGCTACTGAGTTTAGATCTAGCTTTGGATCCTGGGCAAGTCACTTAAAAGCCCTTCTGCCTCAGTTTCCTCATTTGTAAAAGGAGGGATAATGCTCATTCCTTTCTCCCAGGTCTGTTGTGTGGATTAAATGAGATAATATCTGGAAAGTGTATAGGACAGTGCCTGATACATAATACACACTGAGTAAATGTCTGGGTTTTCCTTCTGCTTTCAAGGAGCTCATAGAATTGGTATAAGGGACAGAGGAGAGAGCAGGTGTTGGGGAGTCTTGAGTTGGAAAAGAGTCCCAACTTTTACCAGCTGTGTGATCCCTGTCACCTCTGTTTCCTCATGTGTAAAATGGACATGATAATAGCATCCCTCTGGCAGGGGAGTTGTGAGGGCCAAATGAGGTAATGATTGTGAAGCATGTAACAGGAGCAGGAGATGCTGTGTAGGCACCAGGAGCAGGGGATCTCTGTCCAGGTGAACTATTTATGAATCTCCTGATCATCATCTCTGGGAAGAGGGGACTGCAGAAATAGGGAGCAGAGGTAGAAATGGGAATCCCGACAAATTTGCCCACAGCATCTGCAGTCAGGCATTTTCAAAGGATCTTCGTTTCAAGGCCAGAACCTTGTCCAGGCCTCCGATCCTCTCCACTGCTTTCTCTTTGCTATTAAAGGTGTAGAAGAACTGAAAGTCAAAGTCACCTAAAGGACTACCATTTCTTTCTTTCTTTTCTTGCTTTTTTGAGGGGGAAGGCAGGACAATTGGCATTAAGTGACTTGCCCAAGGTCACAAGGCTAGTAAGTGTTAAGTGTCTGAGACTGGATTTGAACTCAGGTCCTCCTCACTCCATGGCTGGTGTTCTATTCACTGTGCCACCTACCCACCTCTCTAAGCAATTTTTAACCAGAAAATCCAGAGCAAAGAGCTCTCCTATTTATGCCAATATTCTCCAAAATATTTACACTCTGGAAATGTTTCTCTGTCAGCTCCCAGTATAAGGACAATAAAGCAGTTTTCTGGGAGGCAGCAGCTAAGAAGACAATCTCTCAATCTTCCCCTTACCTTTTGTGTTCATGTCCAAACTGACTTTACCTGCAAGAAACAGCTTTTTTCCCCCATGAGAAGTTGTCTGCCAGGTCTCTGAGTATTTGAGATACCAAATCCATTCTTTCTGTGTTTTTTAAAAATAAGCTGTCCCCCAGGCCCCCAGGCACACCCTCACAAAGCCTTTCTTGCCTCTCTCCACAGCCAGTGCCCTCCACACCTGGTAATCATTTTGGTTACATTCTGTTCATATTTATATTTGAATATGTTCTTCTCTCCATTACAATGTAAGAACCCTGAGGACAAGAATGATCCCAGTCTTAACCTTGTATCCCCAGAGTGTTGCACAGGACCTGGCACAAGGAGGTGCTTAATAAATGCCAGCTGAATAGTAGATTTCTTTCTACTTCACTCATATTCTCTGCCATTATAAGGAGGCACTGCACAATAAGCTGTTTTGTCTCCATCCAGGAGACACATGACTCACAAGGAAAGGCAATCAAAGGCAACATAAAAATGAGAAGGAAATTTGATTCACAGCAGCACCTTTTTCTAAACTACAGAGAGGCCAGGAGCATTTCCCCTCCAAAGGCAACCATCACCAGTCCTGTCAGGCAAAGAATGATGAAGGAAGAGGAAAGGATGCTGAGCATCTTGAAGTATTTGAGAAATAGAAATGAGTAAGGGTATAAGAGCCAGCTTTCAGACAGTGCTTTAAGGTTTTCAAAGGGTTCATATGTGTGATCTGATTTGGTCCCCACTAGAACCCTGGGAAGGAGGCACCCAGAGGTTTAGTGTTTTGCCCTACATAAAAAAATGTGTAAATGTATGAGAAAGGTTTTAACTCATCTTTTTGACTCTAAGTAACAGAATTTATTTCCTTATATAGGACAAATGAAGGAGATATAATTAGGGAGGAGCGGGAGTAGGGACACAAAGTGAAATTGAGAAATGCAAAGGTACCTTGATAGTGAGAAAAAGACAGAGAGATACAAGAGATGTGCAGGCAGACACAGATGCAGAGGAGAAGGCAGAATGCCCATAGACAAGGACCATTGACATTCTTCCATAATCTATTCCCACAATCCAATCCTACAGTCCTGCACCACCCTTTAACTCTTCATCCATGTTACAGTGAAGTTCTTTGGAAAGAAATATCATGGAGGAGAAATGTGTGTGTGTGTAAATCTGGATCCCATTGCCCCTCTCCTGGTTCATGATGTGCAGACTCACAGAGGTTTATATCTGTGGCTCTGAAAGCCACAGCGTTCCTGCTGCATTTATGTCCCAGTATGCCACAGCAACTGAACCCAGACAACACTGTAGTGTTGGCCTGGCCATGAGAACAATGTTCATATAGTCTAATAAAACTCTGAAACTGAGGTCTGATTACAGTTTGTTTCCTGCTTTGAGCTCAGAAGAATCTCACTTAAGAAACCAACGCCAAATCCTCACACATCAGTCCAGCAGAAATCAGAGCATTTATACATCTCTAAGGGTGACAGTCATTTCATCACCAGTGTTTTATATCCCTAAGGATTCCTGTTTACTTCAGCTGGTTTCCAAACCTACATCTGTCGTCCAAATGTACCAAAAATAACTCCCCAGTTCCCAACTGAAGTCTAGTTAGCCATGTTAGGCTTCTCTAGTCTGGAACACAAGGACATGTATTTTTTGTGTTGGTATGAACACTGAGGGGCAGAATATGGGGTGTGGAGGAATAAATTACAGTGAATCCTGGTAACTCTCTCTTTGGAGCTTCTCAACAGGCAAGACACTGAGGAATAAGTGCAGGAGAGAAATGCAGAGGGACAGAGACAGAGAGACAGAGTTAAGGCCAACGATTTATATATATATATATATATATATATATATATATATATATATATATATATGTATGTATGTATGTATGTATGTATGTATATAGTTAGAGACAGAGATAGAAACAAATCATATATCAAAATAACCTGAAACTAAAATAAGACAGTGATATATATGGAAAAACCAAAAGATAGAGTCAGAGGGACAAAGAGAAAGAGCATTCTTTATCTTCAGTTTTGTAAGACAGTCATAGAGATGGATATTGATTTACAAAAACAAAATTTGGAGGGGAAAGACAAGGATTGAAGTTTCTCTGGGCATTAACAACTGGGACTTTCCTGTTTCCCCTTTCTTTCTTTCTTTCTTTTTTTTTTTTTTTTTTTGCATTTTGGAGGGCAGTTGGGGTTAAGTAACTTGCCCAAGGTCACACGGCTAGGTTTTTGTTTGTGTGTGCATTAAGTGTCTGAGGCCGGATCTTGTGTGTGCATTAAGTGTCTGAGGCCGGATCCGAACTCAGGTCCTTCTGACTCCAGGGCCGATGCTCTACTCACTGCGCCACCTAGCCGCCCCCCCTTGTTTCCCCTTTCTTTAAAAAAAGAATGCTTTGAAAAAAAATCAACTCAATTAAAATGAATTCTTTCACATAGAGAGCTACTTACTGATAACTCCTGCAGTCCTGGTTGGGCTGACTTGTAAAAACTTCTGCTTCTGTAAAGCTATTTGCTCTCACTGAGTACAGAGGAAGAAAGCTTCCAATCAGCAGGTCCCCATCTCTGCTGAGGCTGGGGCTGATTTTGGAAAAGCAGAGGGGCTTCTCACTCCTGCTCACTGAAATAGGGAGCTGCAGGAGCAGTGTCAAGAGCAGGATAGGAAGCATCCAGAAAGTGTCTCTCTGAATGAGAAGCACCCTCTCCCTGAACATCAGCCAAAGCCCCAAACCTGGGAGGAGCCAAGGAGTAGCCTGGATCAGAGCCAAGTCAACTGCTTGGGCCATTGACTAATGGGGAATTGACCAGTTACTGAAATATTGGTGATGCCCAGTCTAGAGTTCTCTATCTATAACTGAGGAACACAAAGAAATGTAAGATCCTTGTCTAGGGGAAGGACAATGATGTAAGACTAATGGCTTAATTTATAAGGCTCCTCTGGCCATTTCACAGCCCTGTGTCTCTCAGTCCCTTGTAGTTAGGTAAGAAACGAGCCACCCCTTTTAGCTCCCTCCTGCCTCAGGCTGTAAAGAGACATCTGGAATCATCAGGAGCTCTGGGGACTGTCCTTTCTTGGAGCATCCCAGCTGTGTCTCTGCAACAAAGGGAAAAACAAAAGTGGAATAACATGTTTTGGCCTTTCCCTACCTTTTCCCTGCAGAACTCACATGATAGGTGAAACTTTGGTGTCTCAGTGACCCTTTGTGAACTTTGGGAAGTCCTGTGTTTTTCTGTGTGATAACCAGAGTGCAGTGACTCTTTGTCTGGCCCATGTTGCTACTTCAGGTAGGGGGCTCTGGTAGGGCATCCTGGATCTGGTTGTATCAGATAGGACTGAATGTAAACAGACAACACCAAACATTATCAGCTCAGGCAGCTTCATTGATTACTGACCACTCATGGCCACAGTATCCACCATATTCTTTGAGCAAGAGATCACGTTTTCCTGGGCTAAAGCAGCCACAATCCAGAATAGTCCCTCCCTAAATCCTATCTTTGGATACATTCCTAAATCTCTCTCACCATGCTCAGGATCATGAAAGTTTAGAGCTGACTGTTGTCTGTACAACTTGTACCAGACTTAATTTCCTTCTATAAAGACTAGTCTTGGACACACACCATGACCTCAACTTCTCTGTCTCAATAAGGGCTATATTCACAAACTCTTGGGATGTACATTTTCTCCCTGGAATAAAGAATCATGGGATTTAGAATGGGAAGGGGCCTTAAAAGTAGTCTAACATTCTGTCCCCCATTTTAAAAATAAGGAGGCAGAAACTAATAGAGGTAAAGAAATTTACCTAAGATTGCATAGTAAGCGGTGGAGCAATTACTCATGTTCAGGGGATATGATTACAAGTACAAGGAAATCTCTTTAATTGTCAGTGTTCCCTGTGGGAACCACATCCAAATGTGACCCCCCCATGTCAAGAAAGTTCCCTTCTAGAACCACTCCAAAGGAATATAGGCATAGCCTCCAAGGTAGCATTTGTTGCACACTTTTCTAGTTCCAGTTTTTCATATTCATCCTGGCCCTGGAAAACTGACAACCAGAATTCCTCAAGTACAATGTGCTCTGGTCTTTATTTGGGTTCACTTTCTTGAGAAAAGACTTAAAACCAGTCCCTCTTTTGAAACTGCCAAGTTGTCTCGGGCAGGAAGAATGTGGCACTCTTACCTTTTGTTGTCTCAGCCCCTGCAGGAATTAATTTGAAGCATTACTTTAAAGTTGTTTGAAGGGAATGTTGGGAAAACTCAACTGAGAGCTTCCTCTAGTCTACCATTTTGGTTCCCCACCCTCAACTTATGTTGACAACCAGTGACACTGGCTCCCTTGCTGTTCATTACACTGGACATTTCAGCTCCTGATTCCAAGCATTTTCATTGGCCCCATGCCTGATATTCTCTCCTTCCTCATCCTGGACTTCTAGCTTCCTTCAAATCCTACTTAAAATTTCATCTTTTACAAGAAGATTCCCTGATCCCTCTTAACGCAAATGCTTCCTGTTGATTGTCTCCAACTATCCCACGTGGTATTCATTTCTGCAGAGTTGTTTGCGTGTTGTCTCCACCTTTAATATGTGAACTCCTTTAGAGCTTAGACTGCTTCCCTTTTAAAACTTTCCTATGTCTAACACAGTACCTGGCACATAGTAGGGCATATACAAAATTATATAAATTATATAGTGTATATACTAAATTAACTAAATATGACTCACTGACAGGGTCAGCCCCAAATACTCATGAGAAATCATATTAAACCTGTCAAATATATTCTTTGGGAATATAAGCATTACCAATAAGGGGAAGTGAAGCAGGGATGGGTTAAAGGGAGCCCAGTGTTTGATTTGAAGGTGCGATGTTTGAATCTTTTCCTCACCTGGAAAGCAACACAATTCCCAACTCCTGAACTCCTGTGGCTGGACAATGCCTCATGAGAGATTGGCACATTCAAGCTTCCTCCTTTCTCAAAAGAGCCTTCATCAACTTATCTACTTGTCTACTGCATCTTTGACCTCCAACAGAATGTAATTTCCTTGAAGGCAAGGATTGTCTTTTTTTTTCCATCCTTGCATCTTTGCACAGTGCCTTGAATAAATTAGGTAGCTCATAAATACTTAAGGGATTGGAAGCTTGCTGCTGCTTTTTAGGGATATTCCCCTCTGCTCCCTATATCATGCTAATGTGGCAATAACTTGAATCTCAATTTCCATTCTCACTTGCAATGGAAGATTGCATTCCCCGAGGTCAGCTGTCTCTTTCCTCCAATAAGATTGTAGGGGAAACCCCAAATGTTTGCCATTTCTTGTAGGATAGCTCAGGAGTCCCCATTTTGTATAATACTCATTAATTAGTTAGTAGAACTCCATTAATATTTAGAAAGGGATTCTTGGGAAGATATTGAAAGAACAATAGTTACAAGTCTTTGTAAAAATAGCTACAATGATAACAGTAGTTGTATTGTTCCATGTTGGGACACATACTATCTCCTTGTATGTATATGTCTCTTACTGAGAATTGACTCAAAGTTAAGGTACAGCAGCAGTCAGCAATATGTGTAGCCCTGGGTACTGAGAGAAATTAATATTATAGCATTATATTAATAGCTAATTTTTAATTTGTGATCTATTTTTTCCTTATATTTCTGTCAAGACCTAAGTCCTATAAAAGTCCCGCAGTTTGAGAAGGTGTAACTGTAAGGTAATTTACCATCCCAAAGATATCTACCAGGGCAAGGACACTTATTTGGTTTATAAGGTAAACATAAGCCAAGAACAACTCATTATTTTCCCGTGGATGTGATTCTTTGCCTTGGATCTCTACCTCCTTAAACATTTACTAATCAAGGTTGAGTTTTGCTTGTTTGGAGAGTTACCTGTCACAAGGTAGACATCTGATTGAAGGCATTTTTGAATCTCCTATGACTCCATTTTTATCAACAGAAATCACTGTCAATTTATTATTAGCTAGCATAATTAGTAAATTGATTATTAATTATCTGTAAACTATGTATCACGGCGTTATATTTGCTACAACTTGGTGACCACAAAGGGACCAGAGCCCTGTAACCCAGATTCTTTCAGAAAACTCTTCCTTATCTTTTTGGACCTGATGGGGTCCTTGTGATGTATATATGTCTGTAGTATCAATCTGTAACATCAGTTTGTAAATGGGGTGCTTTGGGATCTATGTCTGTAAAATCAATTTGTAAAAGCAGTCTGTAAGATCACATTTCCACCCCCCCAGCCTCAGAGCATTGACTCTGCCCCTTCCCCCTTCCAGCACTGCCTAGCAACAACTCATGACCTGTTTATCTCTGCTTGAAACAATAAGTTATGTAAATGTTATCTCCCTTAGTTAGAGTGGCCAGCCCCACCAGAAATTCTTCAATACTTTATCTATAGGGTGACTCCTTAGTCAATTATATACCCACACTGTCTCTGATGACCTTGGTGGGAGGCAGACTGGGCCCTCTTTAGTGACGTGTCAGGCCTAAAACCACACCTCCAGTTAGCCCCTCTTGAGCTATTTCCCAGTGAATCATGGGCAATACACCTGCGCAGTTGATATTAAAAGTGTATGGTCCTTTAAGCACTGACCACTCCTTAACTCCTCCCTGATCCCACCCTTACTCACCTAGTTAGCATAATTGACCCCTTAAAACTATGCCTGCGGCCTCTGCGAGTTTGCAGGTTCCATAAGAATCTAGCCCGCTGTTCTCTACAGCATAACAATAAACTTTACAATTTTGGCTTCAAAGTTTGCTTGAGCCTGGTGAATTCCTTCCAGACTGGATGCCAGGAGAGGTATCCCTGGCAGAACCACCTACCCTCCCCCCCTCCTTATCACCCTTCCCTCTTCAGACCCAAGTGGAAAATTTGTCCACAAGGGGGAACTTTCTGTTAAAAACTCTGGGTGTGGATTGACTCTTTCCTTGTTATCAACATTTAGATCTTCTCTGGGTAAGAATATGCTCTATTTCTGTTCTGAGTGTATTGTATGTGGTGCAACTTTTAATAACTGGCCACTATCATAGTAGGGTCAATAGAATGCCCTCTATTTGAGAGAGATCACCTGAAATAGACTAGGGAGATCAAGTACAACTTTGTTCCATTTCAGGATTTGAGGTATTGTGAGGTTCTGTCTAAGAACCCCAGGTTGCTTAACATGTTTTTTCAAGTCTTTGTAGGACATCTGTCTTCAAAAGTAAAGTCTAGGTTGTTGATCTATGAGAAAATAAACTTTTCAAAATATTAATACTTTATTTTCCCCAATTATATATGAAAATATTTTATTTTTTTAAATTGAGCTCTAAATATTTTTTGTTCCTGTCTCCCCACTACTGTCGAGAGGCAAACAGTTTGACATGTAGTCATGCGAGACACATTTCTATGTGTAAGCCGCTCTGTCAAAGAAAGCACAAACAAAAAAGAAAGTAAAGAAAAATTATGCTTGATCTGCATTCAGGCTCCACTCGTTCTCCCTCTGAAGATGGCCAGCATCCCTCATAAGTCCTACAGAATTGTCTTGGATCACAGTATTGCTAAGAATAGTTAAGTTATTCATTGCAGATCATCATACAATATTGCTGTTACTATTTACAATGTTCCCCTGGTTCTGCTCCTTTCACTTTGCATCAGTTTATGTAAGGCTTCCCATGTTTCCCTGAAAGCATTTGACTGCTCATCATTTCTCAAAGCAAAATAGTATTCCCTCACTATTCATACACAACTTGCTCAGCCATTCTTCTCTTAATGGATATCTCCTTAATTTCCAATTCTTTTCTGCCAGCAAAAGAGATGCTGTAAATATTTTTGTACACACAAGTCATTTTTCTCTTTGTTTTTAATCTCTTTGGGATACAGACCTAGTTGTTGTATTGCTTGGTCAAAAGGTATGCATGGTTTTATAATGCTTTGGAAATAGTTCCAAATTGCTCTCCAGAATAGTTGCATCAGTATACAAATCCACCAAAAATACATTAATGTTTCAATTTTCCCATACCCCCTCTAGCATTTGTCATTTTCCTTTCCTGTCATATATTATCCAATCTGATAGGTGTGAAGTAGTACCTCAGAGTTGTTTCAATTTGCATTTCTCTCATTAATAGTAATTTAGAGCATTTTTATACGACAATTGACAGCCTTGATATGTCAAATGGGAATGAATAATCATAGCATCTCTCTGGTAGGGTAGTTTTGAGGATCAAATGAGAAAATAATTGTAAAGCAGGAGAGGAAGGTGCCATGTGGCACTTTGTAGATTCTATGAGTCGTGGGCACCATGTACAGGTGAACTATTTATAAATATCATCATTATCATTGAAGAGAGAACTACATATACAAAGATCAGAGGCAGATTGGCAAATTGCAAGCCTGCCAAATTTGTACACGAAGCATTTGCAGGCAGGCCTTCCCAAAGCATTTTCATTTCAAGACTAGAACCTAATCCAGGCCTCCTTTCCTTTCTCCCTATTTCTTTGTCTTTGCTTTTAAAGATGTAGAAGAGCAAAAAGTCAAAGTCACCTAAAAGACTGCCACTTCTAACCAAACTTTAAGCAGAAAATCCACAGCAAAGAGCTCTCCTATTCTTGCCAGTATTCTTCAAAAGATTTTCAATATGGAAATGTTTCTATGTCAGCTTCCACTTCTAAGGACAACAGAGCAATTTTCTGTGAATTACTAACTGAAAAGATTATCCCTCCAGTCTGTCCCTTCACTCTTGTGTTCATATCCAATTCGATTTGACCTGCATGAAGCAGCTCTTTTTTCCCCTAAGAGATGGTGTTGGACAGGTCTCTGAGAATTTGAGATGCCAAGTCCTTTATTTCCAAGTTTTCTTAATCAGCTCCTCCCCAAGCCTAGAGACACACTTTTCACAAAGCCTTTATTGGCTCCCTCCATAGATAGTGTCTTCCACACCTATTATTCATAGCCATGGGATTTAGAATAAGAATGAACCTTAAAAGCAGTCTAAAATTCTCATCCTCATTTTAAAGATAAAGAAACTGAGACCCATAGAGGTAAAGCAACTTAGATGAGGTTATATAGTAAACAGCACATGCCAAATATAAAAGTTCCAAACTTTTAAAAGGTTTCAATTCTTATTTGTATTTGCCAACCTTAAAATTGAAATTCTCTGATCTAGTGATGTTAATATGAGTGCTATTAAGGTTTGAGCTAGATCTTATTTCCCGACCTGGCTGTTATCATAGAAAACTAGAATTGTGTTATGATCTGTTTTGTCAGATATTTTCATGGGTTTCTGAACTGGAGAAGCAAACCCACTAGAAGGCACTCTGGAGCCCTGCTCACTCCAGCATCCCTAAGAGTAGAGCTCTCTAGAAGAACACTGGGCCGCATCAGAGGACATTCCCAGAGGAACACTGGGCTGCACCAGAGGGCATTCCCAGAGGAACACTGGGCTGCATCAGAGGGCATTTCAGAAACTGGACAACTGTATGAAATGGGATGAGTAAGCATGACACCTTGGTCAGCATTTTCCCCTCTATAAATGACTACTAATCCCCCTCTTCCTGAGCCTGAAGTAACTGAAACTTCAATTCCTCCTTTTCAGTCACCTCTTCTGGCTTTTGCTCCACCAACAGCAATGACTGATAATTGCTTTGTTCATGGAACTCAGTCTATTCCTATATTCCTCCTCTTCCTATGCTACAGCCATCTAGTTCTATTTGTATTGTCTGGAGGGATGTTGCTCCTCATCACAATAATGGGTTGGCTGTCAAAATTACTTGAATTGTTCTCATAAATTAAAAAGATTTCCACAATCTGTGTGTAGGGCAAACAATGCTTGTGCTGCTGCTCTTAAACAAATGCTGTATGGTTCTCTAATTTACATATCTTTTAGGACATGTTTTACCAGGAGGCATCTGTCCATGATTCTTGGTCAATGAGAGTCACCTCAGATATTTATTGAGTTAACATTTAATGAAATGGAACAAAATCAGTGTAAGTTAGGTCAATTTCCCTCTTCTGTAATATCATCTTTTCATCTAAGAAAGGGAACTATCCTCTTCTGGTTTTGTGTCACCCATGGAGGACTGCCCCCCCCCCCCAAGCATTTAGATTGGAACAATTCAAAGTGGGGATGATGTGAGAAATAACTCATTTGCATCTCTCCTCTATTCCAATCAGTATCAATCAATTTGATATGATTCTATGGGGATATTGACTGTAATTTCTCCATTTTCGACCCCATAACTGCGAGCTGCAGATTGTAAGACCACATGCTTACTCATAGGAAGCTAATGAGGGCCCCTCAACTCTTGCTTTTTCTTGTCATGATGGCCAAGTCCAGTGTGGTGGAGGTGATTCAATTACATGGAAAGTCCTGCAACTTCTTTCTGCACCTCCAGACCATTCTTTGTTGTCCAACATGAACAAGTGACCATTGTATGACTACTTAGGCAGTGGAGAAATCCCATCCTTCACCTATGATCCCCTGCTTACATGAAATTTTTGGTTCTTGAAAGTGTCTACCAAACAATGAAATTCTTTATTTTACCATGCCTCTTTTTCATATTTGGGTATCAAACCCTATGAAAACAAGATCTTAGAAGTAGGGGCATCTCAGACTGTGAGAATGAGCCGAGATCTACTTCATTAGGAGTGCCCATAGACCCTTTAGTAGAGTGCCATTGACCCAGAGGTTTACCTCAGTCTCTTGAATTATAGGTTGGATAATTTTAATCTCCAAACATGCACACCCATACACATGCATACACAAAATCCGCTACATCTCTTATACTTGTGTTTTTGCTCTGGATTTTCTTCAGGACTGAAATACACTACTAGCTCACTTTCCCTTCATAGAGTCTTTTTCTTCACTTGCCTCCTCACCAATACCTTTGCCCCTTCAAGATGCCCTCCCTGGAGTTTCTTCTCCTGTTGGACAAGTCCCTAGCAGATCCAACCATATCATGAATAGCCCATATTATGGACCCTTCACTCCCCGCTCAAAGCACTCTCCTGAATTATTCCCTCTTGTGACAGAAGCCTTGCTCCAGCAACCTTTCCCCAGCCTGAATACCCCATCATGCACTTTATATTTTTCTTCATTTATTAGAAAGTAAGCACCTTGAGGGCAGGGACAGTCTTGTTGGCTTGTATTTATACTCCAGGAATTACCACAATACTTGGAAAATATTAAGTTCTTAATAAAAATGCTCTTTTTCTTTTTTCCCTTCCTTCTTTCTTCCTTTATCTATTTTTCCATGTATTTATCTCTCCTCCCACCTATTAAACTATGGATCTATCTATCTTCCTTCTGCCTGGATCTGTCTCTTATATGGCATGAAGTGAATTCCCTTTGACATGCTAGTTGTACTCTGTAATTGATCAATGTATTTCCTCAAAAGTGGCTCCCAAAAGTAAACATGATGAACCAAAAAGAGTAGGATAAGGTAGAGTATGATGGTCCTGATACTAGACATACGCTTTTTTCTTTAAATCATATTTAATTTTCCCACATTACTTTTTTTTTAAACAAATGCTTTATTAACTTCTGTTTTACACCACTCATTTCCGCCAGATTTTGAGTTACAATTATTTTTCCCCCTGTTTTTCCCCTACCCACTCTTCCAGAATAGCAGTCCCACAAGATATCGCTTTGATATCCCAGAGGGCAAAAGAGCTGGGACTGAACCCAAGGGTCACCTACCAGCAAAACTGAGTATTTTGTTTCAGGGGAAAATATGGTCATTCAGTGGAATAGAGGACTTTCAAGCATTCTTGAGGAAAAAAACCGGGGTTGAATAGAAAATTTGACATCCAGACGCAAGAAGCAAGAGATGCCTGTGAAGGTAATCACGGAAAAGAAATTAAAAGGAACTTATCAAAGTTGAACTATTTAAATTCCCACATTACTCTTTAAAACAATTTTTGATATTAAAAAATTTTGAGTTCTAAATTTTATCCCTCCATCTCTTCCTCTCTTCTCACCTCCCTTAGATGGTAAACAATTCAGTATAGTTTACCTATGTGCAATCATGTAAATTTTTACCGTATTATCATTTTATATTACAATAAAAAGAAGGAAAAATTGAAAAAAAATAAGGTGAAAAAGAGTGTACTTCCCTCAGCATTCAGACAGTCAGTTTTTTCTCTGGAGGTGGATAGTATGCTTCATTGTGAGTCCTTTGATATTGTCTTGGATCATAGAATAGCTAAGTCTTTCACAGTTCTTCATCATACAATATCGCAATTCCTGTGTTCTCCTTGTTCTGCTCATTTCACTTTTCAGTAGTTCACTTGTCTTTCCAGGTTTTCTGAAATCACCCCATTTGTCGTTAAGCACAATAACATTCCATCACAATCACATAGCACAACTTGCTTAGCCATTCTTTAGGTGATGGGCATCCCTTCAATTTCCAATTGTTAGCCACCACAAAAAAAGAGCTGCTATAAATATTTTTGTATGAATAGATTCTCCCATCCCCCTTTTACGTGCATTTGAAATATAGAAAAATAACGGAATTGCAGGATCAAAGGGTGTACACAGTTTTATAACCCTTTGGGCACAATTCCAAAATGCTCTATGGAATGTTTTGATCAGTTCACAACTCCATCAAGAATGCATTAGTGTCAATGCATTGCTGGTGGAGTTGTGAACTGATCCAACCTTTCTGGAGGGCAATCTGGAATTATGACCAAAGGATTATAAATAATTTCATAGCCTTTGACCCAGCAATACCACTTCTAGGGTTATATCCCAAAGAGATCATAGAAGTGTGAGGAAGACCCATATGTACAAAAAGTTTTATAGCAGCTCTTTTTGTGGTGGCAAAGAATTGGAAATTAAGGGGATGCCCATCAATTGGGGAATGGCTGAACAAGTTGTGGTATACACATGTAATGGAATACTATTGTGCTATAAGAAACGAAAAGCAGATGGACTTCATATTTACCTGGAGAGGCTTATACGAACTGATGCTGAGTGAGAAGAGTAGAACCAGGAGAAATTTGTATACAATCACAGACACAACATATGTGTGATGACCAACTAAGATAGCCTGGACTTTTCTCAGCAGTGCAGCGATATAAGTCAATCCCAAAAGACTCATGATGGAGAGAGATGTCTACATCTAGAGGAAGAACTAGAAAAAACTGAGTTTGAATCCTGATTGAAGCAAACTACTTGATCTTTTTCTTTTTCTTGTTTGGTTTTATTTCCTCTTTACCATTTTTCATTCCATCTGGTACAATCCACCTTTGTAACCTGACTAATGTCTAATGTGAAAGTATTTGCAGATCCTTTACTTGATTGTGTGCCGTCATGGGCGGGGGGGGGGAGGAGAGAGGAAAGAAAATTTGAAACTCAAGGAATTGTGGAAGTGAATCTTGTAAACTAAAAGTAAACAAACAAATTAATAAAGACAAAAAAAAAAACCTAAAAAAGGCATGCATCAGTGTCCTAGTTTTCATGCTTCCCCTCGAATATTTGTCATTTTCCTTTTGCATCATATTAGTCAATATGATAGGAGTGATGCAGTACCACACAGTTTTTTAAAGTTTGCATTTCTCTATTCAATACTGGACTTCTAACTCTTAATGCATTCTTAGATCACATCACCTTGTTTATCTGTTAAATCAGAAGATTGTCCCGTGGGGATCTGTTTTTCCATTAGTAATATTTGTTCCCCTCTCACAAACACTGTGCTGGATTTTTTTTTCAAATGAACTACTGTATTTTGGTTTCTCTCCCATAAGATACTTGCAAAATTGATTTTTGGACAAATATACAATACCTTACTTTTATCACCATTAAATTTCATTTAATCAATCGTGCCTAATATTCTATCTGATAAAAGGTCTTTGGTAACCTGAGGACTCAGTCATTTAGCATAGTAGATATCTTACTCGGCTTTGTATATCTGCAACATTGATGAAGATGTGTCCTTTGCATGTATCCAAGGGATTGATAAAAATGTACTGAGCATGGCGGAGTAAAAACTGGAACAAGATGGCAGAGTAAAAATGTACTGAACCATACAGTAAGAAAAGGGCTCTCCTCTAAGTAAAGACATGAGGGTGATTCATTGATCCAAGGGCCTGGATGTAGGTTGTGCTTGAGGAAGTCGGTAGTATGGAAAAGGTATTGTTGCCATAGACTTTCAGGAGAATCCAAAATATGAATTGGGGTTTCAAGAACATTACATGTGGGCCCCTAAAAAGTCAAAGCACTAATACATTTCTGCTAAAATCAATTCATACCAGCTCCAGAGAGTTAATTTTTAAATTTTTAATGAGACCAATTATACCTTGGAAATTATAAAATGCTTCCAACAGGACTTGATTTCTTGTTTTGGTAATATCTAGACTTAAGGAAGTGATGGATAAAATGTTAATGATGCAGGTTAAATGAAAAAAAATTGTGGCACATTTTCTGGAAGCTCTTTGTTAAAAATTTACCAGCACAAAGTTGCATTCTCTGAAAATATGTGAGGAGTAGGAAAAACAACTAGATGAAATTCAACTATCAGTGAGATGGCAAATAATAGGCATCACATCCTGATGTTTTATTATTGAAACTTTTTATGTCTCTTGTAGGAAATGTGAGACAATTTCAAAGAATAATTTCAACCCTTGCAATGCATTTTTTTCTTTATCCCTTTTTGGGTGTTCCTTTCTGGTTTCATCAGGATCACATAACACTTGGGAATGAAGATGCAGCCCAGTAACCCAGCACTGGATGCAAGGATGGAGAAGATCTCTACAACAACCATGGCCTTGCCCTTGGTGCTCTGGTATGTGGGGAGAAAGGAGATCCACACACTGCAGAGCATCAACATACTGAATGTGATGAACTTGGCTTCATTGAAGGTATCAGGCAGACTTCTGGCCAGGAAAGCCACAGTGAAGCTCCCCAGGGCTAGGAAACCCATGTAGCCCAGGACATAGTAGAAGGCAACATCAGAACCCTCATTGCATTGAATTATGATGTGACCAGGTTCAGTGTGGGTCCATGTCTGGGAAGGGGGGAGAAGTTCCCAGCCAGATGCCACAGAGAATCACTTGAATGCCAGAGCAGATGAGGACAATGGAGTTGGACACCCTGGATTGCACCCACATCCTGACTCTACTCCCTGGTCTTGTAGCCCTGAAGGCCAGAACCACCATGATGGTTTTTGCCAAAACAGAGGACACAGCCACAGTGAAGACAACTCCAAAAGTGGTTTGTCTGAGGAGGCAGGTGGCTGCAGTGGGACGGCCAATGAAGAGCAAGGAACAGAGGAAACAGAAGGTGAGGGAGATGAGGAGAGTGTAGCTGAGAGTCCGGTTATTGGCCTTGACTATGGGAGTGTCTTGAAACTTTACAAAAACCCAGAGAACCAGGGCTGTCAGGATAGAAAAAGAAATAGCTATAAATGCTAGTGTTATTCCTAAAGGTTCTGCAATGTTCAGGAAGGTCACAACCAGGGGGGAGCAGTGATCTCCGTCCTTACTTGGATACTCATCTTCTGGACACTTCTCACAGTAGTCCACATCTGAAGAGGAAAAGAAAGCAGTCAGAGCCTATCTCATGAGGATGTACTGCTAGTGATGCCCTCTCTGAGATTACCTTCCATATACTCTTTATATCTTCTCATTACTGTTCTATTCACATATAGTGTTCCCCATTAAAAGGCAAACTCCTCAAATGCAGGAATTATTTTTGTTGCTCTATGGACCCCCAGCACTTAGCATCATGCCTAGTTTTAACAGGTGCTTTTATAAACCCTACTGCCTCTTGTCTGGTCTATAATTAGTACACCACATTTGATTGGTAGTTGCTTGTACTTTGATTAACACAGTGTGTGACCTAAATAAGCAAGATGTTCTAGAACCACTTTCTTTTGGGTTGAATACAGAATATAATTTGTTACATAGGATTCACTGACATAACGAAAAAACCCCTTTTAGATGCTTTATTAACAAAAATTGGAAATAACCCCAATCCTAATCCCTGAGAGACTCCATCATGAATCAAATGATTGGCTTTCATAGAAAAGCCTGTTTATGCCAGATTTTTCTCCTTGTACAATTCATTTATTTTCATAATCAAACATGTCTTCACTACCAGACATGAGACTTTGTTATACACACATTTAAAGATTTTTATTATTGTTTTGTTCCTAAAAATGGGATTGTAATTCTATCAGTATAGTATATCTTTCTCTGGTCTTTATTCTGACTTTTGGCGGCAGCAAGGAATCAGGAAGCTGAGTTCAAAGCTGATCTCAGACCTTTACTATATGAGTTACTAGATGGGTAACTCATTTAACTTCTGCTTGTGTCAATTTCCACAAGTACTAAATGGACATAATACCATCTATCATCTAAGGGAAGGACCAAATAAAACAATATTTGTTAAGTGGTTTGTGAACTTTAAAGAACAATATTTTTGCCAGCTATTATAATTTACCAATTCAGGCAGAAGAGTCTTGTCTGAAAAGTACTATCTAAGAGCAGTGATTTTTAACTTGTCCACAAATCTCCAAGGAGGTTTATGGGAAGATTTCAGAGGATCCACAAATTTGGATAAATTAAAATACAACATTTTTTTTTTACTAATTCTATCTGAAATTAAGTATTTCCTTTATTTTTAAGTAAAAACCCAACAATATTCTGAGAAGGGGGTCATAATCTTCTCAGACTGTCATGACACAAAAAAGGCTAAGAACTCCTCTCTTAGAAAGTTGCATGGAGGACTTAGGGATAACTTGATTTGCCCTGATTTACAAATCTAATAGTGGGAGAAAGGACTTGACCCCAAGGGTTGTGGACTCCAAGAACAGCACTATTTCAGCTACACCATTCAGTCTTTTTCTCAGTGCATGATTGTGATAATTGCCTTTGAAAGTGTGTTATTTCCCTTAATGGTGTATGTTTATCATGTGCTATTCTGTACCCCTATCTCATATGTGAATGAACATTATGGCTTAAAAGGAAGAGCTCTAGACCCAAAGTCAAAAGACATGGCCATTAGTCTTGGCACAGCCCACATAAGGTTTGGAGGAGTCAAGTCACTTCTAGGGGTGTCATAAATAAAATGAGACATCTGAAAAAGATGATAGCTAAGATCCCTGCTACCTATGATATTCTATAATTAGTCCTCTAGCTAGTCTTCCTGAATTGGCCTGTTTCTATGACACTGATCACATTCAGCAGATGTTCTTTGGAAACCAACCTGATACCTTGCAGAGAAGAGCAATTACTTTTAAGTACTGTTCATTCCACCCAGGAGAGTTCACATCTCTGCCCAGTAGAACTTGAAATAAGAATGACTCACTTCATTAAAATTGAGTCTGGCTCTACCCTCATTCTCCATTTTCAATCACAGCCAATCTGACTAGACCTTTCTCTCACCTTTGTTCCTCATAAGATCATTTTCCCACTAGGTTCCAATAATTATCTTAAATCACTCCATCTCCCAATCACTCTCCAACCTCACCCTCCCACCTGGAATTCACCCAACAACCTTCAGGCTTCCTGCTCAACTGAGCCCTTTCAGTGGGATCACTTCCTCCAGCCCTCCCTTGGTCAAATTCCTCTCTTCAACTTTTTATACTGAAGAATCTGAAATTTGTGGGTTCTGTGGAGCCTCAGCTCTGCATCATCATATATATGTCCATCTGCAGATAAGCAGATATGTCTAAATGCTAGTCAACTTCCTTCTGTGATGGTAAATTTTTCCCAAGTGGCTTTTTGAAATAAAATACATGCACAACCCACTTGTAAGTTTTCTGTGAGTTATTAAATTTTCTATATCCTTTTCCTAAGTCTAAGTTGTAAACAAATTAACTCTAAGTGACACCACTGGCTAATCTTCTCTGTCTAAATATTCACATTGAACATGTAGCATTTGCCTCTGTGAGGTGGGATTGAGCTTGGTGCACCATAACTCTATTCCCTATCTCTATATGCTCAGCTCCAAAATGAGGACAGTAGTTGATTGTCCACAAAGGGTTAAGGAAACCTCTATGTATAGAGAGACCCATTATATGGATACCCACATGCACACATACAATATATATGTAAATTTACATACTATATATATACATTTATATTCATATGTGTATACATATACATATATACTCATATACACACATACATAAATATATAGATCTCTGTATATATATGTATATGTGTGTATATACATACATACAGTCACACCCACATACATTCACATGGTTGTTATCCTTCATACTTAGACTGAAATGATATCACTATAGTAGAGTCAAGTTTCAGTGTGTCTGACTATGGCTGATCAGACCAATATGAGCTCAGAATGCTCTATCATAGTTCAGGCACAAATAGTCCATGTGAACATTTGGGGTGGATTCTCCAAATGTGCACATCCTGCATGTCCTTCAAGCTATTTCAATTTTGCTTTGCTCATAGAGCACAGCACCTTCTCTGATGTGGGCATGCCATGCTGAGAGGCCCTGTGCTAGTGGCTCTCATAATTAGTTCCAAAGTTACACACATACACACGATTATATTTGATAAGATGTAGTAATGTTACATACTATTCTCTGGTCATGTATCTATGTACAGTTCTCTCTGACATATGCCCTGACTTTCCTTGGAGGTTTATATTCTATGGCTTTAGGGTATGTTCAAAGAAGACTACTACCCTTGATGTGAGAACTGCTGAGCCCCTTTCAGGGCTGCATTCCACCTTTGGTGTCGACCTGATCACCTAACCCTCATCTATGCTCCAAGAAGCTGTAGCATGTGCAGTGGCCACGGCCTGGTAAACTATTGAGCAGATGGGCTAAACCAGGTTAAATGTAACCAAGGAGTCCCAAACCATTCAGTGAATTAGAAGGGTGTTTATCCCAAGCATGTGAAGACTTCCTATGGTCGAATTGATACATGAGAGCACATTGTTCTAATGGTCATCAAGGCAGAAGAAACAGGTTCTCTTGAGTGCTTAGAGTTTGTATGCATGTCAGTTTAATTCAAGAAAGGACACCACTGTCTGGTGCTTTATCCTTCTAAGTGATCTTCAGAATCTCCCTAAGACAATTCAAATGGAATGGATTCAGTTTCCTGACATGACTCTGGTGCACCGTTCAGGTCACAGGCATACAACAATGAGGTTAGCACAACAGCTCTGTAGATCTTCAATTCAGTAGCCAGTTTAATGCCTCTTCTCCCAGATTTTCCTTTGGAGCCTTCCATACAATGTGCTATCTCTGGAAATGCATGCATCAACTTCATTATCTATACGTACATACCTGGAGATCCCTTTGACCCAGCAAGACCACTCCTAGGTCTATTTCAAAAGATAATTAGGGAGTATTTTCGTTTATATTTAGTATTTTATTTTACTACAGATACATGGACAAACATTTAAAAATTTGTTTTAAAACTATAAGTTTCACTTTCTCTTCCTTTCTCCCTCTCCCCTCCCCATTGAGAAGGCAAACAATTCGATATAGTTTATTCATCTGTAGGCATGCAAAACATACCCATAATAGTCATGTTATGAAAGAAAGCATAGATAAAATGTTATGAAAAATAAAGAAAGTAAAAAAAATTGCTTCAATTTGTATTCAGACACCATCAGTTCTTTCTCTGGGGTGGATACCATTGTTCATTGTAAGTCCTTCAGAGTTGTCTTGGATTGTTTTATTGCTGAGAGTAGCTAAGTCATTTATCACTGATCATCTTACAATACTGCTGTTATTTTGTACACAGTACATTTCACTTTGAATCAGCCCATGCAAGACTTTCCTTGACCTCATTGTTGTATGCCTGAGAAACCTGGATAGTCTACAAGTATCATGCCAGGAAACTGACTTGCTTACTTTGAAAGAAATACAAGGATAGTCTCAAGGTCTCTGAAAAGAACTTTAGAACTGATTGAGTGACACGGGAGATACTGGCATAAGATGTCTCAGTATGGTGTGCCCTCATCACATATAGTGACATGCTCTGTGAGCAAAGCAAGTTGAAGTAAATAAAAAAGAACACGAGATGCTGAAGTTTAGAGAATTCACTCTGAACATTCACATGGACTAATTGTGCCCAACCTGTGGTAGAGAATTTTGAACGTGAATTGGTCTGATCAGCAACAGGCAGATACACTATAATTTCACTCTAACATAGTCATGTCATTTTGGTCCTATTCTAGAACAAAGGATGATAACCACACTTGGCAGTTTATATGCTACTCGGGCAGTGATGTCATTTTGGGCTGTATATAACTCAAAAGTTGAACTCCACACTGTTCTGCACCAAGAGCCCCAAAAAAGTCCCCTGTAAATACTTACCAATTTCACTGGAAATCTCCCCCTGTAGGCACTGGGAACAGCTGAAGCAGCAGACAGGCTCTCCCTCCTTAGAATTAGATTAGATATATATTACATGAATATTTACATAGTTGTGATTAGAATCACAGAAGACCTAGCACTGGCAACATTAAAAGATCACAGGTCTTAGAACACTCTATATTGAAGAGCAAAAGAACTGGGCCTCCAGACTAAAATATCATGCCCAACAAAGCTTAGTATTATTCTGAATGAAAAAAAAAATGAAAATTGCTCAACTGTCAGACTTTTAGGAATCTGTTAAAAAAAAAAAAAGCCCTGAGCTCAGTATAAGAACTGACATAACAAGAGCGAAGAGAAAAATAAGATACATACCAACGACCAATTACAAGGGACTAAATAAGGATAGAATGTTTACTTCTTATGTAAATGCAAATGCAAAACCTAAAAAGCACCTAAGATTGTTACTAGTAATTGGGTAGCTTATAAGAAAGCCTGGGGTAGACCTGAGTATGATATGACTTCAAATAGTAAAACCATTAAAGAACAGCTAAATGAGTAATTATCTTGTACGAATGAGGTTCAAGAGGAAGAACCAATACAGAGGAATTATATCGGGGAGGGGGACTGTTAGTTCCCTACTTTCATTGGGAATGGGTTTAAGAGAGAAAAATACATATACATCGAGAAGAGTTCAAAATCTTCTAATAAGAAATTAAAATCTAAGGGTGATAGGGAGGAAGGAGAAGGTAAAGGAGCAATCTTTAGAGGGGAAGGTAAGGGAATAGGTTAAAAGGTGGATATAGAAAGGTGTTTAGACTTAGGGGAATGGGAAGATAAGGGAGGGAATTTTAGAGGAGGACAGAATAGGTCAAAGGAGTGTATAAAAGGGTATTTACATTTAGGGGAACAGGAGGATAAAGGAGATATTGCTAGAGTGGGGTTAGGTTAAGTAATAGAAGGGCAACGTAGCAGGTAGAAGTAGAGGAGTTAGGAGAGATAGGAAAAAAGAGATTCCGCTTCAAACATTACCTTCCACCCATCTCCACCCACCTTCACACCCCTCCACCTGCCCTGCCACATGTGGACTTAGCAGGCTGCCCCGCTACTGCTGCTGCCACTGCTGCAACTCTGCATGCTGGAGACAGCTTCTTTCCTTTTTTAATTCAACAAACTTTTGTATGTCTACCACATGTGAGACACTGAAATCAGAAAGTCAAAAATGACTGTCCCTCTCCTCAAGGAACGTATAGTCCAGTAGGGGATAACAAGTATGCAGATACCTATTACTTATGGCATAGTAGATCGGGCACTGGGCTCAGAGTCTGGAAAACCTGGGTTCAAATTTCGTCTCAGATACTTACTAGCTGTGTGACCCTGGGCAAATCATTACCTTCGGTTTGCCTCTGTTTTCTCATTGGTAAAATAAGGAGGTTGGGCTTGATGATCTCCAAGGAGCCTTACAATTCTACATCTAGGATACCACATTAAAATGAGTTAAAGGCATTAACAGAGAGAAGACAAACAGGAGGAAGGGGAAAAAAAGAACAAAGTAAAAAGTGTACAGCAGAGAACAAGAGAAAATCTACAAACAAGAAAAAGAAAAGATGGGCAGCTTACAATATAACATACAGTATTTAATATATAGGCTTTCTTTAAATGATGTTATTGCTATTTATTCTAAATGCTCTCCTATGTTCTGTGCAAATAATGGTTTTTCTTTTATATTTAAGTTTATAATGTTTCTTTTTCTTTCCTTATTATGTATATAAGTTTTAGTATGTGTCTAAAATAAAAAAGGAAAAAAGAACAAATCATAGACACAATAAATAATTTCATTAAAGATGATGACAATACTGACACAACATATCAAAACCTAAGAAATGCAGAAAAAACAGCAATTAGAAAAAAATTGAAATATCTAAATGCTTACATCAATAAAATGGGGGGGAAGCAGTTGAACAGTTTGCATATGAAATTAAAAATACTAGAAAAAGAATGAACTAAAAATCCCCAACTAATCACAAAATTGGAAATCCTAAACTTTAAAGGGAAGATTAATGCAATTGAAAGTAAAAAATGGATAAATAAATAAAACTAGGAGTTGGTTTTATAAAAAAAATAAAATAAACAATTGATTAATTTGATTTTTTAAAAAGGAGAAGAAAACTTACTAGTATCAAAAAGTTAAAGGGTTAATATATCACCAATGAAGATGAAATTGAAACAATTATAAGGAGTTATTTTACCCAATAATATGCCAATAAACTTAACAATTTAAGTGGAATGGAAAATTATGTACAAAAATATAAATTGCCTAGATTTTGTGGAGGAAATAGAATATCTAAATAGACCTATTTTAGAAAAAGAAATTGAAAGGGCCATAAATGAGCTTCCTAAGAGAAATGTGATCAGATGCATTTAAAAGTGAATTCTATGCAACAATTAAAGTTCAGGTAATTCCAATATTAAGCAAATTATTTGGAATAACAGGCAAAGAAGGAATCCCCAAACCACTTTTATGAAGCAAATATGCTAGATACCTAAACCAAAAAGAGTAAAAATGGAGAAAGAAAATTATAGACAAATTTAATTAATGAAAATGGAAGGAAAAAATCCTGAATAAAACACTAGCTAAAAGATTACAACAGTATATTACAAAGATTATTCTTTTTGATCAAGTAAGATTTATACCAGGAATGCAGGGATGGTTTAACACAAGGAGAACAATTAACATAATGGATTGCACCAATAATAAAACTTTAAAGATGGCATGAGCATAACATTTGCATTAAAAAACATTTGAAAGGGCATAAATTTATTGGCATAAATGAATTTTTCCTTAAATTGATAACATGCATTCATGTAAAACCATCAGCAAGTATTATTTTAATAAGGATAAACCAGAAGCTTTCCCAGTAAGATCAGTTGTGAAAGATAAATATTGACAACAATATCATTGAATGTGTACTGGAAATCCTAATAATAGAAATAATAGAAGAAAAAGAAATAGAAGGAATCATTATACGGAATGAAACTATCTCTTTTGCCAATAATATGCTGATATACTTGGAAAATCAAAAAATATTGAGCAAAAATTAGTTGAAACAATTCATAATTTTATCAAAGGAGGAGGACATAAAGTAAATCTGCATACATCATCAGCATTCTTATGTATCATGAACAAAACCATGCAAAAAGAAATAGTAAAAGATAGTTCATATAAAATAATTCTACATGGTAAAAAAAAAACCCAAAATCTGAGAGTTCACCTCCCAAAAACAAAGTCTGGAATGATATAGACAAAATTATGAAAAAAAATTTATACAAATAAAATTTAAATAACAAGAAATATTATTCATAGGTAGGGACAATATAATAAGAATGACAATATTACCCAAATTAATTCATAGATTCAATTCCATCTCAAATATTTAATTTAATTAGAAAAAATAATAACAAATTTAATTTGGAAGAACAAAAAGTCAAAAATATCAAAGGAACTAATGAAAAAATGTAAAGGAAGGAGGCTTAGCAGTATCAGAGTTTAACTATACTATAAGGCAGTAAGAATCAAAACTAATGCTTGCCAAGAAATAGAATGGTAGATCAGTGGAATAGAGTAGACATACAATTTGCAGCATCAGATAAACATAATAACCTTTTAGCTGACAAGTCTTAAGATTTGGGGATAAGAAAACATTATCTGGTAAAACTACTGGGAAAACTGGAAACAAGTATGACAGAGACTGAGCATAGACTGCGCATGTCTTACACTGTTTATCAAGATAGGCTCAAAATGGAGACATGATCTAGATATAAAGTGAGAAAGTTAGGAGAACATGCAACATTACTTATCAGACTTATGGACAGATGAACAACTTATGAGTAAACAAGAGGCAGTGAGAGCAAAGTTAGATATGAAATGGATAATTTTAATTACATTATATTAAAAGTTTTTAATTACATTAAATTAAAATTTTACAAGTAAAACAAATGTAGCCAAGATCAAAAGGAAAGCAGAAAATTAGGGTTATGTATATTTTCTCAAATATGTCTCACATTTCAAACCTCTAAAGAACTTTGTCAAATCTATAAGAAAATGAGCAATTCCCCTGTTGATTAATGGTCAAAGTATAAGAACAGACAGTTTTCCAATGTGGAAAGTGCTCTAAATGATTATTGATTAGAAACACGCAAATTAAAACATCCTCCCAACAGCAAGAAAGAGAAATAACATTTAAAGTTAATGTAGAAATTATAAAATATTTGGGAGTCTACCTGCCAACACAAGTACAAAACACTTCTCACAAATAAAGACAGATCTAAATAATTGAAAAAACACCAATTGCTCATAGTTATGCTGAGCTAACATAATAAAAATGACAATTTTACCTGAATTAATCTACCTACTTAGTGCCATATGAATCAAACTACCAAAAAAAATTTATAGAGCTAGAAAAATAATAACAAATTTAATCTGGAAGTACAAATGGTCCTGAATGTCAAGGGAATTAATGAAAAAATGCTAGGGAAGGTGGCCTAGCCATACCAGATTTTTAAGTATATTTTAAAGCAGCAGTCACCAAAACTACTTGGTACTGGATGAGAAATAAGAGTGGTAGATCAGTGGAATAGATTAGGTACACAAGACACAGTAGTCAATGACTATAGTAATCTACTGTTTGATATACCCAAAGACTCCAGTTTCTGGGATAAGAACTTACTATGTGACAAAATCTGCTGGGAAAATTAGAAAACAGTATGGCAGAAACTGGGCATAGAAAACTGTATTGACTGGGTCCTCTACAGATTCTTCTAATTAACTCAAAGGGAGTCAAGAACAATTCACTTCTGTGAGACAATTCTTTTACATTTCCTAATTGTATCTTTATCTCACTGGATAAAATGATTATTCCAAAAATTCTCATCTAATGGTAGCTAGGTGGCACGGTGAATAGAGCAGAGCTATGGCAGACCTTAGTTCAAATCTCAGGTATGTTACTTATTCTTAGTTTCCTTATTTGTAAAATGGGTTATTACAATAAAACCTACCTTCCAGGTGTGTTGTGAGGATTAAATGAGATAATATAAATAACAAGAATAAAAGCTAGAACATGTAGTGCTAACTATGTGTCAGGCACTTTATATCTGTACAGTAAAATGCAAACCTTAAAATACTGTATAAATGTTAGGCTTTGTAAAGTCTCTTGCAGTATTCCTTCCACCTACAGTCTTAATTGATGAGCTTATCTCATACTTCACAAAGAAACTTGTCATTTTAAATGAGTTCTCTTTTCACTTCGCATAAAATAAAAGAATTAGGTATCTCCCCTTGGTATCTCTTTCACCTCTGTATAATGTGAGGAAAGAGTCTCTCTCATTCTAGAAATAAACTTCTCTGGATACACCCTTGATCCCATCGAACTCAATCTTCTTCACCAGTTTGCCTTTTCTGTTATCCTCACTCTCTCACTAACCTGTTATCTCTCCTTATTACTGGCTGTTTCCCAGCTACTTGTCAATATTCTCATATCCCTCTTTCAAATCCTAGAAACAGTGCTCACTGGATCCCACTAATCCTGGTAGCTATTGTCCTATACTTCATCTCCTCATCATGGATTAATTTCTTAATAAATTCATCAATGTTCAAAACCTTCTCTTCTTCTCATCTCCCTTTCTGCTAGACCTTCTGCAATACAGTATCTAATCTCTTTATGTAAAGTTGTTCTCTCTAAAGGCACCTATGATTTCTTCATTGTCAAACAAAATTTTCTTTTCAAAATCCTCATACATGCCAACATCTTTTCATACTGTTGATAATGCACTTCTCCTTGATGGCTTGTCTTCTTTTGGTTTTTCTAGTGTTTTTTTTTTTTTCTGCTGCTTCTTCTACTATCTGTATGACTGATACTTCTTACTCTCTTATCACATATGAAGCAGATTGTGCATGCAGTGAGTGGAGTACTGGATCTGGAATTGGGGAAATCTGTCTTTAGACACTTACTGTTAGTGGGACCATGGACAAGTTACATGATTTCTATGTGCTTCAGTTGGGAAGAATAAAGCTGACTGACTCACAAGGCTGCGGGGAGGATAAAGTGAGAAAATGTTTGTAGGAGTGTTCACAGGGCCTGACACACAGTAAGTGCTCCCTAGGTGCTTAGTTTTTACCCACCCCCACCCCTCCACAAGGTTAGGTAACTCTCATTCTTTTCCTTGTGTACAATCTGAATATAAGTCAATTAGAGGTCCTTCCATTCTCTCCCAAGTTGGAATGGTCTGATAAAGTTTTAGATGGTAGGAGGCGCAATATCACCCACCTGTGGGATCTTGTAGAGCTCCAGCAAGGTCCCCATCTGGACAGATAGAGCTGATGTGGCTCCTCCAATGACAGCCACAGACTTGTGTTGCCCTCTTCAGCTGAAGTTAGGGACTAGCTGATTCCCTCCTGTCAACCATTGCAGGGTGCTCTCCAAGGTCCTCTCATCACTGTGGTAGGCATTGTAGACCTGGAATCCCAGAGAAATGTTGGGCAACAGAACAGGGTCCCTGTTGATCTCCTCCACAGCAAACCTTATGGTCAAGGCCTGCTGGTAGTTTTTGTGGAGCCACCTGAGAGGGAGAGAATCAGAAACCACTAACAAAACCTGAAGAGAAAATGCATTTCAGTACAAAAGCTCTCTCAGTTATGTGATGGTCAAAATAAACATTTCAGCTCATTTTGTGTTTATAAGAACAGCGACAATAATAGTAACTAACATTTATATGTTCCAGGCAGTGTTCAGCAGCTTACAATGATTATCCCATTTAATCCATATAACAATCCTGGGAGATATGTGCTACTATTATCCTCATTTCACAAATGGAAAACTGAGGGAGACAGAAGCTAATTGATTTGTCCAACATCAGCCAACCAATCAGTGAAACTGGATTTAAACACAGGTCTTCCTCACTTGAGGCCATCCCTCTATACTCTGCTGTACCTTTCTACCTCAGTTTGATTATTAAGAACAAGCTCATTCATTCCCATACTACTCCTTTTGTGTGATTCCTATGAGTTTTCTGGCTAGTTTTATGAATTCCTAATTTGAATATGCCTGACAGACTCATGCATTTATTCAACTAATAAATTATCAGCCTATATTATGCGGTAGATAATGTCAGTGATGCTGATGGTCCTTGTTCCCAGAAGGTTCCATGACACAGTAAAGGAGGCAAGAAATGCCCACATGCATTTAATACAAGGTATTAGGGGAAAAGTGCGCATGCATAATAGACAAAATGTAGGAATGATGAGTATGGGGGTTCATTTCCAAATGAAGTCATAACACAAGGTTTCCTGGATATTGTCATACCTCTTAAAAGAAGGACTTTAACTAGCCAGCAAATGTCTAGTATATGCAAAGGGTGGTAGTAGACACCAGGAACTCAAAAGAAAGACTGAAAAAGATCCTTGAGACTGTCAAAATGAATACACTTATGGATTGGGCTGCTGAGTTAAAATCTAGCCTTGGATCCTGGGCAAGTCACTTAAACCTCCTCCTGCCTCAGTTTCCTCATTTACAAAATTAGGGACAATAATCACTCCAGGAGCACATAGAAAGTGTATAACGGAACAGGTAGCTAGGTGGGACAGTGGAGAAAGCTACTGGCCAGGTGTCAGGGAGACTTGAGTTGGAATACAGTTGCAAACTGTTATTAGCTGTGTGATCTCAGGCAGATCATTTCACCTCTGTTTCTCTCAACTTCCTCCTCTGTAAAATGGGCATAATAATAGCATCCCTCTGGTAGGGTAGTTGTGAGAGTCAAATGAGGTAATAATTGTGAAGTATGTAAACAGGAGTAGGAGGTACTTTGTGGTTCTTTGTAGGCACCATGAGCAGGTGGCTCTCTGTCCAGGTGAACTATTTATGAATCTCCTGATCATCATCTCTGGGAAGATGGGACTGCAGAAATAGGGAGCAGAAGTAGAAATGGGAATCCTGCCAAATTTGCACACAGCATCTGCAGTCAGGCCTTCCCACTGTGTCTTCATTTCAAGGCCAAAACCTTATCCAGGCCTCCATGCCTTCTCTTTGCTATTAAAGTGTAGAAGAGCTGAAAGTGAAAGTCACCTAAAACACTGATGCTGCTAAGCAAAGAGCTCTTCTATTCATGTCAATATTCTCTAAAAATTACACTGGAGAATGTTTCTCTGTCAGTCCCCAGTTTAAGGACACCAGAGCAGTTTTCTGGGAGGCAGCAGCTAAGAAGAGAACCCCTCTTGTGTTTGCATCCAAACTGATTTTCCCTGCAAGAAGCATGAAGAGTTGCCTGCCTTTCTTGCCTCTCTCCACAGCCAGTGCCCTCCACACCTGGCAATCATTTTGTAACCATTCAGTTCATATTTACATGCACATTCTCCTCTCCATTCTAATGTAAGAACCTCGATGACAGGGATGATCACATTCTTAGCCTTGTATCCCTAGAGTGTAGCACAGGACCTGGCACAAGGAGGTGCTTAATAAATGCCACCTGAATAGTGGATTTCTTTCTAGGTCACTCACATTCTCTGCCGTTAGAATGAGGCACTGCACAATAAGCTGTTTTGTCTCCATCCAGGACCATGGCTCACAAGGGAAGTGATGAAAGACAACATAGAGATGAGAAAGGAATTTGATTCACAGCAGAACCTTGGTCTAAACTGCATAGAGGCTAGGAACGTTCCCACCTCTAAAGCCAACTATCACCAGTCCTGTCAGGTGAAGGAGGAGAAAATAGCACTGAACATCTTGAACCATTCAGGGAATAGAAATGAAAAAGAATATAAGAGCCAGCATTCAGACCGTGTTTTAAGGTTTTCAAACAGCTTATATGATTTGATCCCCACTAGAACCATGGGAAGGAGGAACACAGAGTTTTAGTGTTTTGCCCCACATCACAAAACTAGTAAATGTCTCAGACAGGTTTTAATTCAGATCTTTTTAACTCAAACAAATTTTATTTCCTTATGTAGAACCATTAAAAGAGATATAATTAGGGAGGAGAGGAAATGGGGACACAAAGTTAAATAGAGAAATGTAAAGGTACCTCAATAGTGAGAAAAAGACAGAGAGATACAAAAGATGTCCAGGCAGACAGAGATCCAGAGGAGTAGTCAGAATGTCCATGGACAAGGACTATTTACATTTTTCTAGAATCTGTCTTCCATTACCCTATTGTACAATCTTGTACCACCCTTTAATTCTTCATCCACCTCACAGTGAAGCTCCTTGGAAAGAAATATTCTGAAGGAGAAAACTGTGCATGTATGTGTGTGTGTGTGTGTGTGTGTGTGTGTGTGTGTGTAAATTTGGACCCCATCGCCTCCATACCTATTTGTGATGTGCAGACTCACAGAGGTTTACATCTGAGGCTGCACTGTTAGGCATAGGGTTCCTGGTGTATTTACTTGTCAGTGTGCAACAGGAGCAAAGCCCAGAGAAAATTCTAGTCTTGGCCTGGCCATGAGAACAATGATCTCATAGTCTTAATAAAATTCTGGAACTGATGTCCAATTCCAATTTGTCTCCTGCTTTGAGCTCAGTATAACCTGACTAAAGAAACAAACACCAAACCCTCACACATCAGTCAAGGGGAAATTAGAACATTTCATATCTCTAAGTGTGACAGTTATTTCATCATCAGTATTTTATATCCCTAAGCATTCCTGTTTACTTTAGCTGGTTTCCAACCCTACCTCTGTCATCCCAAGAAATGCAACACTAATGATCTCCCAGGTCCCAACTGAAGCCTAGCCAGTCCTGTTAGGGTTCTCTAGTCTGGGGCATGGATTTGTAGTGTCAGTATGATCACTGAGGGTCAGAATATGGGATGTGGTGAATAAATTATAGTGAATGCTACTAACTCTCTCTGTCTGGAACTTCTCAAGTGCAAGACCCCTGAGGAAGTAAGAACTGCAAGAGAGAAATGCAGAGATACAGAGACAGAGAGACAGAGATAAGGGCAAAAGATATGTAAAGACAGAGATAAAAACAAACCAGATAGCAAAAGAAACTGAAGTAGAAACAAAAGAGACAGTGATATAAGTGGAAAAACAGAAAGATAGAGACAGAGAGACAAATAGAATATTCTCTATCTTCAGTTTTGTAAGACAATCAGAGAGATTAAAATTGATTGGTGGATACAAACTTGATTTGCAGAGGGGAGGGAGAATTGCAGTATCACTGGGCATAACAACTGGGAACTTTCCTGTCTGCCTTTTCTTTAAAAAAGAATGCTTTGAAAAAATCAACTCACTTAAAATGAATACTTTCACATAGAGAGGTACTTACTGATAACTCCTGCAGTCCTTGTTGGGCAGACTTGTAAAAACTTCTGCTCTTTTAAAATTACTCACTCTCACTGAATACAGAGGGAGAAAGCTTCCAATAATCAGGTTCCCATCTCTGCTGAGGCTGGGGCTGATTTTAGAAAAGCAGAGGGGCTTCTCACTCCTGCACACTGAAGCAGGAAGCTGCAGGAGCAGTGTCAAGAGCAGGGTAGAAAGCATCCAGAAAGTGTCTCTCTGAATGAGAAACAGCATCTCCCTGAACACCATCCAAAGTTCTAAACCCAGAGAGAACCCAAGCAGCTGCCTGGATCAGAGAAAAGTTAACTGCCTGAGGCAATGACTGATGGGGAATTGACCAGTCACTGAAATATTACTGATGCCCAGTCTTGAGTCCTCTATCCATAACTGAGGAAACACAAAAGAACATGAGTTAAGCCCTTGTCCACAACAAAGAAATGATGTAAGACCAAGGGTTTAATTTATAAGACTCCTTTGGCCATTTCACAGCTCTGTGTCTCTCAGTCCCTTGCAGTTAGGTAAGAAACGAGCCACCTCTTTTAGCTCCCTCCTGCCCCAGGCTGCAAAGAGACATCTGGGATCACAAGGAGCTCTGGGGACTTTGTTGACTTTGGTATCTCCAGCTGTATCTCTGCATTCAGGGGAAAAACAGAAGTTGAATCACGTCTCATCCTCTTCCTAATATTTCCCAGAAGAGTTCACATGATGAAACTTTGGAGTCTCCCATGGTCCCTTTTCAACTTGGGAACTTGTGTGTGTTTCTGCATGATAATGGGGCTGCAGAGACTCTGTGTCTGGCCCATGTCACTGCTTCAGGGAGGAGGCTCTGGTAGGGCATCCTGGATCTGAGTGTATCAGATAGGACTCAATGTGAGCAGACAACAGCAAACACTTTCAGCTCAGGCAGCTGCACTCAGAACTGACCACTCATGGCCGAAGTGTCCACCATGTTCTGTGAGTGGACCAGGTGGATCTGGGCTAAAGCACCCACAATCCAGAGTAGTCCCTCCCCAAATCCTATCTTTGGATGTTCTCATAAAGTTCTCTCACTATGCTCAGGATCATGGAAGTTTAGAGATGGCTATTGCCTAGTCCAACTTGTACCAAGCAGAATCTCCTTCTACAAAGATAAGCCTTGGACACACATCATGGCCACAATTTCTCTACTTCATGAAGGATCATATTCACAAACTCTTGGGATGAACACTTTTCCCTACATCATAGAATCTTGGAATTTGGAATCGAAAGGGACCTTAAAAGCAGTCTAACATTTCACCCCCATTTTAAAGAACAGAAGATTGAGGTCCATTGAGATAAAACAACTTACCTGAGATTACCTAGTAAGCAGCAGATAAATCATTTGAGTTCAGGGAACAGGATTCCAAGTACAGAGCTCTTGCTACAAGGAAATCTTTTTTATTGTCAATGTTCCTTATGGGAACCACATCCAAATATGACCCTCCATGCCCAGAGAGTTCCCTTCTAGAACCACTACAAAGGGACCTCAGAATTCATTAAGAAATTACTGGAGCCTTGACTAGGAATTCCAGCATGTGGGAGAAATGCAGTTGAGAGAAGGGGGAAGAAAGTGATTCTGGGGCATGCTAAGGTCACTAGTTGGGAGCCCATGTTGTGCCACTGTAGCTGCTGGTCCTGAGAATCCCAGGCGGCATGGGTTTCCGGACTACAGCTGCCTAGAAATGCAAACTGGGTCAATGGACCTCTGGGTCCTAAAGAGAGTCAGAGAAATTAGTCTCTTCCCCTTTTCCCCCAGGCCCTACCTTCTCCTCGGTTTCAGCAGGAACAAAAGCCCATCACTGACAAAACAAAACAAAACAACAACAACAAATACCACCCCCACTACCACATCCCCCTTCCTCTACAATGCAAACTTATTGAGATATTATGGCAGTCTCTTCCCGCCTCCGCCCCCGCCTGCCCACCCCGCCCCCAAATCAAACAGCCAACAAAATAAAAGTAAGTTCTTGACCAATTCATTAATCAAGAGTCTCAGTTCCCAGAATGGGGTATTTCCGTGGTTCTTAGTTCAAAATTTATCGGGAAATTGTTAGCAGCGCAACTCAGAATCTCAAATGCGATTTATGCTTCAACATGTACCTGTCCAATGTTTCCCAAAAACGTTATGGCTTAATTCTAAAACTGTCCCATCCCATTTCTGTACCTTTGGATCTAGGCATATTTCATCATATTTCAGATGAAAATCTTTAATTTTAGCAAATATGTCAAGTGGTGATCCATCAGGTAATAGCCACGGCCAGCCTTTGAATTGCCACGAGGGGGGTGGACAAAAACTGCCACCGCACGATCCCAGTCTTGAGGCATAAGTTTGAGGGGCTGATCTACTACTCCATAGGGGACCGTGACACTTCTGGCAGTGCCCCCAGGCTGCATCTGAGCTTTTCTTCTCTGCAAGAGGGCCTCACTTTCTTGTTGGCAGCCTTCCTTTTCCTTGTCATCCGATGGGACAAATTTGAGGTCCTGGAGAAGGTCTTTGGCATTCAGCGTGGTGATTAAAGAGGTGGCAGCTGCTGGAATAATGATAACAGGTGTCTGAGACCCTCTCCTCCGGTGTGGGGAAACTGGTCTTGGTACTGGCTTTGCAGCTGGCCTTGGAGTGTTGCGAGCAGATTCGGTCACCGTTACAGACTTCAGAGACATTCCACTGTAGGTGCCTCTTGTATCAATTTGGAAGCCTTCCGTTTCTTCTTTTCCTTTGAACCTTTCCTGATCATATCTTAGGCAGCTGGAATGGGTGGTTTATTTGGCAACGTGGCATCCCCAGGTGCACTGTTAAGTGCAGGAGGCTCAGGTGCACGTCCTTCCTACCTGGCTTTTACAGATTGAAGAATTGCAAAAATATTCTCCGCAAAATCCTTACCTGTGCTTTGCAGAATCGTAGTTCTTGTCCTCCCTACTCTCTGTCGCCTCATGATAGCTCTGGTCACAGCTACCTCAGCATCAACAAAACTTCTTCGTTTGAGTGCAGCAATGTCATCATCGAGACCAGTCTTGACAGTAGCCCTTATCTTGGCCATGATTTTCGCTTTGATGGCAGCGATTTTTTCCACAGACATAGCCTCAGATAAGGACCTAATCTGCGCTGCCTGGATAATCCCTTCTTTGTGAGCCTCTAAGGGAGCAGCCCAGTGCTCCTTCTCAAGAAGCACACACTCTTCATCCTACGCACGTGGTTTCTTTGCGTCTGCGAATATTTCTTCGGCTGCTCTTTTTCCTTGCCTGGATCGTGGGAGGCTGATTTCAAGGGGGGCACCTCTGGCGATACTTGCCGACGTTGATGTTTCACCACTTAGATAGGCTAGTAGAGGCTTTCGATCAAGTCTTCCAACCACGGGGATGTTGTCAGCTGCTGCACACCGCACATATGCAGGATGGAGAAAGATGGATGTTGTTCAGCAGGAACAAGATAGAATCCAAGGTGTAGTACTCTCTGGGTGGGCCTTCCTTTCCGGTCTCCCAAATCGCATAGTTGATCTTGACATTCTTGGGCCAGGACAAGTCGCTGAAGATCACCTCATCCCCTTCACCACGATCTCCTTCTTCTGGATGTTGTACTGGCGAATGACGCTCAGCACATCCACCATCGCCACCCCCCCCCCCCCCCGTGCCTTTTCAATGGCATCATTCATCAAGGTGGCAGCCTGAGAAGGGTGAAGACTCTTGCCAATTAGCAGCCGTTCTGATTGGGAAGACAAAGCAGTCTTTGCCTTAGGGCTGGGAGTTGGGGTGCTTTTTCCTTCCCTCAGTCTCCTCAATGACTGGCCCCATCATTCTTTACTCCATAATTTAGTCAGCATGCCTGACCTCTCAGAAGGTAGTCCAGGAATTAACTCTGGCTCATCTTCCAATTCATCCAACCTTGGCACACACCTCTTCTTCACCCTTGATGGCTCCTTACATATCTCTGAATCATCACCAAACACTTCCTTCAGCTCCCGTTTTCCCCTCCTGGCACTTCTGGACTCAGAATGCTTGGAGCTGTGGTCCCGCTCCACTCCCTCAAAGAGTAGGTCAACAAACTGGAGGGCAGAATGTTTAAGGAAAGGCTTCAGGTGACCAGCTGTTGTCTTCTTATCCATGCCCTTTCCTACACAATTTAATGCTGCCAGGACCAGCGTGGGCTTGGAGAAACCCAACACCCTTTTCACTGTCTTCTCTATAAATGGCTTCAGCTCATCCAGCTCCCTCTTGGTCAAGGCCATCATGCAGAGGAAGGAAAAAAATAGGCAGTGAAACACCCTGAGATACTCAGCACAGCACCTCACAAAACTCCAGTCACCCAGACCAACTTTTTGGTGGCTTTAGCTATGGTATAGTCCATTCTGGGTCCACAGCTAATAATCAAGAAATTGAGGCCAGTGGTCTCCTTGGGACCAAAGATACCAAATCCACCAAGGAAGATCCTCTAAGACTGTCTGTGGCAGCAAGCACCCTAGCATCCCCAGAGTGGATGCCAACACAGGTTCTTAGAACTGCTTTTGTAAAGGAAAGCAACTCAAAATCAGTTAACAAGCTTACTTTAATCAAACAAACATATATTACCTAGTTCAGGGGGAAAAGGTCAGCACCCCGAACTTCAGAATATACAGACAGATCAAATAGACAGGCTTCCAAACTGTCCAACCATTATATCAATACCAAATCACAGTTACCAGAGAGGGAAGCATCAACATCTGGGTTTTCAAAGCCGGGGGGCTCTCAACAACGGCTTCCCAGAGTCTCATCTGGTCAAATCACACAACTCTTCTCAAAGTGAACCCCAAAGCAAAGCCTCTCATCAGAGTTTATATAGCCTTCTCCTGGCTCAGAGATTGTAACAACCTCCTTGACCCACTGCCCAATCACAAAGTATCAAGGTGTGGGCTTTCCTGAAAAACAAGCCTCCCACCACTGGCTCCAGGTGCACTTAAGCTAGGGGCAGGGAAGATCTTTAAATTTGCATTTCTATTACACTGTCACATCCCATTTATGTACCTTTAGATCTAGGCAACTTCATCATATTTTAGATTAAAATCTTTTACTTCGGCCACCACAGTTGGTGGACTATGGAGTGGTGAGAATAACAACACAGGTTTGTAATCAATAGTCTGTTTATTACAGTACCATTTCATGCAGAGCCAAAGATACAAGGGGCTCACAGAATTTACATGCTCCCCATCATGTCTATGTGACCCAAAAGTATGCAGACACCCCAAAAGAATGCAGACAATGTACAAGGACCCTCCCTTCATCTTGTTTACTATTTAGCCTTGCTTAAGATTAGTTATTTATTAGGTAAATATCATAGGACCATATCTGGAGGCAGAAACAAAGAAGATTTCACACCCTTCTCCTTATCTGCCTTGTCACCTTGCAGATAATTGTATAGGGTAGGGGTACATTCCTTTAGTGTGGCCAGGGGACCCCAAAAGGCCCCCCAATTCCCATAGTATGTGTTTTGATGTTATCATACTAAGTCCTTATCTCTGAAAATTCCCTTAGGATAGATGTTCCCATTCCCTTCTCTACATCCAAACAAGGTTACACATCCTCCTACTTATCTGCCCTGTAACCTTTCAGATAATTTTATAGGGGGGCCAGGGATTTCCTGAAAGTCCTCTACATCTCCCCCATTTATTATTTAAAAGGATGTGGGCTGAATCATTTGTGTCGTGCCAGGAAATGTAGGTTTGCTATTCCACCTGATGGCAAACAGGTACATTTAGTCCTACAGTTTAAAAATGGCGGGGGGGGGGGGGGTCTGCTTGACCCAAAGATGAGTCCCACTTGTCTTGGTCTGGACACAGCATCTGATGTTTACGCCACAATCCTGAACAATTTGAAAAAGTCCCCAAATTCCCATAGTGTATATTGTGATGTTCTCAAAACTTACCAGGTCCTTAACTCTGAAAATTCCTTTAGCATAGACATTCCCATTCAGCTCTCCGTTAACCCTACACTTTTGAATAGATACAGAAGATAGATCAACAGGAATGTCCACAAGGGAATCAGCGTGTTTGAATCTGCCCCAAGGATGATACTCATAAAGTTACTTGATAATTTGCACTAAGCTACATGAGGATGTATTAAAGGTAGAAAAACACAAAGGCTGTTCACCCACTAACCCAGTAAAATTAAAATCAAGCACAGGATGTGTTATGTTTGCATTATGAATATCAAAATCTTTGACAATAAGTAATGACCCATTTCCTTCTAAAGTGATTTCCAGAATAAATTCCCCTCACCCGACCATCTCCACCCAAAGTGGGTGATGGAGGATGGCCAACTTGTAGAGGCAACTATTGGAAGCTGAGCAAGGACAGTAGTGAGTAGGATCACAGTCCAAGCTCCTTGAGCAGTTTGCAGCCTGCAGCCTCTGCCATCCCATTATTGGCTTTTGTCACAATGATTTCCATAATTAAGACTTAAAATCATAGTAAAATTTACAGTCCCCCAAATTATTAAATAGCAAATGAATATGGACTAGTGTTCTTCAGATAGGGCCATCTAAAATTTGATTTAGTTACTAACTACAAAATCAAGTTACAAATCCTTCTGCCTTCCCAAAACTTCCTCATATTCTCTCAGCATACTTAACCATCTAAAACTGATATCAACTATCTAGAAACAGGAGGGTCTTGGATAAACCCTATTTGTCCCTAAACCTTCTTATCTTTCCAAATCCCTCAAATCCATTATCCAGCTTTCCTTTACAGACTTAAACATAAAACAAGTTATCTTCAGGAATCTAAATCTTTTACTTATACATTCAATTACAAATATTAACTTTGCTTATGTCATGCAAGAACCACAAATTCAGATTAAAACAGCAAGATCTCTTTGGTTTCACAACTTACTGCTTTAGTTTATCAATAATTCAACTGAGAACTTTATAGACTTTCAGAAATTATCACATAAATCCTTTCAAAACATCTTTTCTTTGAATTTCAATTTTCTCATTTATTTATTTTTATTTTTTAAATTAATTTATTAGTTTAGTTTCAGTTAACAAGATTCAATTCCATAGTTCCTTGATTTTCAAATTTCCTTTACTTCTCTCTCCCCACCCCCCACGACAGCATATAGTCCAGTATAGGATCTACAAATACATTCATATTAGACATTAGTCCAATTACAAAGGCTTTTTGTACTAGGTGGGATGAAAAATGGTAAAGAAGAAATAAAACCAAACAATGAAAAGAAAAAGACCAATTAGTTTGCTTCCATCAGGATTCAAGCTCAGTTCTTTCTAGTTATATCTCTGGATGTCGCATTTCTCTCTTTCATGAGTCTTTTGGGATTGACTTATATCACTGCATTGCTGAGAAGAGTCCAGTCTGTCATAGTTGGTCATCACACATATGAAGTGTCTGTGATTGTATACAAATTTCTTTGGATTCTACTCTTCTCGCTCAGCATCAGTTTGTATAAGCCTCTCCAGGTAATTATGAAATCTGTCACCTCCTCATTTCTTATAGCACAACAATATTGCATTACATTCATATACCACAACTTGTTTAGCCATTCCCCAATTGATGGGCACCCCTTTAGTTTTCAATTCTTTGCAACAACAAAAAGGGCTGCTAAAAATATTTTTGTACACATGGGTCTTCCTCCCACTTCTATGATCTCTTTGGGATATAACCCTAGAAGTGGTATTGCTGGGTCAAAGGGTATGAAATTATTTATAGTCCTTTGGGCATAATTCCAGATTGCTCTCCAGAATGGTTGGATAAGTTCACAACTCCACCAGCAATGCATTAGTGTTCCAATTTGCCCACATCCTCTCCAGCATTTGTCACTTTCTTGTTTTGTTATTTTAGCCAATCTGACTGGAGGGATGTGGTATCTCAGAGTTGTTTTGATTTGCATTTCTCTAATCAATAGTGATTTAGAGCATTTCTTCATATGCTTATACATATCTTTAATTTCTTTCTCTGAAAACTGCCTGTTCATATTCTTTGACCATTTATCAACTGGGGACAAAACATCTTTTCTAAAAGTATTTCTCTCTTTAAAAACAGTTTTAATTTATCCTTGTGTTAAGAGGAATAATCACCAAACCTTTATGAAAGTAAAATCAATTGGAAAGTTTTAAATGATATCTTTCCCTTCCTTAAAGCAACAATAAACCTTTAAAATTGGAATTCATTAAACTAAACTAAACTATGTCCTAGTGTAAAAGCTAATGGTTAGAAATTCCTTCTATTTATTTCACATAGACTTGCGACTTCTCAACAAAAAAGGTTCATGGTTTTGGAACTACATGTTGAAAACAGGTTCCTTTCCTGTGGCTGATGACATAGCCTTTACAGATATTAAAACCACATCCCTATAATTTTTTTTTTATTAGCTCAATAAGAGTTCTACAAAACACATTTTAGTTCATCTTACACAGGGAATTATTCATCTCATCATTAATAATATAGAAACTAATAATTTTCAATCACTATATAGATCCATGATAGCCAAAATTTTAAATGAAATATCAGCAGTATTATTACTACCTGTTTGTAATCCAAATATAACAGCTTTAAATGATAACATTTTATAATATAAAACCCAATTCACATGTAACAAAATCCATGTAAAAGAAACTACTATAACACTATTCCTTCTACTACAAAAACATTTTTTTTTACTAGCTAAGCAGACTTTTAGAAACACAATACAATCTTAGAAAGATGGCAACAACATAACAATGAATTTCAAATGACATCAAATGACTTATACAATAATTGATCTTCTCACTCCTGGCATCAGCTTCAAAGTTAGAGAGATAATGATGTATCCAACACATGCCAGTCATTACATTAAACATTTCACAATCATTACACGGTTTTGATCCCATAACAATCACTATTAATTTCCCCTTACAAATTCAGGAAACAGGTCAAGCAGAGACAACAACAACAAAGCCTTCTGATTGTTAAAGGACTAACAAATCCAATATTCATAATTTCCAGCTTCTTAATGATTAATTTTTGGAATTTGCTAAGAAAGATAGATATATATTTCCCCTAACTTTTATTATAATTCCAGGCTGGCCAGACCAGGAACTATAAAGAAAGAGATTTTACAGATTTCCCAAATTACAATATTTTAAAATATTACAACACTTGGGTCAGAGTGTCCCATTCACCATTTTCTATTCTTTTAACAATACAGTTTCTAATTTAACAACATTTAGACTAGAAAAAAAATTGTTTCTATTACAACATAGATAATACAACTGTTTACCAGCAACACAATGATGTTCTTATTTTTTAATTTTGAATTCAGAACCCACCAGTTACCAATCTGGTGACCTTAATTTAATTCCTAGACCACCCCTTATTCAGTTTCCCATCACTGCTCACATTTCATATTAGTTTAAAATATGCTGGGCTAATTATTCTAAATGCTTCTTTTGGGTCTAGTAATAATTCCAAATGTCTTTCCCATAATCTGTGCCCATCTTTAAATTCAAATTCCTTAAGTTAAATAAATTCCCAAAACATTACAGATCACACATCCAAATAACGTGCATAACTATATTCCTAGATGAAGCAAACTTGAGCAGAATTCATAATTTTATCAAATTACAGAATTTAGAAAAATGTCCCAAACGTTATATATTTAAAACTTGCTTCTATCTTGTTGATCATGTAAATGCTTGTCCAAACCACTTTACACAGTAAATAAATTGTAACTCTAAATCACTCTATGTATTTGCATGAATATTTTTCAGGCCAGTTCCCGGGGCCCTTTTAGAAGCCACGTGGCTGTGTCCCACCCGGCTCCACTCAGTCTCCTTCCGGCTCCCCTCCCCCCCATACTTCTGCCTGGAGCGGGGGAGGGGAAGCCCTAGGCGTGCTCCACCTCCCAAGACCTTCTTTCTTTCCATCCCCTCCCCCTCTTTCAGTCTCCAGGAAAGAGGATTGACTTAATTCCTTCCTGGGGGGATGTAAATCCTAACCCCCCCCCCTTCCCGTTTCAGAGGGCAGAGCCCTCCCCCTCCTCTCTCCTAGGTCCCGCCTCCCCAGCTCGCGCCTCCAGCCCACTGGGCTCTGCCTCTGCCAACCACGGCCAGCGCAGCCTGCACCTCCCCCCGCGGGGCCAGCGCACAGGCGCAGCTTGGGACGCGCGGGCAGCCCCGCCCCCGGCCTGACCCCCGAGCTGGGCCGGCGGCTGCGCCCGCGCCTACCCGGTCCCAGCCCGGCCAGTGCAGAAGGGACGCCCCTCGGCCTCCTCCCGCCTTCCCCTGGCCTCCCTGGGGACACGCCTCCCCAGGGCGCCTTCCAGGCCGCCCCGCCCGGGCCCTGCCTTGGGGGCCATTGCCGCCCCTGCCTCCACCCCGGGGTCGTCCGATCCTTTCAGTCTTGGGGGCCACGCGGGCTTCCCCAGGGCCCCAAAGCCCTTCAGCCCCGGAGAGCTCACTAGGTGCCGCCCTCAGCCCAGAGTCAAAGCAGGCCATAACTTTAACCAGAGGCCACCCTGTGCCCCCAAGTTCTAATCTTTTAATTAAAACTTCACCAATTAGCGACCCCAAAGGGCTGTCTAGAGTCAGCTGACCTCGAGCCATCCTCCTGACCTGGGGGCCACCAGCGCCCCCCTGTCAGTTCCTGCTCCCCTCTAGAGAGCGCGTCTCCCTTCCGGTTCAGCCCCTTTGGAGCAGCCGTCCGCACCTAGTGTGGAGACCCCGCAAAGGCGCCGGCCTCTAGATCAGGGTGGGCACGAAGCTGCTTGCGAGGGGGGAAATCAAGGGCGAGCCCCCCGCCGCGTGTGATGGAAAAACCTCATCCAAAATTTAATCAAGAGCGAGATCTCTTAGGATAGGAACGGGAATTTGTTCTTTCCCCACGAGGGATCATCAGGACTTAGGCAGAACAAGAATTTATACCCTAATGGGGTCCCTTGGTTGGGGGGGGGCTCGAGTCTCATCGAAAAAGATCTTCCCTGGTTGGTAAACCCCAGAGGAGCCCGCCAAGGAGGCTGACTGCAAGGGAAAGGGAGGAGGGACCGCAGAGGCGGAGATCTGAAAGGGCCTCCTGATGATTGACCGCAGAAGGAGTGGGAGGGCGGGGAGGAGGGGGGTTCTGAGAAGTTTTCACTCCCCTCCACACTCAGGCCTGTGCGGGTACCCTTGTGGCAAGCGGGTGAAAGTCTGTTGTGTTCCGGGCCCCGTGAAAGCGATGGTCCCATTGTTTAGGGTCTATCGGGATGGGGAAGAAGGCATTCGCCAAGTCAATAACCGCATACCGAGTCCCACCTTATTTCCGGATCCTCAGCATACAAGGGAGGAGTCACCTTATTCAATTGTCTATAATCCACAGTCATTCTCCATGTCCCATCTTATTTTCCTACTGGCCAGACAGGATTATTCCATCTGCTCCAACATATTCCTTTAAAGTATTGGTAATTTCATCTTGCCCACCTGACACACAATACTGTTTTAAAGTAATTACTTCAGAAGGTTCAGGTAAAGTGAGTGGGTCCATTTTTATTTTTCCCCCTAAAACTGTATCAATTTCTCTCTTCGCTGTAAGGGAATTGGTATCTTCCTTCAGGTAAATTCAGTCATGCCTCTCAATATATCTATTCCAATGATGTATTCAGGAATGAGCACAGCAACCACAGTATATTCTTTCTTACATAACTGCCCAATTTTCATTGTTATTTTAACTTGACTGGCTGATAATTCAGCCCCTCCTAGACCTGTGAAGGTAATAGGAGTTCCACCTTAAACCTTATCAGGGTTTCCATAGATAAGTGTAGCCTCTGCCCCAGTATAGGGCAAGGCCCTAGTTACCTTAGTTGATCCATTCTTCCAATATATTGTTAAACCAATATGGAGTTTGCAATCTCCTTGGCATATTTCTTTGATCTGGGCTGGGGCTTGGCCTATTTTCTATTCTCCCTGAAGGTGGGGCAAACTTGGATACAAAGATTCAGATTCAGGAATGCCTGCAGGGGTGGTTCCTGCTTCCCTATTCATTCTAATGTTAAGTACCTTTTCTTGGTAAGTCTTCTGCAACTCTTGAGTTGGAATACCATCTATTCTTCTAAAATCCACCCTAGCTCTCAATAGAGTTGTAAACAGTTCTGTTGAGGCCTCTTCCCATATTGTGATCCCTAAAAGCTTGGTGTACAAAAGGATTCTGACTGATGCTTGTGAATTTTGAGCAATCCACACTGTCCAGTATTATTCCTCCAGTGCCTTCATCAGTGATTCTTATTATCCAAGACACTAAAGATTCTCCCATTCTTTGGGTGAATCTACTCAATATATCAGGAACCTCCTGTTGAGTGAAACCCTCAATTATCTCCCTGGACTCTGTTTGGCCCTGGCCACTCTCCTGTCTTCTTAGTATGGGAAGAACTTCTACTTTAGAAGACTCCTCATCTAACCTTGTTCAAACATATTCTACTGGCAGCTATTTGGGGCAACTCTGCCCAGTCTGTACAAAAGCTGCATGCACATTCCTTCTGCTAGTTTTTTGCTTCCTTTTAGATACATGATTAGTAGCTTGTTCTTCCACTACCTGAGTTCTTCCAGTTTTTCTTCTAAATGCTGTAGCACAGAAGAATCCTCAGGCAAAGCAGCTGACTCCTAGCCTTCTGAGCTATTTCCTCCAGCAGCTTATCCCTACTTTTACACATAAAGCGATAACTTGTTATCAGGACCTAGCCTCTCCTGCACACTCCTGCCAGTTCTTTGCCTGGTTCTATGGGTATTCCTTGCAAACATCTTTCCAAATCTCCAGGTTCTCCCTCTTTTAGCCTTGGTTCCCAGTTTTCACAGGGGCTTGTGCTTTGGTCCCATTCTCTGGCTAGAGAGGAATAAGACAAATCCTCCCATCCTGGGATAGACATTTCTCCCTCTAAAGCCCCTGAAGTAGTAAGCCTTGACATTTCACTGGCTTACGAGGGGCCCATCTGTGTATCTTGAATTCCTGAATCCTCCCTCCTCAGCTTGTGTTGAATAGCCTGTTTTATTTAGTGTGCCTGAATGATATCTTGCTTGACTGAAGTAGTAAGCCCTGACATTTCACCCCTTACGAGGGGCCCAGCTTGGTACCCTGAATTCTTGGAACTCAAGAATCCTCCCCTCGGCTTGATCAGCCTGCCCCAGCCCACATCCTGCACTTGCCTGATATCTGCCTGACCAGTCTGCCCCCTTACTGTTACTACTGATATGATGGTGTTTTTTGACTATTTAAACTGTGTGTCTACTAGGGGTCGGGGCAGCCCCTGGAACTTTATTCCAAGGACTGCCGCGGGCCTGCCAATAAACACTTCCTGATTTGATTATCCGTTGTCTTGGCCTGGTGATTCTGTCCAAGTGTCCATTACACCCCCTTCTTCCAAATAGAGGCCTGACATTTTGTGATACTGCCAAAGGTATCAACAATGCAATATTCACAATGCCTAGGGTAACTATAAATATGCTGATATGGTTATTAATCACAAAATATACCAGGCTCTCTACATGGGGGACAAAGCTAGAACATTAGCAGCAGCTAGGTGGTGTAGTGAATGGAGCACCAGCCCTGGAATCAGGAGGACCTGGGTTTGGTTCCAGCCTCATACACTTAACATAAAAACTAGCCATGTGACCTTGGGCAAGTCACTTAATCCCAATTGACCTCCAAAAACAAACAAACAAACAAAAAAAGCTAGAACACTTATTCAAATACCAGAAAACTAAGTCCCCAAACCAGAAAGTCAAAGCCATCAATGTAGCTATAGAGTTGGTACATGTAATTAATTCAGTAAACACCCACATTCTCAAGCCTTCAAAACAGAACAGGCTACCTCAGGCAAAGGTCCTCCTCTCCTCATTTATCACAGCTGCTCAGTATCCACAAAGCTCTCTCCCAGCAGCTCCAGCCCCCACAGTTCCCATCCCTGCTGGAGTCCTTAGCAGAAATCCTGGCTAGCTCAAAAAAAGGAATTCTATTCTCAGATCAGGGTGCAATAAAAATCATATGCAATAAAGGGCCATGAAAAGATAGACTAAAAATTAATTGGAAATTGAACAATTTAATCCTAAAGAATGAGTGGGTCAAATAAATTATAGAAACAATCAGTAACTTCGTTCAAGAGAATGACAATAATATGACAACATACCAAAATTTGTGGGATGCAGCAAAGGCAGTGCTTAGGGGAAGTTTTATATCCCTGACCGCATACATGAATAAATTAGAGATAAGGGAGGTCAATGAATTGGGCATGCAATTGAAAAAGTTACAAAAAGGACAAACTGAAAATCCCCAATTAAATACTAAATTAGGAATACTGAAAACAAAAGGAGACATTAATAAAATTGAAATTAAGAAAACTATTGAATTAATAAATAAAACTAAGAGCTGCTTTTATGATAAAACCAATAAAACTGATAGACCCTTAGTCAATATGATAAAGAAGAAAACCAAATTATTATTATCAAAAATGAAAAGGGTAAATCTACCTCCAAAGAAGAGGAAATTAAAACAATAATTAGGAATTGTTTTGCCAAATTTTATGCATATAAATTTGAGAATCTTAGTGAAATGGATGAATATTTACAAAAATATAAGTTGCCCAGGTTAACTGAAGGGGAAGCAAATTACTTAAATAACCCCATCTCAGAAAAAGAAATCAAACAAGCCACTGGTGAACTCCCTAGGAAAAAATCTCTAGGGTCAGATGGATTTAATAGTGAATTCTATCAAACATTCAAAGAACAATTGATTCCAATACTCTACAAACTATTTGGGAAAATTAGTGAAGGAGTCCTACCAAATTCTTTTTTATGACACAAATATGGTACTAATTCCTAAATCAGGAAGAGATAAAACAGAGAAAGAAAATTATAGACCAATTTCCCTCATGAATATAGATGCGAAATTTTTAAATAAAATATTAGCAAAAAGACTACAGCAACTTATCAGAAGAATAATATACTTTGATCAGGTAGGATTTATTCCAAGAATGCAAGGATGGTTTAATATTAGGAAAACCATCAGTATAATCGATCATATCAACAATAAAACTGGCAAAAACCATATGATTATCTCAACAGATGCAGAAAAGGCTTTTGACACAATAACAACATCCATTCCTATTAAAAACACTAGGAAGTATGGGAATAAAAGGAGCCTTCCTTAAAATAATAGGTAGCATCTATTTAAAACTATCAGCAAGTATTATATGCAATGGGGATAAGCTAGAAGCCTTTCCAATAAGATCAGGGGTGAAACAAGGGTGTCCACTATCACCCCTCTTATTCAATCTGGTACTAGAAATGTTAGCAATAGCAATTAGACAAGAAAAAGAAATCAGAGAAATCAAATTAGGTAAAGAAGAGACCAAGCTATCACTCTTTGCAGATGATACGATGATATACTTAGAGAATCCTAGAGAATTGAGTAAAAAACTACTTGAGACAATAAATTGGCAAAGTTGCAGGACATAATATAAACCAGCATAAATCCTTGTCATTCCTGTATATTTCTAATGAAATCTAACAGCAAGAGATAGAAAGAGAAATCCCATTTAAAGTTAATGTAGACATTATAAAATATTTGGCAGTCTACCTGCCAAAACAAACCCAGGACCTATATGGGTCAAGATAATATAATAAAAATGAAAATTTTACCTAAATTAAATTAAATATTTAGTGCCATACCAATCAATTTACAAAAAAAAAAAAAAAGAAAAAAACCACTTTATAGAGCTAGAAAAAATAGTAACAAAATTCATTTGGAAGAACAAATGGTCCAGAATATCAGGGGAATTAATGAAAAGAAATGCTAGGGAAGGTGGACTAGCTATACCAGATTTTAATCTGTATTATAAAGCAGCAGTAATCAAAACTACTTGGTACTGGCTGAGGAATAGAGTAATGGATCAATGGAATAGATTGGGCACATGAGTCAATGTGTATAGTAATCTATTGTTTGATAAACCCAAAGACCACAGTTTTGGGGATAAGAACTCACTATTTGACAAATACTGCTGGGAAAATTGGAATATAGTATGGTAGAAATTGGGCATAGACCATTATCTAATACCATATACCAAAATCAAGTCTAAATGGGTGCATGATCTAGGTATAAAGGCTGATACTGTAAGCCATATTGGAAAGCAAGGAATAGTTTACCTGTCAGATTTGTGGAGAGGGGAAGACTTTATGACCAAACAAGAATTAGAGAGCATTATAAAATGCAAAATGGATAATTTTGGTTACATTAAATTGAAAAACTTCTGCACAAACAAAGCCAATGTAACCAAGATTAAGAGGAAAGTGGAAAATCAGGAAAGAATTTTTACAACCTATGTCTCTGATAAAGGACTCATTTCTAAAATATACAGAGAACTGAATCAAATCTATAAGAATACAAGTCATTCCCCAATTGATTAATGGTCAAAAGATATAAACAGGCAGTTTTCAGAGGAAGAAATTAAAGATATCTATAAGCACATGAAGAAATGCTCTAAATCACTACTGATTAGAGAAATGCAAATCAAAACAACTCTGAGGTACCGCATCTCACCAGTCAGATTGGCCAAGATTATAAAACAGGAAAATGACAAATGCTGGAGGGGATGTGGAAAAATTGGAATACTAATGCATTGCTGGTGGAATTTTGAACCGATCCAACCATTCTGGGGAGCAATCTGGAATTATGACCAAAGGGCTATAAATAATTTCATACCCTTTGACCTAGCAATACCACTTCTAGAGTTGTATCCCAAAGAGATCATAGAAGTGGGAGGAAGACCCATATGTACAAAATATTTATAGCAACTCTTTTTGTGGTTGCAAAGAAGTGGAAATTAAAGGGATGCCCATCAATTGGGGAATGGCTGAATAAGTTGTGGTATATGAATGTAATGGAATACTATTGTGCTATAAGAAACGAGTTGCAGATGGACTTTATATTTACTTGGATAGGCTTATACAATCTGATGCTGAGTGAGAAGAGTAGAGCCAGGAGAAATTTGTACTCAATTTCAGACACAGCATATGTTTGACGACCAACTTTGATAGAGAGTGGACTCTTCTCAGCAATGCAGGGTTATAAGTCAACCCCCAAAGACTCATGATGGAGAGAGATGTCTACATCCAGGGAAAGAACTAGAAAGAACTGAGTTTGAATCCAGATTCAAGCAAACTACTTGATCTTTTTTCTCTTTCTTGTTTGGTATTTTTTCCTCTTTCCCATTGTTCATTCCATCTGATACAATCCTTCTTTATAACCTAACTAATGTCTAATGTGAAAGTATTTGCAGATCCTATACTTGATTGTATGCCATCATGGGGGGCGGGGGGGGAGGAAGGGAGATAAAATTTGAAACTCAAGAAATTGTGGAACTGAATCTTGTAGACTAAAAGTAAACAAACAAAACAATAAAGACCAAAACATTAAAAAGTTTACAAAATCTTTTGTAGTTCAGTTCAACAAATGTGGTATCGTTGTTTGAGGTTCCAATTTTGAAGTTTTCCATAAAGTATTTACATTTATTTTCTCTGAGGGGAGTCTACAAAGTTGTTTGAAATCTTTACAAGAAGTATACCACATAAGTAAATAAAACATTTTTGTTCAACCAGAAAAAAGGAGTTCTTGCTGTCGCTGCTGCTGCTGCTGTTGCTGCCGCACTTTCAGTCACTGCATACACTCTAGCTCAGCTCCAGCTTCCTCTTGTCCCAGCCCTTCCTGATATGTCAGCAAGTCCAAGGGGCCTGGAAGATCTTCAAATCCCATAAACATTACACAAATTAAGGCAACACATTCACAGAAAATCAAAATACAGCATTCACCATGTTAAAACTCAACAACTTAACACTAAAATGGCCGTGTAGTTTTCACCAAAGTGTTCACGTAGTTTTAAACAAATTACATTCATTTAGTAACTCAATCATTTAGTAAGTCCTCAAACCAATCACAAAGTACAAAGGTTAAAATTCTCTTTTTAAACAAGGTGAATTCATTTAATCAATCACAAAATCCACCCCTCAATCACACCATCTTAATGTCTTCAATCAAAAAGTCTTCCTTCTTAAACAAACTACATTCATTTAGTCAATTACAAAGTACAAAGGCCAAAAGTTTTCCACCTCTAGATCACAACTAAATTGCAATACCATTAGTCACAACCAAGCACCCTCTCAAGGGTCAATGGAAAGCACAAAGGTCATCAACTCCTAGGTCACAACTAGGTTACAATGTCATCAGTCAATATTAAATACCCAAGAAGAGGTCTTTTCATTTTGGCTTGAGGCAGATTCTCAGCTTCCATCATTCCCCTTCCCACAGTTTCTGTTCTGGAGAAGACAAAGCTTATAAAGGCCACAATAACATTCATCCACATTGTCAGCATGCTCATTAATTAACTTTATGTCTGTGAAATCAACCAAGACACAACAACAAGGTCTGAGGCATCTATCAACAAATAGTTCTGACAAAGTAACATCAAAACAGACAGACAAAGTATCTGCTCCATAGTCATGCCTCCTCATTTCTCCTCAGCTCTAGCTGGCCCTCAGAAGTCCTCAGCCACACCCAGCAGTCTCTCTCTCTCTCTTCTCTCTCTCTCTCTCTCTCTCTCTCTCTCTCTCTCTCTCTCTCTCCCTCCACAACACTGCACCCAGAAGTTCTTATGGCTTCTCTCAGCTTGGGCCCCTCCCTATACACAGCACCAGGTCCTCCCTGTTCAGCCCCCTCTTGCCATGTCAACAAATCCATCCTATTGTAGGATTTGCAAGCTCTGGGTCTTAATACTTAACCCAAAAACCAAGTGCTTAATACCTGTTAGCTTACCAGTACAAGGGGGATCTTCAAATTGCATTACCATTACAAGCAGCTAGACAGTGGGAGAGAGACAGGTATGGTGTGACTGCCTGCTGTGTTATGTTGTATTAATTACTTTATTGCTATGATGGATTTGACTTTCTGGTATTTGGCTCTCTGGTGTATGAATAAATATTTGGTTTCTGTCTTCTATATGGAGAGTCAGTTATATTTTGTTATTCAGAGGTATTCATAGTCACTGTCAGTGCTGTGAATATTACATTGGCTTTATGAAAACTTAAGAAATATTAAATATTAGAAATATTAAATAAAAGTTAAATGATTATATAAAGATCAGATAGGAGGTGTTTCATAGAGTATGCACAGATACCATGCTTTAAGGATTAGCAGGGCACTACAGATATTTCACTGCATTTGATCCTCACAAAATGCACAGAAATCACAGCAGAGAGTCAGAGTCCTTGGCTTATCTGACAGCCACAAGGACAAAAACCAAGCTTGAGCCCTGTTCTGAGAGTCATGGCCCCTCTATTTCTGCACTGCTCACTTCAAACCTGGGAGGACAAGAAGGCTGCTCCTTCTCAGTCAAAGCACAAACCCTCCTGTTTGGGTTCTTGAAGGACTGGGTATTCATCCTGGCCTTCAGGTCAGCTGTTCCCTGAGCTCTTCCCATGTTCCAGCAGTTCCTGGTTTCTGGGACTTTGGTTACAAGGATTCTAGATGGTTGACAATCCCGATATTCCCCTTCTGAGCATCATTGTCCTCATCCCACTAACAAAGGGGATGTTCTACATGACTGCTAAGGCTCAAACCCAGCCCCAAACCTACAAACTCAAACCTTACAGCCCAAACTCAGCTTCTACAGCAATGGTGACTTTGGTCATGTAGAGGACCCCTGAAGGAGTGAGGAATAGATCTTCCTGCTTACAAATGAGAACCTCCTATTCCTCCCATTGATGAAGTTTCTGTGGCACTCACCAGGGCCTGTGATGGGCAGCTTGGCCTTCTTTGGGTTTCAGATTTGGGACACAGGACAGAGAGTTCATGCATTTGGATAATTAGCCCTTCACAAACCCTGGAGGCCATGGGAGGCATGTGACTTACATTCCACAAGTGACTTAACATCCTTTTGTTACTTCAGGAAAAAATATAAATTCCAATTCAGGTATCCAGAAGGTGACTGAGAGTGGGGTGGGGGGCTTGCACAGTGTTGACCTCAGGTCCCACACATATTTCAATAGATAGAGAATCTCAGCTATACCACATTGCCTGAGGCACATTCAGGCAGGCTCTGGGGCCCCACTTTGCTCCCCTTATCAGAGTGCTGAGGACATAGATCTTCCCCCTGGGAGCATCATCCAGGGCCTGGTGGTAACTGAGCAAGAGAAACTCCCAGGTTTTTTTCCTTCCTTCCTTCCTGTCTAGACCAGTGGGTGCAGTGGGTGCTTGAAATTGCTGCCATAGGATTGGCACAAAAATGAGTGTCTCCTTGAGCAGGAAACCAGAGATGGTCAGGGAGGCAGAGTACCTTGAGCTCTCTTTGAAGCCAGAGAATCTTACTGGGATACCTGAGTGAAGACTATTCTTGCTATAGAAAAGAGATTCTGGGAACAAAATCTAGGTATAAAGGCTGATACTATAATGATACTATAAATTAGGGGAACAAGGGATAGTTTATCAGTCAGATATATGGAGAATGTTGGAATTTATGATCAAACAAGAGACAGAGAACATTATGAAATGCAAAATGGATTATTTTGATTACATTGAATTGAAAAAGTTTTTGCACAAAGTCAATGCAACCAAGATTAGGAAGTAAGCAGAAAACTGGGTAAGAATTTTTACCACCAGTGTCTCTGATAAAGGCCCTATTTTTTTTTCTTTTTGGAGGGGTAAATATACTGCAGTTGGGGTTAAGTGACTTGTCCAAGGTCACACAGATAGTTTTGTGTTAAGTGTCTGAGACTATTTGAACTCAGTTCCTCCTGACTCCCAGCCAGAGCTCTATTCACTGCACCACCAAGCTGCCCCCTTACTTCTAATATATGAAAAGAATTAAGAACATGTCATTCCCCAATGGAAAAATTGTTAAAGGACATGATCAGGCGAGGCAGTTTTCAGATGAAGAAATTAAAGCCATCTATAGCTATAGGAAAAAATACTCTAAATCACTCTTGCTTAGAGAGATGCAAATCAAAAAACTCTGAGGCACCAAGTCACACCTATCAGATTGGAGAACATGGCAAAAGAGGAAAATGATAAATGTTGGAGAAGATGTGGGAAAGTTGGAACATTAATTCACTGTTGGTGGAGTTGTGAACTGATCCAACCATTCTGGAGAGCAACTTGGAATTGCACAAAGGGCTATAAAAATGTGTGTACCCTTTGACCCAGCAATACCACATCTAGGGCTGGATCCCAAAGAGATCATAAAAATGGGAAAAGGACTCAGACGTAGAAAAATATTTATAGTGGCTCTCATTGTGGTGGCCAAGAACTGGAAATCAAGGAGATTCCCATCAATTGGGAATGACTAAAAAAATTGTAGCATATGAATGTAAGGGAATATTATTGTGCTATAAGAAATGATGACCAGGCAGACTTCAGAAAAACCTGGAAAGACATTTATGAACTGATGCTGAGTGAGGGGAGCAGAACCAGGAGAACATTGTACACAGTAACAGCCAGAGTGTACAAGGACTGATTTTGATGGACTTAGCCCTTCTCAGCAATGCAAGGACCTAAAACAATTCCAAAGGACACACAATGGAAAATGCCAGCCACACCCAGAGGAAGAACTATGGAGTCAAAATGCAGAATGAAGCAGACTATTGTCTCTTTTGTTTTGTTTTCTTTTTCTTTTTCATGATTTTTCCTATTCGTTATAATTCTTCTAGGCAACATGACTAATGTGTGAATGTGTTTAATGAAAATGTCTGTATAGAGCCCATATCAAATTGCAAGATGTCTTGGGAAGGGAGGGAGGAGGGGAGGAAATTTAAAACTTATGGAAGTGAATGTTGAAAACAACAAAAAATAATTTAATAAAAATGAGAAAAAAGAAAATGAGCTTCAAGCTTCCTATTGATACTAATGCACATTCATTTTGCCCCTCTTCTGAGTGTAGAAGATTTTGACTGACCCAGTAACCCAGCCACTGATCCTAGCTGAGTCAGCACAGCTTGTACCCAAGCTTCTAGAAAGACAGAGGGAAGGAGAATTTTAAGCTCACTCACCTACTCAGAGATGAACAAAATCCCAACTGAAGGATTTCACTTCTGGTCATGATCTCACATTAATGTTCTCTCTTCTCAGTTTAGAGAGAGAGACAGTTCTCTGGGTCCATAGATTTAGACTGCCTCAATCTTAGCCTTGCTAGAATATTATACACATGTGCACACAACACAACACACACACACACACACACACACACACACAGAAATAAATAACACAACCCTGCCCTCAAAGAGCTTCCTCTTTTCGGGGTGACAAAATGCAATTGTGAACATATATACAACACCTGATGAACTTAAAATAATTTTGTAGGGACACCCTGTCAGTTGCTCTGGGTGTTGGAAATAGCACTGTAGCTTCTGCCACTTTAGCTGAGCTTGAAAGGGAGGAATCCATAAGAGTGAGAGGGTGAGGAGGGAAGATATTCAGGAATTCCTGTCAGCCTGTGCAGAGACCCTGGGAGGAGGATGGAGTGTGGCTTGGGAGGATGGGCAGGAGGCCAGTCAGATGGAAAGATCAAACAAACATGAACACTAATCAAATCATAGCTTTAGACCTGGAAGGTGCCCAGAAACTTGAGAGTTCAGGGTCTTCTCTTCTCACATAGAGAAACTGAGGCTTGTGGAGGCCAGATGACTTCCCCAAGATCACATAGGTAAGAAGCACAAGCTTTGCCTCCTGAATCACTGATTTTTCACCTTCTCCATTATTGCCCTCAAAGCCAAGTTTGGCCACTGGGGAATCAGAGGTGTGGAGCATTGTCTGCCCTGTCAGACAAAGCTGGGGGCACTGGCTTCCAAAAGTCTTTGTTGAGCTTGGTAGTGAAGAAAGAGGGAGACACTGAGAAATAGGGATGTTATTGAAACATGATGGAACAACAAAAGTAAAATTCTTGTATTCCATATGTGAGTATGTGTATATGTGTGTACATGTATACATAGACAGAGGGCACAGTATCAATTGAATAAGAAGGGATGATATCTAAAAAATAAAATTAAGAGGTGACAGAGGAATATAATGAGAGAAGGAGAAAGGGAGAGATGGAATAGGATAAATTATCTCATATAAAAGAGGCAAGAGAAAACTGTTACAATGGAGTGGAAGAGCAGGAAGGTGAAAGGGAATGAGTCAACCTCACTCTCATTGAATTTGGCTTAAGGAGGGAATAACATACATACTCAGTTGGGTATCTTACCCTACAGGAAAGTAGGGGGAAGGGACTTAAGACAGGAGGTGATAGAAGGGATTTGATTGAGGGGGCGGATGGTTAGGAGCACACACTTTTGGAAAGGAACAGGTTCAAAGTAGAAAATAGAATAAGTGGGGGGTAGGATAGGATGGAGAGAAATATAGTTAGCCTTTCAGAATATATCTCCTATGGAAACATTTTGCATAACTACACATGTACAACCTATATTGAATTGTTTATCTTCCCAGTGAGGGAGGGAAGAAGGGAAGGAATCTGGTAATCAAAGTTTTAAAAACAAATATTTTAAAAAAGGGTTTTTTAACATGCGATTGGGAAATCAGATATGCAGCCACTGGGACATAGAAATCCATCTTTTGCTACTAGAAAGTTAGAGGGGGTATGGGGGAACATATAAGAAAGAGCAGACTGGAGGAGGAAGTATTCAGTAAGCTTGATCTTTTGGGGGTGGGGGTAGGGGAAAGATGGGGAGAAAATTTGTAACTTCAAGTTTTATGGAAATGAATGTTGAAAACTGAAAATAAACACATTTTTTTTAAAAGATTGTCATGTTCTTTAAAAAAAAAACCTTTCTTGCTGGTGCACAGAACACATGAAAAGGAAGGACTGGTGAGTTTTAATCATAATAAAAATAGTACCTAGCACCAATAGAACACTTACTTTGTGCTAAGCACTACAAGGAGAGTTCCATTGGGTTCCTAACAACAACTTTGGGAGGTGAGGGCTCTTATAAGTTCCATTTCACAGATGAGGAAACTGAGCTGAATTTCCTTGCTCTAAGTCACACTGCTTATAAAAGTCTGAGGTTAGATTTGAATTCAGGTCTTCTTGACTCAGGGCTCACTGCTTTATCCCCTGTGCCATCAACTGTGGATATTTGTGAGAAAATATTTGCCAAATAACAACATCTGAAGACCTGGATTTCTCCACCATTCTTTTGTATAGAAATGGGTTTCCTGAAAGAGGGGTTAGGTCAGCTGACCCACAAACCCATTCATCTAGAAAACCAGTGTCCATGAGTAGGGAGATTTTAGGCATCCTTCCCATTTCAGCCCAGAATTTTTTTTCAAAGCTATTGAGGTTAAGTAACTTGCTCAAGGTTACACAGCCAGTCATTATTTATGTGTGGGTCCTCATTTTCTGAGGCCAGAACCGATCTCGGGTCCTCCCGAATCAGGGGCCGGCACTTTTATTCACTGAACTACCTACCTGCCCCTCAGCCCAGAATTTTTAAAAGACAGAGGCTGGAAGGTTTAGGTTTAATCCAATCAATCATCTTCACTGCTTCTTGCAGGACATTCTGAATGGAAATGCCCATTGTTAAAATGGTGAGACAATTGTAGTGAAGCCTCCGGTGAACACTAATAGGATTTAGGGTCACTGTCTCGCAGTGCCAAGGTACCAGATGCTTTGGATTTTGGACCAGCACTGCAAATGTCATCACACTTCTTCCAGAATAAACCCTGACATTCCACAAAGTTATTCAACACTGACCATGTTTCAGAACCAGCTGATTGTGTGGCCAAGCATTCACACAAAGATATTTCATGAGTAGCTGGTGCTGATACAAATTAATAGGACAACAGCAAGTGCAGCCTTGTCTCTAATTTCCTCCATTCATAAGACAACATTCATTTGTGTAGATGAGAGTCTTCATATTTGCAGCCAATGATTTCACTCCCACTTCATGAAGCTTCTGGGAAACTCTGCTGCCCACTTAGTAGAGAAGGAGAGTGAAAAAGTCCAGGGATATTTTCTTATTGTGAAAAGGTTTTTGGCCTCATTGATTCTCTGAAAGTGCTACCTCTCTTTTCCCCAGGGTTCAGATGATGGCCCTGCCCACAGGACCCTGAGCAGCCTCAGACCCTGCCATGGACCTCCAGGGATATATGGAACATCCTTTGAGAGTTATTGTTCCAGGTCATAGAGAGCCACATGAGGGAGCCATCGTCAGCGAGAGCTATCTTAGAAGGCCCTATAGCCTGTGCTAATGTGGTGGTAGCCTCCTTGGGATTAAGCATTGGACCACTGGTTTGGGGAGAATGCCCTGGAGAGATTCTCCACTTGGAACTTTGGTTATTGGATACTGGAGATTTGAGCATTTGTTACCATGTTTCTCTTTAGGGTATTGTTGGAGAGATGACATTTTTACAGTGCATTGTTTAATGTTGGGTCACCTGGAAGTGTGATTGGGGGTTGAGAGGTTGTGATCTTCATGAAAAGGACTTGGCCAAGCCCTTCAGGAAAGAGTAAGGAAGGAAATGATGTATGGTATGAAGGGAGTTGGAGAAGCTAAGTCAGGATTCAGAGTGGATGGTCTCTATTTTTCTCATTTAAAAGGAGAGGTTCTCAGCTATAAGGGAGAGGAGGGAGGAGGCGATGTGAGAAGACTGAGGAGAGAAAAGAAGACAGCGTAAATGGTATGGGTTATGGGAAAGATTTCATTTCAGAAGAGATCCCGAGGGTTGGTTTAGCTGCTTTGAGGGCTCAGTGCAGATGAGATGGTATCACCTGGAGAGAACATCAGGTCAACTCAGTGGCCTCCTCCAGCAGTACTCAGTAGCAGCAGGTGAGGAGAACTGAAGGGACATTGTGAGAGTCATCCAGGATTGAGGAGAGATGGAGCTTGACCATCCCCAGAGCATGGGTGCCAAGTTTTTGAGAGTAAAGAATGGTGTGAAAGGGAACAGGTTAGAGGGGGTTCACACTGGAAGAGAAGGGAGGAAAGTAAGAACAGGGACGGGTGAGCTCCCAAGGAGAGCCTCGGAGACCATTGAGGGGACAAGTCAGTGGAGCTCACTAGAAAGATAAAGAAGAGTCCATTTTAGAGGAATGAGGAAAAGGGAGAGATGATAAAAATGTAAGGTTGGTTCTGCTTGGGTGAAACTTAGTGGGAATACAGATGGAGAGCTGGAAGGGACCTGAAAAGTCACAAACTCCAAAGAGCTTCTTTATAGATGATGTACCTTAACTTTGGGAGGTTAAAGGACTTGGCTAAGGTCATACACCTAGTAGGTACTCGTGAGTCTCCCCTGAAGAGGTTGGCAGTTTTACATGAGAATCACAATCTGTCAAGCCCCAAGAACAGTTCTAGGTGACCTGACATGAAAAAATGAAATGAAAAACTGACAGCTATCCAACAGCCTCCTAAAAAGGCAAGACTGAAACCATAATCCTCTGACTCTAGAATCAGTGGTTTCCCCACTGAGTCACACTGTACTTACTTTCATAGAGGAGATGCCTCCTGTATACCCTGGTAAAGGACTTCTGTCTCCTGTTTTCTCTCCCTCTCCTAGGCTTCAGACCATGGCCCTGCCCACAGGACATGAAGCAGCCTCAGACCCTGCTGGTGACAGGGTCAACCAGGGACCAGACCAGAGCAGGTCAGGGGTTTCTGTCCCACTTCCCCATAAGTCTCACCCACTGTACTCAGGTAGCCCCTGTTATACTCATAGGACTGACAGTAGTAATCAGCCTCATCCTCAGCCTGGAGGCTAGAGATGGTCAGGAAAGCAGAGTTGGCTGAGCTGTCTATGGAGCCAGAGAATCTCTCTAGTATCCCTGAGGATGATTTCTCCAGTTATAGATGATGAGCTTGGGAGCCTGGCCCTGGTGCCGCTGGCACCAGCTAACACTGCTACTCCCAGTGCTGCCACTATATATATATATATATATATATATATTTGCTTTTTGGTGGGCAATTGGGGTTAAGTGACTTGCCCAAAGTCACATGGCTAGTTTTTGTGTTAAGTGTCTGAGGCCGGATTTGAACTCAGGTCCTCCTGACTCCAGAGTGATGCTCTATTTACTGTGCCACCTAGCTGCCCCCAATGCTGTACTATCTAGAGTGCAAGAGACTGTGACTGACTGCCCCAGAGACCCAGGCACTGATGTTGGCTGAGTTAGCATAAACTGGGCCCAAGCACCTGGAAAGACAGAGAGAAAGAGAGTTAAGAGTCAAGGGCCAGGGAGACTCTCTCTCTGTCCCCCTCACCCAGGGGGATAGAGGAGACAGCCCCCCGATCCTGAGTGCCCCCTTTCTCTGAGACCCCTCAGCCTGGCACCTTGGCAGAGAGTGAGGAGGAGCAGGAGAGGAGTCCAGGCCATGGTAGAGACACCCCAGAGCTCTGCTCCTTGAGACCTCTCAGCTGGCCCTGGCTTCTGCCAAGTCTCTCTTGTCCCTCTTAGCATGAAAATCTTCTCTTTGTCTCCCATCCCAGTCATAATGCTAGAGCCATGGGGGTATTGTGGGAGGAGGAAGCGATGTCTAACAGTGCTCAGAATTTGACTCTACCCCATTAAGAAAGGCTTGGGAGGAAGCACCTGCTGAACCAACATACAGCCTGTTCAACAGATATCAGGGACCTATGGGAGCCTTTTGAATGGGTAGAGAAAAAGCCACCATTCCCCAGACTTAGTCCCACACTGCCCCCTCGTGCTGCACTGTCAGATGTTACCCTGAGGATTGTGAAGGTGCTGACATCAATGCGGGGTTTAAGAATTGACCTTGTGGGATGGCAGTTCAGAGGGCTGGTGAAGCCCCAGGGTAGCCCCACATCTTGACATTGTTATAGATGTTTCACCTTTCCTTTTCACAATAAATTTCTATCATCTGGGCAGGTGGACCTTAGATCTTTTCTAGGGACAATTACCAAATCCATTAACTTAATGGACTGATGCTGGAACATATCAGAGTTATCACAAGGAGGCAAGCATGAAAAATCTTATAATTTTAATCTATATTTGTGGTTAAATTTTAATGTCAGGGTGATATCCTCTTCAAGGGAGAATTAGAAAAATAGTTAAATAACAATGGAAAAGTGTTATAATTTAAAGGAACAGTAATTTTTGGGAAGGCAACAGGATTAGATTATTTCCTCTGAGAACTTATGTGTATGATTGACTTCCAAATGTATTGACTTGCTTATGTTTCAGTGGTAAATTCTCAAAATTAGATTAAGGATTGTACACATGAAATTATTAAAACAATAATTCTACCTAAATTAATTTGCTTATTCAGTTCCTTACAGATCAAACTATCAAAATTTCTTTTATATAGCTAGAAAAAATAATACCAAAATTCATCACAAAGAAGAAAAGATCAAGGATATCAAGGACATCAATGAAAAAGAATACCAGGGAAGGTGGTCTGGCTACACCAGACCTTAAATTGTATTATAAAGCAACAATCAAAACTCCTTGGTACTGGCTAAGAAATAGACTGCTGAATCAGTGGTGTAGGTTAGGTACACAAGACACAGTAGTCAATAACAATAGAAATCTCCCACTTGATAAAGCCAAAGACTCCAGCTTCTGGTATAATAATTCACTATTTGACAAAGTGCTATAAAAACTGGAAAATGATATGGCAGAAACTAGAGTCCAACCTCTTACACTCCATCCTAAGATAAAGTCAAACTGTGTGCATGATTTCGATATAAAGGCTGATACTATAAGCAAACTGGGAGAGAAATGAATACATTATCTATCAGATTTATGGAGAACAAAAGAATTTATGAGCAAACAAGAGATTGTAAACATTATGAAATGCAAAATGATAATTTTGTTTACTTTAAACTGAAAAGGTATTGCACAACATTATTACAACCAAGATTAGTATGGAAGCAGAAAACTGGGAAAGAATTCTTACAACCAGTATCTCTGACAAAGGTCATATTTCTAAAATATAGAGAGAACTAAGTTTAGTTTGTAAGACTATAAGTCATTCCCCAATTGATAAATTATCCAAGGATATAAGCAGGCAGTTTTCCCAGGAAGAAATTAAAGCTATCTATAGTCATAAGAAAAAATGCTCTAAATAATGCTTGATTAGAGAAATGCAAACCAAAACAACTCTGAGGTACCACATCTCACTTATCAGTTTGGCTAACCTGGCAAAAAATAACTGTTCAAGATGTGGGAAAGTTGGAACACTAATTCATTGCTGGTGGAGCTGTGAGCTGATCCAACCATTCTGGATAGCAATTAGAAACTATGCCCAAAGGATATAAAATGTGTGTACCCTTTGGCATAGCAATAACACTTCTAGAGCTGTATCCCTAAGAGGTCCTGCAAGCTGGAAAACTATCCAGATGTATAAAAATATTTATAGCAGCTTTTTTTTTGTGGTGACCAAGAACTGGAAATGAAGGGGATGTCCATCAATTGGGGAATAGCTAAACAAGTAGTGGTATATGAATGCAATGAAATGCTATTGTGCTATAAGAAATGATGAACCAGCAGACTTCAGAGAAACCTCAAAAGACTTATATGAACTGATATTGAGTGAGGGCAGCAGAACCAGTAGAACACTGTACACAGTAACAGCCGAATTTTGTGATGACAAACTTTCATGGACTTAGCCCATCTCAGCAAAGCAAAGTTCAAAAACAACACCACAAATCTCATAATGCTATCTACATCCAGAGAAAGAACTACAGAGTCTGAATGCAGATTGAAACATAGTATTTGCTGTCTCTTTTTTGTTGTTTTGCTTTGTTTTGTGTCTTCTTTCACATGGTTCATCTCTTTGGTTCTAATTCTTCTTTGGGGACCTTTTTCAGGAGGTGATTGGTGGATTTTTTCAACCTCTATTTTTCCCTCTGGTTCTAAAACATCAGGGCAACTTTCCTGGAGAATTTCTTGAAGAATGATCTCTAGGTTCTTTTTATGATCATGGCTTTCAGGTAGTCCAATAATTTTTAAATTTATCTCTCCTGGATCTATTTTACAGGTCAGTGGTTTTCCCAATGAGATATTTCACATTGCCTTCTATTTTTTTCATTTTTTTTGGATCTGTTTAATAGTATCTCGATTTCTCATAAAGTTACTAGCTTCTATATGCTCCAATCTAATTCTGAAGGAACTGTTTTCTTCCATGAGCTTTTGAGATTCTTTTTCCATCTGGCAAATTCGGCTTTTTAAGGCATTCTTCTCCTCATTGCCTTTTTGAGCCTCTTTTGCCATCTGAGTTAGTATATTTTTTAAGGTATCATTTTCTTCAATCAGGTTGTTGAGTATCAATTTCATAATTTTCTTGCATAGTTCTCATTTCTCTTCCCAGTTTTTCCTCCACTTCTCTTATTTGGTTTTCAAAATCTTTTTTAAGCTCTTTTATGGCCTGTAACCAATTCATATTTTTCTTGAAAGCTTTTGGTGCAGGATTTCTGACTTCACTGTCTTCCTCCTGTTCCATGCTTTGATCCTTTTTGTCCCCAAAATAGGAGTCTAATGTTGGATTGCTCTGTTTGCTTTCTTCCTTTGCTTGCTCATGTTGCCACTTAATTACTTGATTTTTGAGCCTTTTGTCACAGTAGAACTCTGCTACCAGAAAGGGGAGCTTTATCCCAATCACTGGGGTTTTCTCAGCTGCTGGAACTTTTAGTTGGGTACCCTCTCCAAAGCCTCAACACACTCTGGCAAACTAGTCACACATCCCAGGACCTCCACCCTAGACAGCAATCCAGATCCCAGCAGGTTAGAGCAAGAGTGATTACCCCTCGTATTGGTCATTTGGTCTCCCAGCAGTCTATAGGCCAGGAGCTCAGAAGCAGCACAGACTGAGGAGCCTCAGCTGCATCTCACCCCAGGGGCAAAGGCTGCTGGATTGAACTCCCTGTTCCCCAAAAGTCTGCACTGACCTTTCACTTTGTCTTTGGCACCTATGGGTTGATAATTCTGGAAACCACCACAGCTGCTGGTGATCTGAAGTCCCTCCAGCCAGCAGCTGGTCAGGCCACCCTGAGAAAACCTACGGCTAAGGAGGGGCTGGGCTTGACTCCCAGAGTGCTGTGCTAGCCCCTTCTTGCCAGCCTATTGGGCGATCTTCAGTAGGAGGTTAGCTTCTCTCTGTCATTTTTTGGGTTCTGTAGCTCCAAAGTTTGTATAGTCATTTTTACATGAAATGGAGGAGGTGGAAGCCAGAGCCTTGCAGAAGTCCTATTTCATCCTTCCAATGTTGATAAGAATTATTGGAATTTAACTTCCTTAATTGTTCTTTCAACAATCCATCCATTCTTTCAATTAACTCAGATGATTGTGGATAATATGGAATATAATATATCCATTCTATATTGTTTAATATCCAACATCACTTCATTTCATTACCTTTGAAATATGACCTATTGTCACTTTGAATCTGTATTGGGGTTCCATAAGATAGGTTTAGGTTTAGGATACAACAGGTGTTTTTGATGGTGATGGAGCCAGCAGAAGACCATACATACCAGGGCAACCCAGAGGTTTTTGTCACAATTCCTTATTAGTGTCATCCACTGTGCTTGGGTATCCATTATTATAGTAATAAGGTTGACAGTAGTAATCAGCCTCATCCTCAGCCTGGATACCAGAGATGTTCAGAGAAGCAGAGCTGATTAAGGTATCTTTAGATCCAGAGAATCTCTCTGGGATCCCTGCTGGGGGGCTACTATAGTTGTAGATGATGAGCTTGGGGGCCAGGCCCTGGTGCTATTGGTACCAGTGCACACTGTCACTACCAATGCTGCCACTGCTTCAAGTACAGGAGACTGTAACTGACTGCCCCAGAAACCCGGAGACTGATGCTGGCTGAGTAAGCATGAACTGTGCCCAAGCACCTGAGAAAAGAAAGAGAAAGAGAGCTATAAACCAGGGGCCAAGGACCCTCTCTCTCTGCCCCCCTCACCCAGAGGAGAGAGGAGAAAGCCCCCCTCGGCCTGAGCACCCCCTGTTTCTTTTTTCTTTTTCTTTTTTGCTTTTTGGAGGGCATTTGGGGTTAAGTAACTTGCCCAAGGTCACACGGCTAGCTTTTTGTTTGTGTGTGATAAGTGTCTGAGGCCGGATCCGAACTCAGGTCCTTCTGACTCCAGGGCCAGTGCTCTAGTCACTGCGCCACCTAGCCGCCCAACACCCCCTTTTTTCAAAGACCCCTTATGCTGACACCTTGGCAGAGAGTGAGGAGGCTGAGCAGGAGAGGAGCCCAGGCCATGGGGGAGACGGCCCCAGAGCTCTGCTCCCTGAGATCCTTCAGCTGCAGCTAGACGCTGTCCTTCCCGCAGTCTTTCATGCATATCTGGTGCTTCCTTGTTTCTCTCCCATTTGGGGTCCAATAAAATGGAAGTAGAACCAAGGGCAGATTGAGGGCAGAGCAGGGATGGCTAAAAGTATAGAGGCTTCCCAATGGGAAAGGCTTAGGAATGAGGTAAAGCAACTTTTGGGCCATCATACAGCCCAGGGACCAAATGGCAGGGTCTTGGGAGCCACTTGGATGGTAACAGAAAAAAAATCCCTAACTTCTGAACCCAGTCCCATACTGCCACCTGGTGACCCTCTCTCAGATGTCACCCTCAGGTTGGTTCCAGGGCTGATGTGAATAGTAGCTTAAGCAGAGTGTAGGACAGCTCCTGGAGGCTGGTGAAGCCCAAAGAGCAATCCCACACTGCCCTCTGGTGGCCAACTCTAAGCTATTCCCCTGAGCACACTGCAGTGGCAGGCATGAATGGTGGGTTAAGCACTGAGAGTGTAGGACAGCTCCTGGGGGATGGTGAAGCCCAAAGAGAAGTCCCACACTGTCCCCTGGTGACTGTGGCCCAAACCTCACCCTGAGGCTTGTTCACCTGCTGACATGAAAGGCAAGGGCCCCAGGGTAGAAGGGATTTCATCCTCTCTAGGTACAGAAACATTTAATGCTCTCCTTCACATTAGTCATTGTTGATAATGTCCTCCCAGGTTCCCGATGCATAAATTAAAGATCTCTCATGTCAACTGTTGACCAGGAATCAGGCTTCTTGTGTTTTCCAGTCATTGTAGGTGTGGCAGGTCTGGGCAGTAAACACTCTGGCAGTGCTAGGGAGAGACAGACTTTTTCATTTTGAGAAGGAGCCCAGCCACCAGCCACTGGTACAAAAGCTCTCTCATTAACTTGGGGCACCATCTTAAGTCACCCATGTATTTCATACCTAGACTCCCAAGGCCTTCTGTCCCCCATCTCACCTGAAGACTACCCTTGTTTTTTATTTTGTAAGGCAGGTTTCTGACCCCATTTGGAGCAGCAGGATTCCAAGGCTAAATTCTTTCCAATAACCTGCAAGGTGGAGAAGAGGAGGGAAGCATGCTTGGTGGGATAGGAGAATCAGAACACTGATGCATTGTTGGTGGAGTTGTGAATTGAAATCCCACCAACCTGTGGCTCAATAGACAATTCAATCCAATCAATATTCATTAGGTACCCACTGTGCCCCAGGATGTGCTACACTTCATAAAAAGAAAGACTCTCCTTTCCCTTTGGAGCTAAGGGGGAGAAAATACACAGAAGAACACGAAATGGGAGGGGACTGGCTGGCACCAGTTTGTGTCTGGGTTTGTGTTAGTGTTAAAACTAGGAGGGCAGCAGAGGCAAACTGGAATGGTTTAATCTCAGCCCTCCATAAAGGATGGCACTGGAAGGACTTTGGTATTCTGGCCTCCAGCCTTCTAATCCCAGGGTAAAGGAAGCTGAGGGAGGGGTTCCCATCAAAGCTGGAGGTAGCAGCATTTGCTTGGGTTTGAAAACAGATGCATCATGGAAGAGTGAGAAGTACATCAGAGACAAAAAGGGAGGTCCCGAGAGGAACTCAGGTTTCCTTTCCAAGAGGGCACTGTGCTGCCCAGACAGCAGAGAAGGAAAAAGGATAGGCCAAGGAGGGCCAGTCCAGACTGGCACTTTTCCTATACATGGCTCCAGGAAGCCATTGGTGCAGTCCATGCATTGTGACCTCTGGTGCTGGAAACCTTCCACAATGAAAGGGCAGCAGAGAAAAGTGTTTGGAATGGTGGTCCTGGAGTCAGAAAGTCCTCAGTTCAAAATCCCATCTATGGTGCTTTCTAGGATAAGGCTGGGCCAACCAGCCAAATTTCCGAATCTCATTTTAAAAATGATTTTATTGAGAATATTGTTCTAGATGGTAAGTGAGGCCCCTTCCTGCCCCAAACCAATGAGTTATGGTGACTTTGGACATGTATGGATGACTGAGAAATAAATATTACTGGTCCCAAATGATAGAATATCCCATTACTTTAATGTAAAGCCTTTCAGGAGCCCTCAGTGCACCAATTCACCTGCAGCCCTCAGCTGTAGGAGAACAGGGTCTGTTTCCTGGGGGACATAATAAGGAATAATAATGGAAATCTGGGAACATTGATAAGCTCCAGATTTTGGCTACAAGACAAGGAGTCCATGCATGTAGAGAGTCAACCCTTCCCAAGTTCAGGAGGAAAGAGAGGCATAAGAGGCCTTTTCCACAAGTGACCAAACTTCAGGGAAAAAAATAGGAAATTCCAGCTCATGCAGCCAGAAAAAGGTGACAGAGAGTTTTGGAGACTGGGGGGATGTTGACCTCAGAACCCACATGTGTTTCCATAGAGGAAGCATCTCATCTACACCATGGTGCCTGCAGCTAATGTAGCAGGGCCTGTGCCCCCACTTTGCTTCCCTCTCACAGGGCTAAGGACAGAGGTCTCCCTGAGGTGCATCATCCAGGCCTTGGTGGTAACTTAGAAAGGGGAGCTCAGAGGAGGCTTTTGTCTCCCTTGCCCATAGGCCTGGACCTCTGTGTGCTTGAGATTGGTGTCATAGGACTAGCAGGAACAATGAGCCAATCCTTGGGCTGGAGAGCAGAGATGGTCAGAGAGGCAGGGTCCAGTGACATGTCTTCAGAGCCAGAGACTCTCTGACTTCCCTGAGAAATGCCTTCCATAGACCTAGATGACTGACTTGGGTGCCCTGCCTAGTATTGCTGCTACCAGTTTCCATAGATGGTCCCAATGTTGCCAGCCCTTTGAATGCCAGAGATTGTGACCAAGTACTCATGGAACTGGTACCTGATGCTGGCTGAGTCAGGATGAATGTGGCCCAAGATTCTAGAAAGGCCAAGAGAAGTTGAGTTATGAGTGCAAAGTCAGGTACCTTCCCTCCCTGCCTGATCTGCCCATGTAGAAGGGTGAGAGGGTGAGAGCCCCCATAGCTATTGAGAACCCATCTCCGTGAGCCCCCTCGCTCTGGCAGGGAGAGACGTCCAAGTTCTGGGGGAGATACAACCAGAGCTGTGCCCCAGAGACCCCTCAGCAGGTATCTCTGATCACTCTCATCCCTCCCTACAGCCCTACACTTCATCCACTCCTCTGTGTTTCAGCCCTGTCCAGGCCCAGAGCCTAGGTCTAGAACCATGGAAGTATCTGAGTGGAGGAGAGGGTAGATAACAGGACAGAGCACCCTGACTCTGCCCCCATGGGATGGGCTCAGGAGGAGGCAGCTGCCCAACATCACATAGCCCAGTGGGCACAAGTCTAAGAGCTGAGGGCCTGGGAGTCCCTGGGAAGGCATGGAGTCTCACCAGCCCTCAGAGCTAGTCCTCTCTCTGCCTCAGTCTAGTGGCATTCTCCAATGTGTCTGAGTGTGAGCATGGACGAGGAGGGCCATTGGTCCCTGGCCTTCCTGATGTCAGAATCATGTGTGTAATGGAAATGCAGATTTAAAGATCTTCCCTGCCCCTAGGCCCTTTGATTGGCTTAAGAGACTTTGATTGGCTTTAAGAGACTCTGAAAACCTTCCTTGACTTGAAAATATGCTCTGCCTCCTAATAGGCTGAATGTGATCACATGGAGCCTGTGGTGGGAGGCTTGGTTTTCAGGAATGACCACACCTTGATGCTGTATGATTGGGCAGTGGGTCAAGGAGGTTGTTACAATCTTTGAGCCAGGAGAAGGCTATATAAACTCTGATGAGGGGCTTTGCTTTGGGGCTCACTTTGAGAAGTGTTGTGTGATTTGACCAGATGAGACTCTGGGAAGCCATTGTTGACCCAGATGTTGATGCTTCCCTCTCTGGCAACTGTGATTTGGTATTGATATAATGGTTGGACAGTTTGGAAGCCTGTCTGTTTGATCTGTAAGTTCTGTAACTCTGAAGTTTGGGGTGCTGACCTTTTTCCCCTGAACTAGGTAATGTGTGTTTGTTTGATTAAAGTAAGCTTGTTAACCCATTTTGAGTTGCTTTCCTTTTGAAAAGCAGATCTAAGAACCTGTCTTACCAGCCCTCAGAGCTAGTCCTCTCTCTGCCTCAGCCTAGTGGCATTCTCCAATGTGTCTGAGTGTGAGCATGGACGAGGAGGGCAATTGGTCCCTGGCCTTCCTGATGTCAGAATCATGTGCCAGGGTCAGTGGGGTATGGGAGAGTAGCCCCCAAGCTTGTGAGTCACAGAGGCCTGGGCCCAACAGCTCACCAGACTAGGGGAGGGGATGAGGCTGGAATGGAGGGGGTTGGAGATGGAAGGCAGGGATCCCAGAGGAAGCTCCAGAAGAACAGGCTCTGTTTTCTCAGGAACATAATAAGGAAAGTGCTAAGGACTGAAGGGGCCAGGAGGTGGAAAATCAGGAGACTGAGAAGAGAAATCTTGGCATGACTGTTGTCAGGATTGCAGAATAGGGTTAATTATGGAAAAGTTCCTCAAGGGTGCCCTAAGGGCCCGGTTCAGATTGGACAGCCCCAGGTTATAGGGGACCCTTCAGCTCAGCCGGTGACTCCCCACAGCAGTGGTCAGCAGGAGAGTATGAAGGAATGAAGGGAGATGATGAGGGTGAGTGATGGCCTGGGAGACCCTGAGTGGACATCACAGGGAAGAAGAAGGAAGAGGAGGAGAGCACAGCTAGGGAAAAGGAGCCCAAGGGAGAGATGGAAGAAGGGAAGGCTCATGGTGCTTGAAGTAGAAATCATGGGATCATTAATGGAGAGTTGGAAGGGTCTTTAGAGGGCCCACAATTTATAGATAATGGAGCTGAGGCCTTGGGGGATTAGCTGACTTGCTACAGTCACAGAGGTGATAACCTCAGGGGCAGGATTAGAACCAAGACCCGCTGATTTTAGAATGAAGGGTTTCCTCCCTGTACCACACTACATTTGCTTCCTCCGAGTTTGGGCCCCACACACCTTGGCACAAGAGGCTAGATATGTATCTCCTATTTCCTCTCCCTCCCTCAGGATCAGACCATGGCCCTGCCCACAGGGCCTCAGACCCTGCTGGTGACAGAGCCAGCCAGGGACCAGACCAGGGCAGCTCAGGGGTTTCTGTCCCACTTCCCTATAAGCCTCACCCACTGTGCACCTGTAGCCACTGTTATAGTCATAGGACTCACAGTAGTAATGAGCCTCATCCTCAGCTTGGAGGCCAGAGATGGTCAGGGAGGCAGAGTTGGCTGAACTGTCTTTGGAGCCAGAGAATCTCTCTGGGATCCCTGAGGGATGGTCACTATAGTTGTAGATGATGAGCTTGGGGGCCTGGCCCTGGTGCTGCTGGTACCAGTTCACAAAGTCATCATCAATGCTGTCACTGCTTCTGGTGCAGGAGACTGTGACTGACTGCCCCAGAGACCCAGACACTGATTCTGGCTGAATAAGCATTAACTGGGCCCAAACACCTGGAAAGGCAGAGAGAAAGAGAGCTGTGAGTCAGGGGCCAGCGACCCTCCCTCTGCCCTCCTCACCCAGGGGGAGATAGAAGACAGCCCTCCATCCCTGAGTGCCCCCTTTCTATGCGATCCCCCAGGCTGGCACCTTGGCAGAGAGTGAGGAGGCTGAGCAGGAGAGGAGTCCAGGCCATGGTGGAGACGCCCCCAGGCCTCTGCTCCTGAGACCCCTCAGTTGGTGCTGGCTTCTGCCAGGTCTCTCTTATCCCTCCCGCAGCCCTTCATGCAAATCTACCACTTCCTTGTTTCTCACCCTTTTAGGGCCCTGAAAATGGAAGGAGAGCCAGGGGAGGACTGAAGGTAGAGGAGGCATGGCTACCAGTACAGAGGCTCTGACTGTGTCCCCTGGGAGGGCCTGGGGAGGAAGCAGCTGCTGGGCCATCTAACAGCCTAATGACCTTAATGCAGGTGTCTAGGGTGGGGGTGGGGCTGGGGCAGAGCCCCTCAGAAGGTTTAGAAAAAGCTCCCCAGTCCCCAAACACAGTGTCACAGTGTCACCTGCTGGCCCACAGGCAGGTATCCCCCTGGGGCTGGTGTGGGTCCTGACTTCAATGGTGAAAGTTCAATGGTCTGATATAACCTGGGAGCTCAGGGTTCTAATGCTGTGTATGTTTGTGTGCATTTAACATTGTATCTTATGTTTAAATTTTTAACAAGGCTGTTATACCAGAATCAGATATTCAAAAGTCTCTATTGCCTCCTTGATTAGGATAAGCCTGATCTTGCCTCCTCAGCTCCTGGACCCAAGGTCTCTTCAACCACCCTGGTAGTGATGCCCCAATCTGATGGGGCTTCCTCACAAGTGGAAATTAAGACCTGGATGCTATATAATATACTTTCCTACTGGCATCATTTTTCTCATTTGGGTTTAAGACTCAAAGGGGGAAAAAGGAAAAGGAAAGTCTGATGATGGGAATCCAGTGCAGGGAGAGAAGGGGGAGAAGGGGGAGGAGTTTGGGGTCAGGGAGAGGATCAGGGTCAAGGCCAGCTCTAGGGGGTACAAAGACCAACATGAGATATGGCAGTGGGCCCAGAAAAGGGACAGGTCCATTCTTTGTGAGCTCTCCCTTCAGGCTCTCTGGGGTGCTAGGAAGGAAGCTGATCTGGTTTCTTCTCCATCCAAAGATCAAATGTTTCCCTGAGTCTGGCTTGGGGGGGACCAGGCCTTTCCCCAAGATGGGAAGACTGATCAAACAGAGATAGCAGGCACCTTTTCCAAGATAAGAGGCATTTCAGGAAGGAAAAGGACCTAGGGGAGGTGTTGGGAGGGTGGCTGGACTCTGGGTCTGTGGCCTAGGTGGGATGGAACGGTAGAATGCATCACATAAGGGCATCAGTATGACACAGTGTGTGACCTCCCAGTCACTTGATGTGTCCCCCAGTTGACACTTGAGTCTTTGATTTCCAGGTTGCTTGGTGTGCTGGCTGCCTTAAACCCAAGCAAACAGAAGGCCACCTTAATTCCTCAGAGGGAATCCAATACCTGAAATTTTTTTTTCCAAAGAAAGTGAATGCAACCAACGTTAGGAGGTAAGTAGAAAACTGGGAAAGAATTTTTACAACCAATATCACCGATAAAGGCATTTTTTTTTTTTTTTTGCTTTTTGGAGGGGGAAAGGTAGTGCAATTGGGGTTAGGTGACTTGCCCAAGGTCATAGAGCTAGTTTTGTGTTGAGTCTGCAGCTGGATTTAAACTCAGGTCCTCCTGACTCCCAGCCAGAGCTCTATTCACTGCACCACCTAGCCTCCTCCCTTATTTCTAATACATAAAGAGAATTAAGTGCAACTTGTAAGAATATGTCATTCCCCAATTGGTAAATGGTCAAAGGACATGATCAGGCAAGGCAGTTTTCAAAGAAAGGAATTAAAGCCATCTATAGTTATATGAAAAAATGCTATAAATCACTCTTGATTAGAGAGATGCAAATCAAAACAACTCTGAGGCACCAAGTCACACCTATCAGATTGGAGAACATGGCAAAAGAGGAAAATGATAAATGTTGGAGAAGATGTGGGAAAGTTGGAACATTAATTCACTGTTGGTGGAGTTGTGAACTGATCCAACCATTCTGGAGAGCAACTTGGAATTGCACAAAGGGCTATAAAAATGTGTGTACCCTTTGACCCAGCAATACCACATCTAGGGCTGGATCCCAAAGAGATCATAAAAATGGGAAAAGGACTCAGACGTAGAAAAATATTTATAGTGGCTCTCATTGTGGTGGCCAAGAACTGGAAATCAAGGAGATTCCCATCAATTGGGAATGACTAAAAAAATTGTAGCATATGAATGTAAGGGAATATTATTGTGCTATAAGAAATGATGACCAGGCAGACTTCAGAAAAACCTGGAAAGACATTTATGAACTGATGCTGAGTGAGGGGAGCAGAACCAGGAGAACATTGTACACAGTAACAGCCAGAGTGTACAAGGACTGATTTTGATGGACTTAGCCCTTCTCAGCAATGCAAGGACCTAAAACAATTCCAAAGGACACACAATGGAAAATGCCAGCCACACCCAGAGGAAGAACTATGGAGTCAAAATGCAGAATGAAGCAGACTATTGTCTCTTTTGTTTTGTTTTCTTTTTCTTTTTCATGATTTTTCCTATTCGTTATAATTCTTCTAGGCAACATGACTAATGTGTGAATGTGTTTAATGAAAATGTCTGTATAGAGCCCATATCAAATTGCAAGATGTCTTGGGAAGGGAGGGAGGAGGGGAGGAAATTTAAAACTTATGGAAGTGAATGTTGAAAACAACAAAAAATAATTTAATAAAAATGAGAAAAAAGAAAATGAGCTTCAAGCTTCCTATTGATACTAATGCACATTCATTTTGCCCCTCTTCTGAGTGTAGAAGATTTTGACTGACCCAGTAACCCAGCCACTGATCCTAGCTGAGTCAGCACAGCTTGTACCCAAGCTTCTAGAAAGACAGAGGGAAGGAGAATTTTAAGCTCACTCACCTACTCAGAGATGAACAAAATCCCAACTGAAGGATTTCACTTCTGGTCATGATCTCACATTAATGTTCTCTCTTCTCAGTTTAGAGAGAGAGACAGTTCTCTGGGTCCATAGATTTAGACTGCCTCAATCTTAGCCTTGCTAGAATATTATACACATGTGCACACAACACAACACACACACACACACACACACACACACACAGAAATAAATAACACAACCCTGCCCTCAAAGAGCTTCCTCTTTTCGGGGTGACAAAATGCAATTGTGAACATATATACAACACCTGATGAACTTAAAATAATTTTGTAGGGACACCCTGTCAGTTGCTCTGGGTGTTGGAAATAGCACTGTAGCTTCTGCCACTTTAGCTGAGCTTGAAAGGGAGGAATCCATAAGAGTGAGAGGGTGAGGAGGGAAGATATTCAGGAATTCCTGTCAGCCTGTGCAGAGACCCTGGGAGGAGGATGGAGTGTGGCTTGGGAGGATGGGCAGGAGGCCAGTCAGATGGAAAGATCAAACAAACATGAACACTAATCAAATCATAGCTTTAGACCTGGAAGGTGCCCAGAAACTTGAGAGTTCAGGGTCTTCTCTTCTCACATAGAGAAACTGAGGCTTGTGGAGGCCAGATGACTTCCCCAAGATCACATAGGTAAGAAGCACAAGCTTTGCCTCCTGAATCACTGATTTTTCACCTTCTCCATTATTGCCCTCAAAGCCAAGTTTGGCCACTGGGGAATCAGAGGTGTGGAGCATTGTCTGCCCTGTCAGACAAAGCTGGGGGCACTGGCTTCCAAAAGTCTTTGTTGAGCTTGGTAGTGAAGAAAGAGGGAGACACTGAGAAATAGGGATGTTATTGAAACATGATGGAACAACAAAAGTAAAATTCTTGTATTCCATATGTGAGTATGTGTATATGTGTGTACATGTATACATAGACAGAGGGCACAGTATCAATTGAATAAGAAGGGATGATATCTAAAAAATAAAATTAAGAGGTGACAGAGGAATATAATGAGAGAAGGAGAAAGGGAGAGATGGAATAGGATAAATTATCTCATATAAAAGAGGCAAGAGAAAACTGTTACAATGGAGTGGAAGAGCAGGAAGGTGAAAGGGAATGAGTCAACCTCACTCTCATTGAATTTGGCTTAAGGAGGGAATAACATACATACTCAGTTGGGTATCTTACCCTACAGGAAAGTAGGGGGAAGGGACTTAAGACAGGAGGTGATAGAAGGGAGGGAAGATTGGGGGGTTGGAATATCATCTGGCTTCTGATTTAACCGTACTTTAACTTCCTATTTTATTTTATCAGTAGAACCAAACCCTTCAGTTCCTCTGATAGTTATTTCAGAAGGAGGGTCCGTTTTCACAGGATGCATTGTTTCACAGGGAATAATAATCACTTGAACTATTCTATCATTTTTACAAAACTGTATGGGTTCTTCAACCAAATTTTGGAATGTCACAATAATTTCTCCTTGATAATTAGAAGTCTATTACTCCCGTCAATCCATGTATTCCTCAAGCTGTTAATCCTGATTTAAGTAATCTTCATCTAAAATTTATTTAGAGATTCCCATACATATTCCAGTGGAGGTTTTTCTTATTTCTTTTCTACCCAACCAAAAGTCCTGTAAACAATGTAAATCATATCCTGCTGAACCAGGTGTTCCTGGCTCCAGTGCTGGGACATCTGGCCTCACAGTCCGGTAGCCAACAAATTGGATCTTATGTGTTTGCTGTTTTGTAATTTGCAGATTTGGGGTCATCATTCTGGCTAAAGGTATACTTCCTCCCTATGGTCTATTATTCAAATTATACAAAGCAGCAAATAAATTATTCTTCTAATGTTGATAAGATTTATTAGAACTTATATTCCTTAACTGTTCTTTAAACAGTCCATCCATTCTTTCAATTGTCTCAGATGATTGTGGATAATATAGAATATAATATATCCATTCTATATTGTTTAATATCCAACATCACTTCATTTCATTCCATTTGAAATATGACCCATTGTCACTTTGAATCTGCATTGGCATTGTATAAGATAGACTTAGGATATCTAGAGTTCTACAGGTGTTTTTGATGGTGACAGAGCCAGCAAAAGACCAGGCCAGGACAACTCAAAGTTTTTTGTCCCACTTCCTCATAAGCATTACCCACTGTGCTCAGGTAGCCACTAATATAGTAATAGGATGGACAGCAGTAATTAGCCTCAACCTCAGCCTGGAGATCAGAGATGGTCAGAGAAGCAGAGTTGCTTGAGGTGTCTGGAGCCAGAGAATCTCTCTGGGATCCCCAACAGGCAGCTACTACAGTCGTAGATGATGTGCTTGGGGGCCTGGCCTGGGTGCTGTTGATACCAGTGCACACTGTTACTATGAATGCTGCCACTGCTTCAAGTGCAGGAGACTGTGACTGACTGCCCCAGAGACCCAGACACTGATGCTGGCTGAGTGAGCACGAATGGTGCCCAAGCACCTGGAAAGAGAGAGAAAGAGAGCTGTGAGTCAGGGGCCAGGGACCCTCCCCCTATTCCCCTCACTCAGGGGGAGAGAGGAGAAAGCTCCCTAGGCCCCAAGTGCCTCCTTCCTCAGAGAGCCCTCAGGCTGGAAGAGAGTGAGGAGGCTGAGCAGGAGAGGATTCCAGGCCATGGTGGAGACTCCCCCAGAGTTCTGCTCCCTGAGACCCCTCTGCTGTTGCTGGGCTCTCCCAAGTCTCTTTTATCTCCCTTACTCCTCCCGCAGTCCTTCATGAAAATCTGCTACTTCCTAGTTTCTCTCTCCTTTGAGGACCTATAAAATGGAAGTAGAGCCAGGGGAGGACGAGGGGCAGAGCAGAGATGGCTAACAGTTTAGAGGCTCTGACTGTACCCCTGGGAAAGGTGCAGGAGTGAGGTAAAGCAACTTTTGGGCCATCATACAGCCCAGGGACCAAATGGCAGGGTCTTGGGAGCCACTTGGATGGTAACAGAAAAAAAATCCCTAACTTCTGAACCCAGTCCCATACTGCCACCTGGTGACCCTCTCTCAGATGTCACCCTCAGGTTGGTTCCAGGGCTGATGTGAATAGTAGCTTAAGCAGAGTGTAGGACAGCTCCTGGAGGCTGGTGAAGCCCAAAGAGCAATCCCACACTGCCCTCTGGTGGCCAACTCTAAGCTATTCCCCTGAGCACACTGCAGTGGCAGGCATGAATGGTGGGTTAAGCACTGAGAGTGTAGGACAGCTCCTGGGGGATGGTGAAGCCCAAAGAGAAGTCCCACACTGTCCCCTGGTGACTGTGGCCCAAACCTCACCCTGAGGCTTGTTCACCTGCTGACATGAAAGGCAAGGGCCCCAGGGTAGAAGGGATTTCATCCTCTCTAGGTACAGAAACATTTAATGCTCTCCTTCACATTAGTCATTGTTGATAATGTCCTCCCAGGTTCCCGATGCATAAATTAAAGATCTCTCATGTCAACTGTTGACCAGGAATCAGGCTTCTTGTGTTTTCCAGTCATTGTAGGTGTGGCAGGTCTGGGCAGTAAACACTCTGGCAGTGCTAGGGAGAGACAGACTTTTTCATTTTGAGAAGGAGCCCAGCCACCAGCCACTGGTACAAAAGCTCTCTCATTAACTTGGGGCACCATCTTAAGTCACCCATGTATTTCATACCTAGACTCCCAAGGCCTTCTGTCCCCCATCTCACCTGAAGACTACCCTTGTTTTTTATTTTGTAAGGCAGGTTTCTGACCCCATTTGGAGCAGCAGGATTCCAAGGCTAAATTCTTTCCAATAACCTGCAAGGTGGAGAAGAGGAGGGAAGCATGCTTGGTGGGATAGGAGAATCAGAACACTGATGCATTGTTGGTGGAGTTGTGAATTGAAATCCCACCAACCTGTGGCTCAATAGACAATTCAATCCAATCAATATTCATTAGGTACCCACTGTGCCCCAGGATGTGCTACACTTCATAAAAAGAAAGACTCTCCTTTCCCTTTGGAGCTAAGGGGGAGAAAATACACAGAAGAACACGAAATGGGAGGGGACTGGCTGGCACCAGTTTGTGTCTGGGTTTGTGTTAGTGTTAAAACTAGGAGGGCAGCAGAGGCAAACTGGAATGGTTTAATCTCAGCCCTCCATAAAGGATGGCACTGGAAGGACTTTGGTATTCTGGCCTCCAGCCTTCTAATCCCAGGGTAAAGGAAGCTGAGGGAGGGGTTCCCATCAAAGCTGGAGGTAGCAGCATTTGCTTGGGTTTGAAAACAGATGCATCATGGAAGAGTGAGAAGTACATCAGAGACAAAAAGGGAGGTCCCGAGAGGAACTCAGGTTTCCTTTCCAAGAGGGCACTGTGCTGCCCAGACAGCAGAGAAGGAAAAAGGATAGGCCAAGGAGGGCCAGTCCAGACTGGCACTTTTCCTATACATGGCTCCAGGAAGCCATTGGTGCAGTCCATGCATTGTGACCTCTGGTGCTGGAAACCTTCCACAATGAAAGGGCAGCAGAGAAAAGTGTTTGGAATGGTGGTCCTGGAGTCAGAAAGTCCTCAGTTCAAAATCCCATCTATGGTGCTTTCTAGGATAAGGCTGGGCCAACCAGCCAAATTTCCGAATCTCATTTTAAAAATGATTTTATTGAGAATATTGTTCTAGATGGTAAGTGAGGCCCCTTCCTGCCCCAAACCAATGAGTTATGGTGACTTTGGACATGTATGGATGACTGAGAAATAAATATTACTGGTCCCAAATGATAGAATATCCCATTACTTTAATGTAAAGCCTTTCAGGAGCCCTCAGTGCACCAATTCACCTGCAGCCCTCAGCTGTAGGAGAACAGGGTCTGTTTCCTGGGGGACATAATAAGGAATAATAATGGAAATCTGGGAACATTGATAAGCTCCAGATTTTGGCTACAAGACAAGGAGTCCATGCATGTAGAGAGTCAACCCTTCCCAAGTTCAGGAGGAAAGAGAGGCATAAGAGGCCTTTTCCACAAGTGACCAAACTTCAGGGAAAAAAATAGGAAATTCCAGCTCATGCAGCCAGAAAAAGGTGACAGAGAGTTTTGGAGACTGGGGGGATGTTGACCTCAGAACCCACATGTGTTTCCATAGAGGAAGCATCTCATCTACACCATGGTGCCTGCAGCTAATGTAGCAGGGCCTGTGCCCCCACTTTGCTTCCCTCTCACAGGGCTAAGGACAGAGGTCTCCCTGAGGTGCATCATCCAGGCCTTGGTGGTAACTTAGAAAGGGGAGCTCAGAGGAGGCTTTTGTCTCCCTTGCCCATAGGCCTGGACCTCTGTGTGCTTGAGATTGGTGTCATAGGACTAGCAGGAACAATGAGCCAATCCTTGGGCTGGAGAGCAGAGATGGTCAGAGAGGCAGGGTCCAGTGACATGTCTTCAGAGCCAGAGACTCTCTGACTTCCCTGAGAAATGCCTTCCATAGACCTAGATGACTGACTTGGGTGCCCTGCCTAGTATTGCTGCTACCAGTTTCCATAGATGGTCCCAATGTTGCCAGCCCTTTGAATGCCAGAGATTGTGACCAAGTACTCATGGAACTGGTACCTGATGCTGGCTGAGTCAGGATGAATGTGGCCCAAGATTCTAGAAAGGCCAAGAGAAGTTGAGTTATGAGTGCAAAGTCAGGTACCTTCCCTCCCTGCCTGATCTGCCCATGTAGAAGGGTGAGAGGGTGAGAGCCCCCATAGCTATTGAGAACCCATCTCCGTGAGCCCCCTCGCTCTGGCAGGGAGAGACGTCCAAGTTCTGGGGGAGATACAACCAGAGCTGTGCCCCAGAGACCCCTCAGCAGGTATCTCTGATCACTCTCATCCCTCCCTACAGCCCTACACTTCATCCACTCCTCTGTGTTTCAGCCCTGTCCAGGCCCAGAGCCTAGGTCTAGAACCATGGAAGTATCTGAGTGGAGGAGAGGGTAGATAACAGGACAGAGCACCCTGACTCTGCCCCCATGGGATGGGCTCAGGAGGAGGCAGCTGCCCAACATCACATAGCCCAGTGGGCACAAGTCTAAGAGCTGAGGGCCTGGGAGTCCCTGGGAAGGCATGGAGTCTCACCAGCCCTCAGAGCTAGTCCTCTCTCTGCCTCAGTCTAGTGGCATTCTCCAATGTGTCTGAGTGTGAGCATGGACGAGGAGGGCCATTGGTCCCTGGCCTTCCTGATGTCAGAATCATGTGTGTAATGGAAATGCAGATTTAAAGATCTTCCCTGCCCCTAGGCCCTTTGATTGGCTTAAGAGACTTTGATTGGCTTTAAGAGACTCTGAAAACCTTCCTTGACTTGAAAATATGCTCTGCCTCCTAATAGGCTGAATGTGATCACATGGAGCCTGTGGTGGGAGGCTTGGTTTTCAGGAATGACCACACCTTGATGCTGTATGATTGGGCAGTGGGTCAAGGAGGTTGTTACAATCTTTGAGCCAGGAGAAGGCTATATAAACTCTGATGAGGGGCTTTGCTTTGGGGCTCACTTTGAGAAGTGTTGTGTGATTTGACCAGATGAGACTCTGGGAAGCCGTTGTTGAGAGCCCCCCGGCTTTGAAAACCCAGATGTTGATGCTTCCCTCTCTGGTAACTGTGATTTGGTATTGATATAATGGTTGGACAGTTTGGAAGCCTGTCTGTTTGATCTGTAAGTTCTGTAACTCTGAAGTTTGGGGTGCTGACCTTTTTCCCCTGAACTAGGTAATGTGTGTTTGTTTGATTAAAGTAAGCTTGTTAACCCATTTTGAGTTGCTTTCCTTTTGAAAAGCAGATCTAAGAACCTGTCTTACCAGCCCTCAGAGCTAGTCCTCTCTCTGCCTCAGCCTAGTGGCATTCTCCAATGTGTCTGAGTGTGAGCATGGACGAGGAGGGCAATTGGTCCCTGGCCTTCCTGATGTCAGAATCATGTGCCAGGGTCAGTGGGGTATGGGAGAGTAGCCCCCAAGCTTGTGAGTCACAGAGGCCTGGGCCCAACAGCTCACCAGACTAGGGGAGGGGATGAGGCTGGAATGGAGGGGGTTGGAGATGGAAGGCAGGGATCCCAGAGGAAGCTCCAGAAGAACAGGCTCTGTTTTCTCAGGAACATAATAAGGAAAGTGCTAAGGACTGAAGGGGCCAGGAGGTGGAAAATCAGGAGACTGAGAAGAGAAATCTTGGCATGACTGTTGTCAGGATTGCAGAATAGGGTTAATTATGGAAAAGTTCCTCAAGGGTGCCCTAAGGGCCCGGTTCAGATTGGACAGCCCCAGGTTATAGGGGACCCTTCAGCTCAGCCGGTGACTCCCCACAGCAGTGGTCAGCAGGAGAGTATGAAGGAATGAAGGGAGATGATGAGGGTGAGTGATGGCCTGGGAGACCCTGAGTGGACATCACAGGGAAGAAGAAGGAAGAGGAGGAGAGCACAGCTAGGGAAAAGGAGCCCAAGGGAGAGATGGAAGAAGGGAAGGCTCATGGTGCTTGAAGTAGAAATCATGGGATCATTAATGGAGAGTTGGAAGGGTCTTTAGAGGGCCCACAATTTATAGATAATGGAGCTGAGGCCTTGGGGGATTAGCTGACTTGCTACAGTCACAGAGGTGATAACCTCAGGGGCAGGATTAGAACCAAGACCCGCTGATTTTAGAATGAAGGGTTTCCTCCCTGTACCACACTACATTTGCTTCCTCCGAGTTTGGGCCCCACACACCTTGGCACAAGAGGCTAGATATGTATCTCCTATTTCCTCTCCCTCCCTCAGGATCAGACCATGGCCCTGCCCACAGGGCCTCAGACCCTGCTGGTGACAGAGCCAGCCAGGGACCAGACCAGGGCAGCTCAGGGGTTTCTGTCCCACTTCCCTATAAGCCTCACCCACTGTGCACCTGTAGCCACTGTTATAGTCATAGGACTCACAGTAGTAATGAGCCTCATCCTCAGCTTGGAGGCCAGAGATGGTCAGGGAGGCAGAGTTGGCTGAACTGTCTTTGGAGCCAGAGAATCTCTCTGGGATCCCTGAGGGATGGTCACTATAGTTGTAGATGATGAGCTTGGGGGCCTGGCCCTGGTGCTGCTGGTACCAGTTCACAAAGTCATCATCAATGCTGTCACTGCTTCTGGTGCAGGAGACTGTGACTGACTGCCCCAGAGACCCAGACACTGATTCTGGCTGAATAAGCATTAACTGGGCCCAAACACCTGGAAAGGCAGAGAGAAAGAGAGCTGTGAGTCAGGGGCCAGCGACCCTCCCTCTGCCCTCCTCACCCAGGGGGAGATAGAAGACAGCCCTCCATCCCTGAGTGCCCCCTTTCTATGCGATCCCCCAGGCTGGCACCTTGGCAGAGAGTGAGGAGGCTGAGCAGGAGAGGAGTCCAGGCCATGGTGGAGACGCCCCCAGGCCTCTGCTCCTGAGACCCCTCAGTTGGTGCTGGCTTCTGCCAGGTCTCTCTTATCCCTCCCGCAGCCCTTCATGCAAATCTACCACTTCCTTGTTTCTCACCCTTTTAGGGCCCTGAAAATGGAAGGAGAGCCAGGGGAGGACTGAAGGTAGAGGAGGCATGGCTACCAGTACAGAGGCTCTGACTGTGTCCCCTGGGAGGGCCTGGGGAGGAAGCAGCTGCTGGGCCATCTAACAGCCTAATGACCTTAATGCAGGTGTCTAGGGTGGGGGTGGGGCTGGGGCAGAGCCCCTCAGAAGGTTTAGAAAAAGCTCCCCAGTCCCCAAACACAGTGTCACAGTGTCACCTGCTGGCCCACAGGCAGGTATCCCCCTGGGGCTGGTGTGGGTCCTGACTTCAATGGTGAAAGTTCAATGGTCTGATATAACCTGGGAGCTCAGGGTTCTAATGCTGTGTATGTTTGTGTGCATTTAACATTGTATCTTATGTTTAAATTTTTAACAAGGCTGTTATACCAGAATCAGATATTCAAAAGTCTCTATTGCCTCCTTGATTAGGATAAGCCTGATCTTGCCTCCTCAGCTCCTGGACCCAAGGTCTCTTCAACCACCCTGGTAGTGATGCCCCAATCTGATGGGGCTTCCTCACAAGTGGAAATTAAGACCTGGATGCTATATAATATACTTTCCTACTGGCATCATTTTTCTCATTTGGGTTTAAGACTCAAAGGGGGAAAAAGGAAAAGGAAAGTCTGATGATGGGAATCCAGTGCAGGGAGAGAAGGGGGAGAAGGGGGAGGAGTTTGGGGTCAGGGAGAGGATCAGGGTCAAGGCCAGCTCTAGGGGGTACAAAGACCAACATGAGATATGGCAGTGGGCCCAGAAAAGGGACAGGTCCATTCTTTGTGAGCTCTCCCTTCAGGCTCTCTGGGGTGCTAGGAAGGAAGCTGATCTGGTTTCTTCTCCATCCAAAGATCAAATGTTTCCCTGAGTCTGGCTTGGGGGGGACCAGGCCTTTCCCCAAGATGGGAAGACTGATCAAACAGAGATAGCAGGCACCTTTTCCAAGATAAGAGGCATTTCAGGAAGGAAAAGGACCTAGGGGAGGTGTTGGGAGGGTGGCTGGACTCTGGGTCTGTGGCCTAGGTGGGATGGAACGGTAGAATGCATCACATAAGGGCATCAGTATGACACAGTGTGTGACCTCCCAGTCACTTGATGTGTCCCCCAGTTGACACTTGAGTCTTTGATTTCCAGGTTGCTTGGTGTGCTGGCTGCCTTAAACCCAAGCAAACAGAAGGCCACCTTAATTCCTCAGAGGGAATCCAATACCTGAAATTTTTTTTTCCAAAGAAAGTGAATGCAACCAACGTTAGGAGGTAAGTAGAAAACTGGGAAAGAATTTTTACAACCAATATCACCGATAAAGGCATTTTTTTTTTTTTTTTTGCTTTTTGGAGGGGGAAAGGTAGTGCAATTGGGGTTAGGTGACTTGCCCAAGGTCATAGAGCTAGTTTTGTGTTGAGTCTGCAGCTGGATTTAAACTCAGGTCCTCCTGACTCCCAGCCAGAGCTCTATTCACTGCACCACCTAGCCTCCTCCCTTATTTCTAATACATAAAGAGAATTAAGTGCAACTTGTAAGAATATGTCATTCCCCAATTGGTAAATGGTCAAAGGACATGATCAGGCAAGGCAGTTTTCAAAGAAAGGAATTAAAGCCATCTATAGTTATATGAAAAAATGCTATAAATCACTCTTGATTAGAGAGATGCAAATCAAAACAACTCTGAGGCACCAAGTCACACCTATCAGATTGGAGAACATGGCAAAAGAGGAAAATGATAAATGTTGGAGAAGATGTGGGAAAGTTGGAACATTAATTCACTGTTGGTGGAGTTGTGAACTGATCCAACCATTCTGGAGAGCAACTTGGAATTGCACAAAGGGCTATAAAAATGTGTGTACCCTTTGACCCAGCAATACCACTTCTAGGACTGTATCCTAAAGAGATCATAAAAATGGGAAAAGGACCCACACGTAGAAAAATATTTATAGTGGCTCTCATTGTGGTGGCCAAGAACTGGAAATCAAGGAGATTCCCATCAATTGGGAATGACTAAAAAAATTGTAGCATATGAATGTAAGGGAATATTATTGTGCTATAAGAAATGATGACCAGGCAGACTTCAGAAAAACCTGGAAAGACATTTATGAACTGATGCTGAGTGAGGGGAGCAGAACCAGGAGAACATTGTACACAGTAACAGCCAGAGTGTACAAGGACTGATTTTGATGGACTTAGCCCTTCTCAGCAATGCAAGGACCTAAAACAATTCCAAAGGACACACAATGGAAAATGCCAGCCACACCCAGAGGAAGAACTATGGAGTCAAAATGCAGAATGAAGCAGACTATTGTCTCTTTTGTTTTGTTTTCTTTTTCTTTCTCATGATTTTTCCTATTCGTTATAATTCTTCTAGGCAACATGACTAATGTGTGAATGTGTTTAATGAAAATGTCTGTATAGAGCCCATATCAAATTGCAAGATGTCTTGGGAAGGGAGGGAGGAGGGGAGGAAATTTAAAACTTATGGAAGTGAATGTTGAAAACAACAAAAAATAATTTAATAAAAACGAGAAAAAAGAAAATGAGCTTCAAGCTTCCTATTGATACTAATGCACATTCATTTTGCCCCTCTTCTGAGTGTAGAAGATTTTGACTGACCCAGTAACCCAGCCACTGATCCTGGCTGAGTCAGCACAGCTTGTACCCAAGCTTCTAGAAAGACAGAGGGAAGGAGAATTTTAAGCTCACTCACCTACTCAGAGATGAACAAAATCCCAACTGAAGGATTTCACTTCTGGTCATGATCTCACATTAATGTTCTCTCTTCTCAGTTTAGAGAGAGAGACAGTTCTCTGGGTCCATAGATTTAGACTGCCTCAATCTTAGCCTTGCCAGAATATTATACACATGGGCACACAACACACATGCACACACACAGAGAAATAAATAACACAACCCTGCCCTCAAAGAGCTTCCTCTTTTCGGGGTGACAAAATGCAATTGTGAACATATATACAACACCTAATGAACACAAAATAATTTTGCAGGGACACCCTGTCAGTTGCTCTGGGTGTTGGAAATAGCACTGTAGCTTCTGCCACTTTAGCTGAGCTTGAAAGGGAGGAATCCATAAGAGTGAGAGGGTGAGGAGGGAAGATATTCAGGAATTCCTGTCAGCCTGTGCAGAGACCCTGGGAGGAGGATGGAGTGTGGCTTGGGAGGATGGGCAGGAGGCCAGTCAGATGGAAAGATCAAACAAACATGAACACTAATCAAATCACAGCTTCAGACCTGGAAGGTGCCCAGAAACTTGAGAGTTCAGGGTCTTCTCTTCTCACATAGAGAAACTAAGGCTTGTGGAGGCCAAATGATTTCCTCAAGGTCACATAGGTAAGAAGCACAAGCTTTGCCTCCTGAATCACCGATTTTTCACCTTCTCCATCATTGCCCCCAAAGCCAAGTTTGGCCACTGGGGAATCAGAGGTGTGGAGCATTGTCTGCCCTGTCAGACAAAGCTGAGGGCAGGGTGCTTCTGCTGACCTGCTTCCAAAAGTCTTTTTTTCATCTTGGTAGTGAAGAAAGAGGGAGACACTGAGAAATGGGGCTGATATTGAAACATGATGGAACAACAAAAGTAAGATTGTTGTATTCCATATGTGAGTATGTGTATATGTGTGTACATGTATACATAGACAGAGGGCACAGTATCAGTTGAATAGGAAGGGATTTTATCTAAAAAATAAAATTAAGAGGTGACAGAGGAATATAATGAGAGGAGAAAGGGAGAGATGGAATAGGGTAAATTATCTCATATAAAAGAGGCAAGAGAAAACTGTTACAATGGAGTGGAAGAGCAGGAAGGTGAAAGGGAATGAGTCAACCTCACTCTCATTGAATTTGGCTTAAGGAGGGAATAACACACATACTCAGTTGGGTATCTTACCCTACAGGAAAGTAGGGGGGAGGGGACAAAAGGGGAGATGATAGAAGGGAGGGAAGATTGGGGGGGTTGGAATATCATCTGGCTTCTGATTTAACCGTACTTTAACTTCCTATTTTATTTTATCAGTAGAACCAAACCCTTCAGTTCCTCTGATAGTTATTTCAGAAGGAGGGTCCGTTTTCACAGGATGCATTGTTTCACAGGGAATAATAATCACTTGAACTATTCTATCATTTTTACAAAACTGTATGGGTTCTTCAACCAAATTTTGGAATGTCACAATAATTTCTCCTTGATAATTAGAAGTCTATTACTCCCGTCAATCCATGTATTCCTCAAGCTGTTAATCCTGATTTAAGTAATCTTCATCTAAAATTTATTTAGAGATTCCCATACATATTCCAGTGGAGGTTTTTCTTATTTCTTTTCTACCCAACCAAAAGTCCTGTAAACAATGTAAATCATATCCTGCTGAACCAGGTGTTCCTGGCTCCAGTGCTGGGACATCTGGCCTCACAGTCCGGTAGCCAACAAATTGGATCTTATGTGTTTGCTGTTTTGTAATTTGCAGATTTGGGGTCATCATTCTGGCTAAAGGTATACTTCCTCCCTATGGTCTATTATTCAAATTATACAAAGCAGCAAATAAATTATTCTTCTAATGTTGATAAGATTTATTAGAACTTATATTCCTTAACTGTTCTTTAAACAGTCCATCCATTCTTTCAATTGTCTCAGATGATTGTGGATAATATAGAATATAATATATCCATTCTATATTGTTTAATATCCAACATCACTTCATTTCATTCCATTTGAAATATGACCCATTGTCACTTTGAATCTGCATTGGCATTGTATAAGATAGACTTAGGATATCTAGAGTTCTACAGGTGTTTTTGATGGTGACAGAGCCAGCAAAAGACCAGGCCAGGACAACTCAAAGTTTTTTGTCCCACTTCCTCATAAGCATTACCCACTGTGCTCAGGTAGCCACTAATATAGTAATAGGATGGACAGCAGTAATTAGCCTCAACCTCAGCCTGGAGATCAGAGATGGTCAGAGAAGCAGAGTTGCTTGAGGTGTCTGGAGCCAGAGAATCTCTCTGGGATCCCCAACAGGCAGCTACTACAGTCGTAGATGATGTGCTTGGGGGCCTGGCCTGGGTGCTGTTGATACCAGTGCACACTGTTACTATGAATGCTGCCACTGCTTCAAGTGCAGGAGACTGTGACTGACTGCCCCAGAGACCCAGACACTGATGCTGGCTGAGTGAGCACGAATGGTGCCCAAGCACCTGGAAAGAGAGAGAAAGAGAGCTGTGAGTCAGGGGCCAGGGACCCTCCCCCTATTCCCCTCACTCAGGGGGAGAGAGGAGAAAGCTCCCTAGGCCCCAAGTGCCTCCTTCCTCAGAGAGCCCTCAGGCTGGAAGAGAGTGAGGAGGCTGAGCAGGAGAGGATTCCAGGCCATGGTGGAGACTCCCCCAGAGTTCTGCTCCCTGAGACCCCTCTGCTGTTGCTGGGCTCTCCCAAGTCTCTTTTATCTCCCTTACTCCTCCCGCAGTCCTTCATGAAAATCTGCTACTTCCTAGTTTCTCTCTCCTTTGAGGACCTATAAAATGGAAGTAGAGCCAGGGGAGGACGAGGGGCAGAGCAGAGATGGCTAACAGTTTAGAGGCTCTGACTGTACCCCTGGGAAAGGTGCAGGAGTGAGGTAAAGCAACTTTTGGGCCATCATACAGCCCAGGGACCAAATGGCAGGGTCTTGGGAGCCACTTGGATGGTAACAGAAAAAAAATCCCTAACTTCTGAACCCAGTCCCATACTGCCACCTGGTGACCCTCTCTCAGATGTCACCCTCAGGTTGGTTCCAGGGCTGATGTGAATAGTAGCTTAAGCAGAGTGTAGGACAGCTCCTGGAGGCTGGTGAAGCCCAAAGAGCAATCCCACACTGCCCTCTGGTGGCCAACTCTAAGCTATTCCCCTGAGCACACTGCAGTGGCAGGCATGAATGGTGGGTTAAGCACTGAGAGTGTAGGACAGCTCCTGGGGGATGGTGAAGCCCAAAGAGAAGTCCCACACTGTCCCCTGGTGACTGTGGCCCAAACCTCACCCTGAGGCTTGTTCACCTGCTGACATGAAAGGCAAGGGCCCCAGGGTAGAAGGGATTTCATCCTCTCTAGGTACAGAAACATTTAATGCTCTCCTTCACATTAGTCATTGTTGATAATGTCCTCCCAGGTTCCCGATGCATAAATTAAAGATCTCTCATGTCAACTGTTGACCAGGAATCAGGCTTCTTGTGTTTTCCAGTCATTGTAGGTGTGGCAGGTCTGGGCAGTAAACACTCTGGCAATGCTAGGGAGACAGGGACTTTTTCACCTTGGGAAGGAGCCCAGCCACCAGCCACTGGTACAAAAGCTCCCTCTTAAACTTGGGGCACCATTTTAAGACACCCATGTATTTCATACCTAGACTCCCAAGGCCTTCTGTCCCCCATCTCACCTGAAAACTACCCTTGTTTTTATTTTGTAAGGCAGGTTTCTGACCCCATTTGGAGCAGCAGGATTCCAAGGCTAAATTCTTTCCAATAACCTGCAAGGTGGAGAAGAGGAGGGAAGCATGCTTGGTCAGGGAGGAGGAGAACCAGAACACTGATGCATTGTTGGTGGAGTTGTGAATTGAGATCCACCAATCTGTGGCTCAATAGACAATCCAATCCAATCAATATTCATTAGGTACCCACTGTGCCCCAGGATGTGCTACACTTCATAAAAAGAAACACTCTCCTTTCCCTTTAGAGCTAAGGGGGAGAAAACACACAGAAGGAGACAAAATGGGAGGGGATTGGATGGTGCCAGGTTGTATCTGGGCTGTCTTATACCACAGTGTTAAAACTAGGAGGGCAGCAGATGCAAAGTGGAGTGGTTCAATCTCGGCCCTCTGAGGACTGGAGGATGGCACTGGGAGGCCTTTGGTATTCTGGCCTCCAGCCTTCCAATCCCAGGGGAAAGGAAGCTGAGGGAGGGGTGCCCATCAAAGCAGAGTTGGCAGCATTTCCAGGAGTAAACCCCATAGTCTTATCACTAGAAACCCAAATAGAGCTAATTCATCTTCTCAGTGTTAATATGAGGCAGGAGAGTGAGTGCATAGGGGCCACATGTCATTCTATATTGTGTCCAGCATCTATTTGAATGCTGTTGCCTCACATGAACAGAAGCCCTGGTCACTAGGAGTTCAGCACACACCATCGCCTGTGTAAAGCCCATGTGGCTGCAGATGCTACGTCCCACAGATCATCTAACCCCGAGGCTGTGGTGACCTATAGAAGGAGAATGCTGTCTGGGGTAAACAAGGAGTGAGGCCCAGGCAGATGGACGTGCAGCTGGCAGATTGGGGCTTCCTGAAACACCAGTGTATTTGAACTTTGTTGCATCAAAACAATCCTCCCTCCATCAGCTACCTTTTGGTACCTGGGCTTGAAAACAGAGGCATCATGAAAGAGTAAGAAGTGCATCCAAGACAAAAAGGGAGGTCGTGACAGGAATTCAGGTTTCCTTTCCAAGAGGGCACTGTGCTGCCTAGACAGTGGGGAGGGAAAAGCACAGGCCATGGAGGGCTGGACCAGACTGGCATTTCTCCCATTCACTGCACCAGGAAGCAGTTGGTGCTGCCCATGCATTATGACCTCTGGTGCTGGAAACTCTCCATGATGGAAAGGCAGCAGAGAGAAGTGGATGGAGTGTGGTCATGGAGTCCAAACATCCTCAGCTCAAATCCCATCTGTGGTGCTTTCTAGGATGAGGTTGGGCCAAGCACCCAATTTTCTGAGCTTCATTTTAAAAATTCTTTTACTGAAGGGATTGTTCCAGATGGTAAGTGAGGCCCCTTTCTGCCCCAAACCAATGAGTTATGGTGACTTTGGACGTGTAGAGAACCCTTAGATGAGTAAGAAATAAAATTTACTGGTTCCAAATGACATAACATCCTATTCCTCCAATTTAAAACCTTTCCTGGGCCCTTATTGGGTAGTATAATGGACATCTGGGGACGCTGATAAGCTTCAGATTTGGGCTACAGGACAAGGAATCCATGCATGTGGAGAGTCAACCCTTTCCAAGCTCAGGAGGAATGGGAGGCATGGGAGGCCTATTCCACAAGTGACCAAACTGCCACATGTGTCTTCAGGGAGAAATGGGAAATTCTAGCTCATGTAGCCAGAACAAGGAGGCAGAGTTGTGGGGGCTGGAGGGATGTTGACCTCAGAACCGACATGTGTTTCCATTGAGGAAGCATCTCATTTACACCATGGTGCTTGATGCTCATGTAGGCAGGGCCTGTGCCCCCACTTTGCTTCCCTCTCACAGGGCTAAGGACAGAGGACTCCCTGAGGTGCATCATCCAGGCCTTGGTGGTAACTTAGAAAGGGGAGCTCAGAGGAAGCTTTTGTCTCCCTTGCCCATAGGCCTGGACCTCTGTGTGCTTGAGACTGGTGTCATAGGACTGGCAGGAACAATGAGCCAATCCTTGGGCTGGAGAGCAGAGATGGTCAGAGAGGCAGGGTCCAGTGACATATCTTCAGAGCCAGACTCTCTGACCTCCCTGAAAAATGCCTTCCATAGACCTAGATGACTGACTTGGGCTCCCTGCCTAGTGTTGCTGGTTCCAGGTTCCATAGATGGTCCCAATGTTGCCAGCCCTTTGAATGCCAGAGATTGTGACCAAGTGACTCATGGAACTGGTACCTGATGCTGGCTGAGTCAGGATGAACTGGACCCAAGAATCTATAAAGACCAAAGGAAGTCGAGTCATGAGTGGAAAGCCAAGTCACTCCCTCCCTGCTCTGCCCATGTAGAAGGGTGAGAGGGCAAGAGCCAGCCTAGCTACTGAGAGCCTCCTCACCCTGAACCCCCTCACTTTGAAAAAGCGACATGTCCAAGTTCTGGGGCAGATACAACCAGAGTTGTACCCCAGAGGCCCCTCAGCGGGTGTCTCTGCCAGTGTCTCTGATCTCTCTCATCCCTCCCCAGAGCCGTGAACTCCATCCACTCCTCTGTGTTTCAGCCCTGTCCAGGCCCAGAGCCTGGGTCTAGAACCATGGAGGTCTCTGAGTGGAGGAGAGGGTGGATAACAGGACAGAGCACCCTGACTCTGCCCCCATGGGATGGGCTCAGGAGGAGGCAGCTGCCCAACATCACATAGCCCAGTGGGCACAAGTCTAAGAGCTGAGGGCCTGGGAGTCCCTGGGAAGGCATGGAGTCTCACCAGCCCTCGAAGCCAGTCCTCCCTCTACCTCAATCTAGTGGCATTCTCCAATGTGTCTGAGTGTGAGCATGGACGAGGAGGGCCATTGGTCCCTGGCCTTCCTGATGTCAGAATCATGTGCCAGGGTCAGTGGGGTATGGGAGAGTAGCCCCCAAGCTTGTGAGTCACAGAGGCCTGGGCCCAACAGCTCACCAGACTAGGGGAGGGGATGAGGCTGGAATGGAGGGGGTTGGAGATGGAAGGCAGGGATCCCAGAGGAAGCTCCAGAAGAACAGGCTCTGTTTTCTCAGGGACATAATAAGGAAAGTGCTAAGGACTGAAGGGGCCAGGAGGTGGAAGATCAGGAGACTGAGAAGAGAAATCTTGGCATGACTGTTGTCAGGATTGCAGAATAGGGTTAATTATGGAAAAGTTCTTCAAGGGTGCCCTAAGGGCCCAGTTTAGATTAGACAGCCCCAGGTTATAGGGGACCCTTCAGCTCAGCCGGTGACTCCCCACAGCAGTGGTCAGCAGGAGAGTATGAAGGAATGAAGGGAGATGATGAGGGTGAGTGATGGCCTGGGAGACCCTGAGTGGACATCACAGGGAAGAAGAAGGAAGAGGAGGAAAGCACAGCTAGGGAAAAGGAGCCCAAGGGAGAGATGGAAGAAGGGAAGGCTCATGGTGCTTGAAGGAGAAATCATGGGACCATTAATGGAGAGTTGGAAGGGCCTTTAGAGGGCCCACAATTTATAGATAATAGAGCTGAGGCCTTGGGGGATTAGCTGACTTGCTACAGTCACAGAGGTGATAACCTCAGGGGCAGGATTAGAACCAAGACCCGCTGATTTTAGAATGAAGGGTTTCCTCTCTGTACCACACTACATTTGCTTCCCCGGAGTTTGGGCCCCACACACCTGGCACAGGAGACTAGATTTGTGTCTCCTTTTCCCTCTCCCTCCCTCGGGATCAGACCATGGCCCTGCCCACAGGACCCTGAGCAGCCTCAGACACTGTGGGTGACAGAGCCAGACAGGGACCAGACCAGGGCAGCTCAGGGGTTTCTGTCCCACTTCCCCATGAGCCTCACCCACTGCTCTGGTAGTAGCCACTGCTATAGTAATAGGACTCACAGTAGTAATGAGCCTCATCCTCAGCCTGGAGGCCAGAGATGGTCAGGGAGGCAGAGTTGGCTGAGCTGTCTATGGAGCCAGAGAATCTCTCTGGGATCCCCGAGGGACAGTTACTATCATCATAGATGATGAGCTTGGGGGCCTGGCCCTGGTGCTGCTGGTACCAGCTCACATAGGCATCATCAATGCTGCCACTGCTTCTCATGTAGGAGACTGTGACTGACTGCCCCAGAGACCCAGACACTGATGCTGGCTGAATGAGCACGAACGGGGTCCAAGCACCTGGAAAGACAGAGAGAAAGAAAGCTGTGAGTCACGGGCCAGCGACCCTCCCTCTGCCCCCTCACCCAGGAGGAGAGAGGAGACAGCCCCCCAGCCCTGAGCACCTCCTTTCTCAGAGACCCCTCAGTCTGGCACCTTGGCAGAGGGTGAGGAGGCTGAGCAGGAGAGGAGTCCAGGCCATGGTGGAGATGCCCCCAGAGCTCTGCTTCCTGAGACCCCTCAGCTGGTACTGGCCTCTGCTAAGTCTCTCTTATCCCTCCCCCAGCCCTTCATGCAAATCTACCACTTCCTTGTTTCTCACCCTTTTAGGGCCCTGAAAATGGAAGGAGAGCCAGGGGAGGACTGAAGGCAGAGGAAGGATGGCTACCAGTACAGAGGCTCTGACTGTGTCCCCTGGGAGGGCCTGGGGAGGAAGCAGCTGCTGGGCCATCTAACAGCCTAATGACCTTAATGCAGGTGTCTGGGTGGGGGTAGGGCTGGGGCAGAGCCCCTCAGTCAGTTTAGAAAAAGTTACTCAGTCCCCAAACAGTCTGACAGTGTCACGTGCTGGCCCACAGGCAGATATCCCCCTGGGGCTGGTGTGGGTCCTGACTTCAGTGGTGAAAGTTCAATGGTCTGATATAACCTGGGAGCTCAGGGTTCTAATGCTGTGTGTGTGTGTGTGTGTGTGTGTGTGTGTGTGTGTGTGTGTGTGTGTATGCATTTAACCTTGTAACTTATGTTTATATTTTTAACAAAGCTATTATACCAGAATCAAATATTCAAAAGTCTCTATTGCCTCCTTGATTAAGATATTGTTTCCCAAGTACATCATAGCCATCCTTGCCTGCTCAGGCCCTGGGCCCAAGGTCTCTTCACCCACCCTGGTAGTGATTGCCTGATGTCCTGACAATCTGATGTCCTGTTTCCTCACAACTGGAAACTAAGACCTGGATGTTATGTACTATACTTTCTTTTTTATGGTGTGAATTTTAAATAATTTTATTCTCCAGGACTATTACATTTCCACTTGTTTACAGTACTGATAAAGTGCAATGTTTTTCACTTCTGTCCCTCTGCACACATTCAAGTAGTCAGAAAACCCAGATGTATAGAGTAGCTTAAATGTTACGTTTAAACTGCTCCTGCCTTGGCTACAAATTTGAGTCCTTCAATTTTTGGAAAGCTGTGTGGAATGCTCTTTCTTCTGGTGGGTTTAGTCGACTTCTTCAATGGTGGGTCCAGAAGAAGCACCTCCAGATGGGGCTGCTCCACCCCCTGGGAACCCACCAGGCATACCTCCTGGCATGCCCCCTGCACTCTGGTACAGCTTAGTAATAATGGGATTGCAGACCTTCTCCAATTCTTTCTGCTGATGCTCGAATTCTTCCTTCTCAGCCGTCTGGTTCTTATCCAGCCAGTTGATTATCTTATTACATTTGTCAAGGATCTTCTGTTTGTCTTCATCACCAATTTTGCCTTGCAGTTTTTCATCCTCCACGGTTGCTTTCATGGTGAAAGCATAGGATTCAAGAGAATTCTTGGAAGACACCTTGTCTCTCTGCTTTTCATCCTCAGCCTTGTATTTCTCAGCCTCCTGGACCATGCGCTCAATGTCTTCTTTGCTGAGACGTCCTTTGTCATTGGTGATGGTGATCTTGTTCTCCTTGCCTGTGCTCTTATCCACAGCAGAAACATTGAGTTACCATTTGCATCAATGTCAAATGTTACTTCGATCTGAGGAACACCCCTGGGAGCTGGAGGAATTCCTGTGAGCTCACATTTGCCAAGCAGGTTGTTATCCTTTGTCATTGCTCTCTCACCTTCACAAACCTGAATAAGCACACCAGGCTGGCCATCCAAATAGGTGGTAAAGGTCTGTGTCTGCTTGGTGGGGATGGTGGTATTACGTTTGATCAGAACGGTCATAACTCCTCCAGCAGTTTCAATTCCAAGGGAAAGAGGAGGGACATCCAACAACAGCAAGTCCTGCACATTCTCAGATTTATCTCCAGACAAATGGCAGCCTGGACAGCTGCACCATAAGCAACAGCTTAATCAGGGTTGATACTCTTGTTGAGCTCCTTGCCATTGAAGAAGTCTTGCAGCAGCTTCTGGATTTTGGGGATTCGAGTGGAACCACCCACCAGGACGATGTCATGAATCTGAGACTTAGCTAGCTTGGCCTCTCTTAAGGCCTTCTCTACAGGGTCCAGGGTGCCACGGAAGAGATCAACATTCAGCTCTTCAAAACGGGCCCAGGTGATTGATTTATAGAAGTCGATACCTTCGTAGAGGGAGTCAACCTCAATACTGGCCTGGGTACTGGAAGAGAGGGTACATTTTGCACGTTCACAAGCAGCACGGAGACGGCAAACAGCCCTCTTGTTCTCACTGATGTCTTTCTTGTGCTTTCACTTGAACTCAGCAATGGTTGACCATTTAGTTATCAAAGTCCTCCCCACCCAAGTGGGTGTCCCCAGCTGTGGGGAGCCTCAGAGAGGCCATCTTCAATGGTGAGAATTGAGACATCGAAAGTACCACCTCCAAGGTCAAAGATCAACACATTTCTCTTGGCACCAACTTTTTTGTCCAAGCCGTAAGCAATAGCAGCAGCAGTTGGCTCACTGATGATTCAGAGCGCATTGAGATAAGCCATGGTTCCAGCATCTTTGGTGACCTGACATTGGGAATCATTGAAATAGGCTGGTACTGTGACCACAGCATTTATGATTATCTTCCCAAGGTAAGCTTCAGCAATTTCTTTCATCTTGGTCAAGACCATAGAAGATACTTCCTCTGAATAGAAACTTTTGGTCTCCCCTTTGTACTCCACGTGGACATTAGACCTGCTTGCGTCATTCACCACCATAAAAGGCCAATGCTTCATCTCTGATTGTACAACTGCATCATCAAATCTGGGACCAATCAGACATTTGGCATAAAAAACTGTGTTGGTTGGGTTCATTGCAACTTGATTCTTTGCAGCATCACCGATTAAACTTTCTGTGATGGTGAAGGTGACATAGCTTGGGATGGTCTTGTTTCCTTGGTCATTAGCAATGATTTCCACTTTCCCACTTTGGAAGACTCCCACACAGGATTAAGTGGTGCCAAGATCAATGCCAACTACGGATCCCTTCAACATGGTTGCTGGGGAGTTAGGGGTCATAGCTGACCACTGTGGAGAGAGAAAGGCTGCTGCTGTGCTGAGTAGCTATACATTCTTACTGGCATAATTTTTCTCATTTGGGTTTAAGACTCAAAGGAGAAAAAAGAGAAGGAAATTCTTGGGATGGGAATCCAGTGGAGAGAGAGAAAGGGAAGAAGGAGAAGGGGTTTGGGGTCAAGGGGAGGATCAAGGCCAAGGCCAGATCTAGGGACACAGACACCAACATCAGATACGGCAGTGGGCCCACCAAAGGGACAGGTCCATGCTCTGTAGGGCTCCCCTTCAGGCTCTCTGGGGCCCTAGGAAGGAAGCTGATCTGGTGATTTCTCCCTCCAAAGATGCTTCCCTGAGTCTGACTTTTCCTGGGAAAGCCCAGGCCTTTCCCCAAGATATGCAGATAGATCAAATAGAGATAGGAGCCACCTTTTCCAAGATAAGAAGCCTTTCTGGTGTGAAAGGACCTGGGGAGGTGTTGGGAGAGTGGCTGGGCTCTGGGTCTATGGGCTCCTGTGACTGAACAGCAGTGTACATAAAGGTATCAGTGTGACATCCCTGTCACTTGACGTGTCCCCAGATGACACTTGAGTCTTTGAAGTCCAGGTCACTTTGTATGCTGGCTGCCTTAAACCCCAAAAAAGAGAAGGCCACCTTAATTCCTCACAGGGAGTCTAATACCTGAGATGTCCACCAGAGGTGGTGTGCCATGCACTGAAGGCCCATTGGCCAGTCTACAGCTGCTATAGAGCTTCCCCCCAAGGTTGCAGGGTCCTCACTGGTTCCCAAAGACACTCAGCCTTCAAATGTTTGGATTTTCTCCCTCCCATCTTCTCAATGCAGGTTCTCTCTCTACCTAGCACTGGTCACATTGTAAATGTAGATGAGTGAGTGATGAAATATTGCTTGAAAAACATTGGGAATAGATGTGTTCTTTTATAGGCTGGTCCTCATCACAACCACCAGTCACTTTGAATCAGTTCCCCTAGAGTCAAGCTGGCTAGACCTCCCCCCCATTCTCTTAGGGATACCCCTGAGAGGTTGGTGGATTTTATCTTATGCAATCAGCTATGGAAAAGAGAAGGGAGGAGGATCATAGACCCATTTCCCATATTGCTGAGAGCTATCACAGAGTCAATCTAATCCCAGAGATGAATCATGGGCCCAGCCTAGGGGTTCAGAACAGACCTAGAGGTCCTACTAAACACAGAGGTCTTTTCTTGAAGTAAATTGCTAAGCATTCAAACTCTACTGCAGAGAGCACAACTCTGATGGGCTGACCATGTTATTTGAATATCAAATATATGCTCACCAAAATGCCTGTTTTATGGAAAACTCACAGAGGACAAGTGCTCACATGGGGGTCAGAAGGATCATTACAAGGGAACTCTCAAGGTTCCTCTTAAGAATTTTGGAGGGGCGGCTAGGTGGCGCAGTGAGTAAGAGCGTCGGCCTCGGAGTTGGGATGACCCGAGATCAAAACCGGCCTCAGAAAATGACCACCCACACATAAATAATGACCAGCCGTGTAACCTTGAGCAAGTTACTTAACCCCAATTGCTTTAAAAAAAAAAAAAGAATTTTGGAACTGATTTTGTGAAATGGGAGACACTGGCACAGGACCATCCATCATGGTGTGTCGACATCAGAGGAAGTGTTGAGTTCTGTGAGCAAAGCAGAATTGAAACCGTTGAAAAGAAACTCAAGATGAGGAAATTTAGAGAATCTACCCCAAATGTTCACAGGGACTATTTGTGCCCAACCTGTGGTAGAGCACTCTGGGCTCATATGGGTCTGATCAGCCACAGTTGGGCACAATGGACCGTGACTCTAACATTGTGATGTCATTTTGTTCCTCTTCGAGAATAGCTGTTGTTCTGACCCCAAAATAAAATTACTCTAGGAAGGTCTTGAAGGAAATCAGTACAGAAGGCCCAAACTGATAAGATGAAATGATTTTTTTTTTTATTTTAAGACAATTTTGAGATGCATTCAACTGAATTGATGTCATTTAAGTTCATCATATTGCATGTGCTATTCCTACATGTAAAAATGATAATTTTAACTTATGGGACTTCTCAGTATGAGGATAGTTGAAGGGAATATAAATGTATACATACATATGTATCTATGTATAGGAGGGTGTATTGTGTATAAATACATATGAGAGTGTGTATATGTGTGTACATGTATACATAGACAGAGGGTACAAGATCAGCTAAATATGAAGGGATGATATCTAAAAAATAAAATTAAGAGGTGAGAGAGGAATATATTGGGAGAAGGATGAAGGGAGAGAGAGAATAGGATAAAGTATCTCTTATAAAAGAGTCAAGAGAAAGCTGCTACAAGGGAAGGGAAGAGATGTAAGGTGAAAGGGAACTACTATGGAAATGTTTTGCATAACTACACATGTACAATCTATATTGAATTGCTTGTCTTCCTAGTGGGGGTGGTGAGGAGGGAAGAAGGGACAGAATCTGGAAATCAAAGTTTTAAAAACAAATGTTAAAAAATTATTTTTTACATACAACTTGGAAATAAGATATACAGGCACTGGGGTATAGAAATCCATCTTATCCTACTAGAAAGTTAAGGGGGGAATGGGTTGAGGATATAAGAGAAAGCAGATTGGGAGAAGGGTATTCAGTAGGCTCATTATCTTGGGGTGGGGGTAAGAGAAAGACAGGGAGAAAATTTATAACTCAAAATCTTGTGGAAATGAACATTGAAAACTAAAAATAAATAAAAATAAAGAGAGAATATATATGATAATTAATTTTTAAAAATAAACATTTATTCTAGTCAATCACATTCTGAAATTCCACATATATAATAACTATATGACAGTTCCTTCAAAATCACTAAATGCTGAGTACTTATGGTATCTAGCCTAATACCTAGGCATCCATTTCTTAAGGTACTGTTTTTTAATCCCCTAAGGCAAAAACAAATCTTTAAGACTAGGGGTATATTGAGACTACATTGACCCAAGATGTAACTTCAGTATATACTATTCTGGGTAAAATTTCATAATTTTCAGTCACAAATCATCATAAAAAATAGGCATTGCACGTTTGTGAGAGAAGAGGAGATCCTAGTTTCTCTGAAAACCAATTCATTAGTTTAGCATTTCATATATTTAGTGACTTCTTTCATGAGGCTAGAGTTTGGGGACCTGGCCTTGGTGCTGTTTGTACCAGTGCACATAGTAGGTATTAATGTTGCCACTGCTTTGAATTCAGGAGACTGTGACTGACTGATCCAGAGACTCTGACACTGATGCTGGCTGAGTGAGTACAAGCACCTAGAAAGACAGAGAAAAAGAGATTCATGAGTCAGTGTAATAGTATGGGGAATTTGAAGATCTTCCCTTATCCTTAATAAACATAAGGGAATTTGAGGACCTCCCCTGATTTGAAAATATTCTCTGCCCCCAAATAGGCTGAATGTAGTAACATGGAGCCTGTGGTGGGAGACTTGATTTTCAAGAAGACCCACACCTTGTTACTTTGTAATTAGGCAGTGGGTCACAAGGGTTGTGATGTTCTCTGACCATGGAAAAGACTAATATATGCTCCCTGAAAAGAGGTTTTGCTTTGGGGCTCACTTATGGGAAGAGTTGTGTGATTTGACCAGAAGAGACTCTGGGCAGCCATTGAGCCCCCTGGCTTTGAAAACCCAAATGTTGGTGCTTCTCTCTCTGGTAACTATGTAGATATGTGATGGTCAAACAGCTGGAAGCCCTGTCTGTTTGTCTGTTGAATTGTTATTTTCTCTGTCTATATTTTTTGCCTGCTTGTAACTTCTATTTGTATTATCTGAAGTTTAGGGTGCTAACTTTTTTCCCCTGACCTAAGTGAAGGATATCTATGTTTGATTAAAGTAAGATTGTTAACCCTTTTTTAATTCCTTTCCTTTAGAAAAGCAGATCTAAGAATCTGTGCTAGCAGCCATCCTGGGTATGCTAGTTGATGAGGTATGGGCTCTGGGAGCCCCCTTGAGTTCTCCTTGAGTCCTTGAGGTACAGGCTCTGGGAACCCTCCTTGGACTCTGATTAAATCATCTCATTTGATGAGGCATTTGCAAGAGGCAATAAGTCTTACATAGCAAGCCTCTGTTCCCCACCCTTGAGCCTATCAAAGTGTAGATCCACCCTTGAACTGGCCTAGCCCACAATTGTCTGTAGTTTCCAGGTGGCCTCCAGCTACCTCCCACCCTTCATCACTCATTGACCTCATTAACTCCTCCTGAAGACCCTCCCTAAACTCCTCCCCTAGACCACCCCTAGATTCCTCCCACAACCTTCTGTATATAAGACCCCATCTTGTCTTCATGTTTGTGAGAGTGCCACAGAATAGTGAGAGCGCCATAGGATGACTTAGCACAGACTTACTCTGTGTCTAATATAAGCGAACGTTTAATAAACTTTACTTTTCTTTGGCTGAGAAGACTTGAGTTGAATTCATTTGGCAGGACCTGGCATGTTGGTATTTTCAGGTCTCCAGAGCAACCCTAACACTCTTTATGGGTAACCTCTACTAGTGAGCTTGCTGTCATAGTCAGCAGCCAAGGACCCTCCCTCTCTCATCTCCTCACACAGGAAGGAGGGAGAAGACATTTCCTCTAGGCCCATGCCCCCTTTCTCTGAGACCCCTCAGGCTAGCACCTTGGCAGAGAGTGAGGAGGCTAAGCAGGAGAGAAGTCCAGGCCATGGTGAAGATGCCCCCAGAGCTCTCTTCCCTGAGGCCCCTTAGCTGTGGCTAGGCTCTGCAAAGTCTCTTATCTCTCTTATCCCTCCCCTAGCCCTTCATGCCAATCTGCTATGTTCTTATTTCTTCCGTCCTCTTAGGGACCAGAAAATTAGCCAGGGGAGGACTGTATGAGGAGGGGGGATGGGTATGGGGCAGAAGCTCTGAATCTACCTTATGAGAGGGGCTGGGAAGGAAGCAGCTGCTGCACAGTATAATCTACTGAGCACAGCACAGTGGAAGGGTCTCATAGTGTCACCTTGTGGTCCATAAGCAGATATCATCCCGAGGCTGGTGTAGGCCCTGATATCAGTGGTGAAAGTTCAATGATCTCATGTGACCTGGGGGCCTTTGTGAGCTTTAGTTGCTGTTTTTAAACATGAGGCTCTCCTAATAGAATCAGACATTCAAAAAATTCTGTTGCCCCACTGACATCTTTGCCTGCTTGTCCTCTGGGCTTAGGGTCTGTTTATTCAAAATAAAATTATAATGATTTAACAATATACTAAAATTTCTGGAATGCAGCTAAAGCATTCAGTGGGAAAACCATATTCTTATAATCATATATCAAGAAAATAGAAAAAGAGATTAGTGAACTAAACATACATTTAAATAAGTAGAAAGTCAACAAATAATCAAATTTAAAATAAGCACAAAAGAGGAGATGTTAAAAATTAGAGAGGAATAAGATAAATTGGAAACAAACAAAAAAAAAAACCTCATAGCAATGATATAGATTAGACCTAAATTAACATGATCAAAAATTAGCAAAGTAAAATCACAGCAAAATCAGAGGAAATAAAAAGAACAAACACATGTTATGAATAGCTACAAGCTAACAGAACTGGGTACTCAAAAGAAATAGGGGAATTAGTTTAAAAACATAAAATGCCCAAACTATCAGAAGACCAGATAGAGATTTCAAGAACCTGATCTCAGAAAAAGGAAATAGATCTAACTACAGAAGAACTACTAAAATAAAAAATAATGGGAACAATTTCTGGAATTCTATCAATTTTTAAAGAACAATTAGTACCCATACATCACACATTATTCTCAAAATCTGAGAAAGAAGGAAGCTTACCAGAATCCTTTTATTTATAGCTCAATCAGGGAAAGATAAAACATGGAAAGAAAATGATAGGCCAATATAATTAATGAACTGACTACAGTGATTCTGTACAGTAAAATTCTGATTTTAAACAAAATCCTATTAGACTACAATGATTATCCAAGAAATCATTCATTATGATCAAGTAGGATTTCTACCAGAGATTCAAGAATGGTTCAACATTAGGAAAACAATCAACAGAACTAATCATATTGAAAACCAAAACATCAAAACACACATGATCATCTCAATAGATACAGAAAAAGCCTTTAACAAAGTACAATGTTCTTTTATGCTAAAAACTCTCCAAAGTATAAACAAAGAGGGACCTTTTCTAATACTATAAAAATCATCTTTCTAAAATCAAAAACAAGCTTCAATGGTGATACACCAGAACCTTTTTCAAAAAATACAGAAATGAAGAAAGGATGCCCACTTGCCCCTCTATTACTTGATACAGTTCTAGAAATGCTAACAATAGCAGTAAGACAAGATAAAGGAATTAAAAGAATAAAAATAGGTAAAGAGGAGATAAAATTGCTGATAATATGATGATTTACTTGGAAAATCCCCTTCAGCAAAGATACTTATCAAGACAATTAGTAATTTCAATTGAAGTCTGCAAAATAAATTCTGAAAAAAAAACAAAAAACAGTCTTTCTATTGTCTAATAACAAAACTCAAGCAATAAAAGAAAGGAAAATCCCATTCCAAAAAACTTCAAAATACATAAAATATCTGGGGATCAATTTCCCAAAGCATACAGAAGACTAGCATAGATTCAACTGCAAAAAACTGCTTAAAGAAAGAACAATCTAGGAGGAGTATATCATGCTCCTGATAAGACTGAACCAATATAACAAAGATGACACCACTACCAAAATTAATTTACACCTCAAATACTATAACAATCGAATTACCAAGGGGATACTTTACTGAGCTTGATAAAACAATAACAAAATTCATTTCGAAAAACAAGAGATCAAAGTAAATAATGAAAAGAGATAAGGACAAAGTGGAAATAGCATTTCCAGGCTTCATTTGGTATTGGTCAAAAAAATAGAGAGATAACTCAATGAAATAAACTAAACAAAGGAGATTCAGAAATAAGAGAACTTAACAACCTAGTATTTGATAAAGTAGGAAACATATATTACATAGGGAAAATTTCTTACTTGATAAAAACAGCTGGGAAAACTAGAAATCAATCTGGCAAAAATTAGACTTAGATCAATATCTTACACTACATTCCATGATATGTTATAATTGGAAACAGGACCTTAATATTAAAAATCATACTATAAAATTATTAAAAGTGAAACAGATCATATACCTCTTGTAGCTATGGGTAATACCATATTCTTTTTTTTTAATGTTTAAACAAATACTTTATTAACTTCTGTTTTACATCATTCATTTCCGCCAGATTTTGAGTTACAATCATTTTCCCCCCATTATTCCCCTACCCAACCTCCCAGAATAGCAGTCCCACAAGATATCGCTTCCTCCAATCTGCTCTCTCCCATACCTTCTCCCATACCCCCATCGACTTTTCCATTAGAGGAAGATGAATCTTTGTGTCCCAATGCCTGCACATCTTATCTCCCAATTATAGGCAAAAGAGTATTAATAATAGTATTTATATATATATTTGAAACATTTAATGTTACGACCTTGAATTTCAGATCCATTTCCTTCCTCCCTTGTCACCCATTCCTTCTTGGGATATAAGTAATCATATTCTTTTTTTTTTAAAGCAATTGGGGTTAAGTAACTTGCTCAAGGTTACACGGCTAGTCATTATTTATGTGTGGGTGCTCATTTTCTGAGGCCGGATCTAATCTCGGGTCATCCAAACTCCGAGGCCGGCGCTCTTACTCACTGCGCCACCTAGCCGCCCCTTTAGGGCAATTGGGGTTAAGTAACTTGCCCAAGGTTACACGGCTAGGTTTTTGTTTGTGTGGATTAAGTGTCTGAGGCTGGCTCCGAACTCAGGTCCTTCTGATTCCAGGGCCGGCGCTCTATTCACTGCGCCACCTAGCCGCCCCGTAATACCATATTCTTAACAAAATAAGAGCTAAAGACAATTACAAAAGATGAAATAGATAACTTGATTACTTCAAACTGAAAAGCTTCCAACAAAGACAACATTAATGTATCTATGATTAAAAAAGGGAAATAGTCAAATGGGAAAAAATATTTCTATCAAATTTCTCTGCCAAGGGCCTGGTATCCAAGATATGTGCATAAGTGTGTGAGTGCTTGTCGTGTGTGTGTGTGTGTGTGTGTGTGTGTGTGTGTGTGTGTGTGTGGTCAAATGATATGAACAATCAATTCACAACCACATGAACAAGTGCTCCAGATCATTAATAATAAGAGAAATACAAAGCAAAACAACCCTGAACTTTCATCTTATATAATTGAAATTGTCAAAATGATGCAGAAAATGGCAGCCAAGATTGGAGGGGTTGTGAAAAGATAGGTACACTCATATATTGTTGATGAAGCTGTAAAATGGTACAACCATTTTGGAAAGAAATTTGGAATTATGCAAATGAACTTATAATATCCATACTCTTTGAACAACAGCCGAAACCCTTTCAGCCAGAGATGGTAGGAAACATGATGTATTATGCTATTTGGAAAAATTATTATACTATTTCAATCTAATCTTATGTGATTAACTTGTCCACAACCAGAATGTTGCCTCATCTCTAAGAATACTGGAAGGGGTTACAATATATTTTGACTTTCCTGTGACACCCAGGATTTGGGATGGGTCCACCAATCTTGTGTTTTGGGTTCCCTTATGTTTTTGACTTTGCTCATATTTTATTAAATGTTTACAGTTATCCATGTCTATCTCAATCTACCGTGCTTTCAAGATGATCCCTCAGCAGTGTTGCTTTTCTCTGTATGTATGGTTTGCATGCAGGAACCCTGTTTAAAACCAATATGCTTGTAAACTTTTCAGAGCCTGGATAGGAGGGAACCACACTTCCTTTCTAGCTCACTCCCCTCTGACAAACGACCAAATAAATTTCTTTCTAGAACTATTTCAGATTTTGGAGTTTGTTCTCACAAACAACAAAATAGTATCGAGTGATCATCTGAATAAACTCAAAGGTTCTCCAAGACCACGGAAATTGAGTAAGTTTCTATGATTTTAGGACTGAACATAAACAAGACTGACCAACACAGGATCACACACAGTGAGAACCTAATGAATCCCCTCAGGTTCAAGTCAAGAATCGTCCAGTCCCTGATTCTGGGTGTCCAGAATTGGGCTGTACTTGGCCTTAGCCCAAGGAAACACTTGGGCAGGGTTATAATTAGCCCATACCAACTTAACCTTTAAATGGTCAAATAAGTAATCCCCTTGACTATCATTCAAGGCCCTGGTAAACCCTGCTAAAAACTTAAAATTTGGTTAAAATTAGGCTGGTGGTCTTTTGGTCAAGATTTCCTTCTTTTCCTTTCCCTTGACTATCTCTAGATACCTGGTCTGTGACTGGTCAGTAGCCGCCTAGATATCTTGGTGAACGTGGGCATTTGTTCTTTGCTAATTCTCTTAGGTGGACCCTAGGTTAGTGAAGGAAGCTTGTATTTGGTAGGCAGTGACATGTCTTGATGGTTTTTCCACTTTTGAAGTTCTCTAGGTCTTGTTTACCTTAGAAAACTTTGAAGGAGAATGCTTCATCACCATGAAAACTTCTTAGACAGCACAGAAAGGACACTTAATTGGGTGGGAAGACCAGTGAAGTCTCCAACTTGCTTTCCGATATCTGTAATATTAGCCAGGGACTTACTGTCATTGACTTTTTGACTAGATTTTCAGCAGGAGATAAGGAAGAAAACAGAGATTCTATTTCTCTGCCTTCACAACTCTGACTAGTTGGGTATTACAGAGACAAAGAAAGACAAGAAAAAAAAAAGAAATAATTTTTCCTGGATTGTAGAATGTTATATTACAAACTAATTAGAGGCTAAAAGTGTGACTAAAATGTAATATCTTCAATGTAATTTTCCAAATTATGCTTTAAAGATTCTTTTGGTAACTGCTAAAACATCTTTGTGCATTTTTCAGAAATTTGCAGCTAGGATTAAGATAGAGTGTAAACAGCACATGCCTCTGTCTCCTTTTTGGAGGACAATAGATGTATTCTATTCCAGTAGAAGATGATTTCCCCTACAAGAAAATAAACAGAACTGTAGCTAGTTTGAAGTGATTCAACAGAATTTAATTGTTTAGGTAAACTAAGGAGCTAAGTCACCTAAATTAGACTATGCAATTCCAGAGGTAAAAGTATAGCAGTTGATTGGCATGGTTAAGAAAATCTATAAGGGAGAAGTTCAATGGAATGTTAGACTAGAAGATGATAAGGAAATAAGGTAAGATGGACTTAAGTAGTGAAGATAATGACAAGGTAAAGAGAAGTGTAAAAAGAATGGTCAGTGTCAACGTGGATAGGCTTTAATCAATGTCCCCAGGAAAGAAAAAAAAAAACTTTAAGAAAGAAGGTTTAAGCAAGTAGGGAAAAGGAGAATGAGTTGAAAGTTAAAGAAAAGTAGTGTCTGTTTTCACTGATACAGCATGAAAAGAGGATCTGAAATTCAAAGGTTTGGAGTTTGGGAAAGAGGTTTGAGAAGGTTTATAATTATTATTATTATTATTATTCTATTGAGTTAAGATGGATTACAAAAACTTTTTGGGGAAATTCCTTTAGCAGTTTCAGATAGACAGAATGATACCAGGTGAAAACATTCACTAAATGGAAACTATAGCAATACATTTGCAGCATAAACTTATGTGAGTATAACATATTAAAATCCTGTCCTTGAAGGACCATGAGAAGGACATGAACCAATACTTGGAGTCTCATGAGTTCCGAAAAGAGGGGAATGGGAATAGGAGAGCGTCATCACGCATCTTTGAAAGTGTCTTTTTGTTTTAAAAATCCGTAACATTTTTATGTTATTGTTAGACTTCTCATTTTTCCTGCATTACTGAAGTTTTGAACTTTTGAAAATGAATGTATAAGAAATGCTGTTAGCTTGAAAAATGACACCCAGAGAGTATTGTAATTGTATCTCAATGCTGGACTAAGTATTTTACACATCAAATTTCACTAATAACTATAGAGATTTTTTAAATGTTTTTTCCTATTTTGATATATCAAGATGATATATCATATCATATTTTATATGATATATCTTATATATATGATATAACTTATGATCTTTGATCATATGAAGAAATAGAAGTAATGTAATGTACAAGTCAGGCCCTCAAGGATCCTTTTTAAGGATTCTTCCTTCAATCTGCTGATGGAATTGTCCATATCAGGCATAGGGTTCAAGTAAAGATAGAAGGAGTAAGTGGAATATAAAAATTGAAATTTCCTGAACTTTCAGGTGAATTTTGAGTTCCTAATGTGATGCTAGCTAGTTTTTTTGCAACTAAATATGTGCAACTGGGTGGCAAAATGGATAGAATGACAGACCTAGAGTCAGGAAGATTGAGTTAAAATCTGTTGCTAGCTGTGAGACCCTGGGCAAATCACTAAACCTTATTTGCCTCCATTTCTTCATGAAATGAACTGAAGAAAGAAGTGGCAAACCAGTCCAGTATCTCTGACAAGAAAAGCCCAAATGGGGTCACAAAGAGTCAGGCATGATTGAAAACATCTGAACAACAACAAATATGTTCTTATAGCTCTGTTGTCAATAAAGTTAGCTCTATAAGGTTTGAGCTGGTTTTCACATGAACATTCACCACATATTTTGGAAAACCAAGTTTAGGAGTCATACTACATTGTATTGAATCTTGTTACTGGTATATTTTAGCAACATTAAATAGGGTATCTCTGCAAAGAACTTGGAGCCAGAAAAGCAGATCTGCTAGGAGGAGTTTCCTCTCAGAATTGTCCTGAGAATGAGATCTATTTCAGAATTTCCAAGTAAAGATGTTTCCAGGGACTGGCCAACTACATATTAAATATGACAGCTAGGACACAAGAGGAAAATGCATTGATTAAATGGACATTAGAAATGGGTTACAAAGGGGCGGCTAGGTGGCACAGTGAGTAAGAGCGCCAGCCTCGGAGTTGGGATGACCCGAGATCAAATCCGGCCTCAGAAAATGAGCACCCACACATAAATAATGACTAGCCATGTAACCTTGAGCAAGTTACTTAACCCCAATTGCTTTAAAAAAAAAAAAGAAATGGGTTACAAGAAGACTCAACATTACTAAATATTGATGATCATTATGGCATAACTTTGACTTGTTTCATTGTGTTTGTTTGCCTGGAAGAGAAGTGCTAATTCCTTTTCTTTTTGTGTGGGAATCAGGGCCATTCCTCCTACAATTTTTTGGTCAACTGAAAGTCTTCTGTTTATATTAATTTCATCTTACCAAAACCTGACTAATGGCCTAATAATGTTAACAGTTTGTCATTCCTCAGGCAGAAATCAAAGGGAAGTTTGAAGCTCTCCAAAATGATTTAGTTATTACCCTAGATAACTGTATAAAAGAGGATTTCCCTGACCCTGGTTTTCTTGGCAACCTTAGTGATAAATACATTAATTGTGAACCCTCTCAATGTAGTTTAACCTGTAATTTGCCTTAGTTTATCCATAGAGTCTGTTTAACAAGGTTTGTCTCTTTAAGGGATGTATGAGATTATGACTCTATTTTGTTAAGTTTGTTCAACTTTTATGACATTGAAGGGAACATGGAATGATTTTTGTAATACTCATGGCCACAGTACACTAGTTTCCTGTTGTAAGTTTAAGTCCCCTGAATTACAACCCTTAAACCTTCTCAAATTGATCCCTCTGACTAAAAGACATTGGGGGAAATTTTGTCACCAGTTTGGCTCTTTCCCATCCTTAAGACAAGATGGATAATGAGGATGCTTCCCTTATTTTTTTTTTTTTAAGCAATTGGGGCTAAGTAACTTGCTCAAGGTTACACGGCTAGTCATTATTTATGCGTGGGTGCTCATTTTCTGAGGCCGGTTCATCTCGGGTCATCCCAACTCCGAGGCTGGAGCTCTTACTCACTGCACCACCTAGCTGCCCCTTTTAGGGCAAATTGGGGTTAAGTAACTTTCCCAAGGTCACATGGCTAGGTTTTTGTTTGTGTGGGTTAAGTGTCTGAGGCCGGATCCGAACTCAGGTCCTTCTGACTCCAGGGCCAGCGCTCTACTCACTGTGCCACCTAGCCGCCCCGATGCTTCCCTTCTTATAGGTTGTTTTAATGAACTCCCTTTGATACTTTGACCCAGCTTTTCGCTTTCGTAATTATGCTTTCACTAATACTAAAATGTTGGGCTTGGGAAAGCCCTAAAAGAGAAAACTGTAGGAAAAATTGCTCATTATATATATACATATATATATTTATATATATATTATATACACACACATATATAATATATATTTTTAATATATATATTTTAAATAATATATATTATATATATATATATTTTTTTGGAAAATTACTATACTGTTTAAATTCAACCTTAAGTAATTAAATGCTGTCCACAACTAAAATATTTTTCAACCCCTAGTAACTCCTTAGGAATACTGGAGATGCCTACAAGGTATTTTGGGTTTCCCCAGGTCCTGGATCCACCCACTTGTGATGGATTCACCCAAGCTTGGGTTTGGGTTCCCTTGTACTTTGGGTCTGTGAAATTTTATTAAATATCTACAGTTACTCATATCTATCCCAATCTTGTTTTTAAGTTGCCCTCTTGACAATTTTGTTTAATTGTGTAAGTGTGACTGTGGTTTGTGGGTGAGCATTCTTGTCTAAATCCTATATAATGTAAACTTTCCAGAGCCTGGATAGGAAGAAGCTACACTTTTACAATTTATTCTTTTCTACTAAATGACATAAATTTCTTTCAAAAATCATTTCAGATTTTAGGGTTTGTTCTCATGAACAGCACTATCAATAAGAAAACTGTTCCCAAAATATTTACAGTGGCACTATTGTCATAGCAAAGAATTGGAAGCAAAATAGGTACCCATCAACTGAGAAATGGCTTAAACTGTGATACATGAATGTAATGGAATACTACTGTGTTGTAAGATATGATGTGTGTGATGAATACAGAGAAGCATGGAAAGATCTATATAAACTGGTGCAGAGTGAAGTATATTGGGCCACACACACACACACACACACACACACACACACACACACAGTAACTGCAACAATGTAAATGAAAAGACACACCCATATACAGACACAGACACCCCAAAGAAAATGTAACAAACTTACAAAGATCAAGTGGGACTTGAATGGAGAGATATGAGAAGACATTGCGAACCTACCCCTTTGTAGAGGTAGGAGGTCCACAAATGCTATGTATTACATATTCTTGGACATTTTAAATGTATTATTCAGTCATACTAACTTCCGTTTTCCTCTCTATAAAATTACTGTGTGACATGGGATGACTCTCAGGGAGGGAGAAGAGGAGGGATACATGGAATACTATGATGATGTAAGAAACAGAAAAATATCAATAAAACTTTTTTTTTAATAAAAAAGAATGATTGGACCACCTGAAGACATGACTCTTAGGGAAAAAAAGAGGCTGAACATAATAGTTGAAGAAATCATGAAAGAAAACTCTCCAGATCTCAAAAAACCAAAAGGTAAAGTAAAAAAAAAAAAAGAATCCAGTAGTCACCCCCAGAAAGAAGCCCTCAAATGAAAACTCCAAGGAAAAATCATAGACAAAATCCAGAGTAGGCAGAAAGGATGATTTCAAGTGCTAAGGAGTGATGGACAAGGTCACAAAAAAATTTAGCAGCCATAAACCATAAATTCATGTAGAATTTGGGATATATTTCAAAAAGCTAAAGACATAGGCTAAGCAATCAGAAATAATTCACTCAGCAAAACTGAATACAATCTTACAGAGGGAAAATAAGATGGAAAACTTCTAGGCATTCCTAATGATTAGAAACTTTAAAATAAGCATATGAGTCAAAGGAAACACAAAAACATAAATACATAAGCAAGTAATCCAAATGAATTAAAAAGGAATGAAACATCTATATTTGAATGGGGGAGATGGCACAAATGTTCCCTCAGAGGCCTGATATCATCAGGTGCTATTGCATGAATTAAAAAAGACAGAGACCTAAGGAGTAGTTTTGTTAAGTTTTGATGATCCTAAAAAGAAAATAAAGGGAGGGATAAGGAATATCGTAGGGAAAATAATGAGGAAAAGTGGGGGAAATTATCTTATATGAAAGAAGTTCAGAAGGAGATTTTTCAAACCAGGGAAAAGGGGTAAGAAGGGGCTCATTCACTTTCATCTGAACGATCCAAAGGCAGTAGAATATAAATACACAGAGTTGCGTTTTGTTATTTAGTCATTTTCTGAACCATTTGTGATTTTCTTGGAAGAGATACTGAAGTGGTTGGACATTTCTTTCTCTAGCTCATTTTATAGATGAGGAAATGGAGACAAACAGGATTAAGTGACTTGTCTAGCTCACATAGCTAGTAAGTATCTGAGACCGGATTTGAATTCAGGTCTTCCTGACTCCAGGCCCAGCAGTCTAACCACTGTACTACCTAGATGCCCCAACAGAGTTGGGTACAGAAATCCATTTCACATAACAAGGAAACAGAAGGAAATGGAGAGAGGAAAAAGGGGGAAATAAGACAGTGAAGTCAGGGAAATATTAGTCTTATGCAAAACAAACTCTAACCACAAAGTGTAGATCACAAAAAAAAGTGTGGAAAGAAGAAAGGAAGGGATGAAGGAAGGGAAGGGAGAAAGAAGAAAAAGGAGGAGAGAAGAGACCCATAATTGGCATCTGGGTAAGGGAAAGAGAAGAGGTACAAGACTAGAGCACAATACAATTCTTACTCACTGTTCTCTTTTTTGCAGAGAGAAATTGGGAAGCAAAGGGAAGAAAAAACTACACAATTCTTATAACTCTGAATGTGAATGTGAAAAAGTAACTATAAAATGGAAGAGGATATAAAAATGGATTAGAAAACAGAATACAGACATATTGTTTACAAGAAACACACATGAAGTATAATACTTCACAGAGTTAAAATATGATGTTATTGCAAAATCCATTATGCTTCAGATTACATTAAAAAAAATGGGGGCTGGCTAGGTGGCACAGTGAATAGAGCACTGGCCCTGGAGTCAGGAGGACCTAAGTTCAAATCTGGCTTCAGATACTTAACATTTACTAGCTGGGTGACCTTGGGCAAATCCCTTAACCCCAATTGCCCTGCCTTCTCCCCTCCAAAAAAGCAAAACAAAAAAAAAAAAGGGTAACAATAAGGTCTCAGACAAGGCAACAGCCTAAAAGTACTTGATTAAAAGAGATAAGTAGGTAAACTACATTATGCTGAAAAGTATTTCAATGTTAATATCAATAGTATATACATACATATATATATATGTGTGTGTGTGTTTCCATATATACATGTGTGTATGCATATACATACACTGAATAATATAGCATTTAAATACTTAAAAGATAAGTGAGTTACATAGAGAAATAGATAATAGAACTATAATAGTAAGAGATAAGTTAGGGATCTGAATAAAATTTTATAAGGTCTAGATATAATAAATATCTGGAAACTTGAATGGGAATATAAAGGAGTATACATATTTCTTGGTTGTGTGTGGCACCTATAAAAACTGACCATTTATTAGAACTTAAAAACCTCACAGAAAAGCAGAAATATAAAACACATATTTTGTGGACCACAGTGAAGTGCAAGTTATCTTCAATAAAGGGCAATTGAAGAATGAAAAATTAACTGGAAAATTAAATAATCTTTTCCTTTCCCTTGAGCCAAATCTAATCAGGTGACATTAATTGAAATAAATATAAAGTCTTACACTTAAAATAAACTTCACAAGTACAAGATGAAAATTTATTAGAAAATTTATCTGAAAAAGACCTGGAAATTTCAGTGAACTGAAAACTTAACGTGAGTCTGGGGCAACCAAAAAAGCCAATTCAATCTTGGGCTTCATTAAGAAATTCATAGCTTCTAAGAATAGAGAAAGACACTAAAATAATTCAGTGTCTTGGGCGGAGTAGAAAGAGCTCATCTAAGACACTCTGCCCCCAGATTCCCCCCAAATTATGTAAAAGGGGATTCTGAACAACTTCTGGAGCCCCAGCACCCACAGAACGACACAGAGAAGCTAACCTCCCACTGAGGACAGCCCAGCAGCCCTGCAGGAAGGACCAGCACAGCACTCTGAGAGCTGGCAGTGAGCAGCGGGCAGAGCGTGGGGAGCCGAGCCGAGTGGAGCCCAGGTCCCCATGAGCCAAGGTTTTAGCCCCAGGGCGGGAGGGCCAGCAGCCGGCTGGAGAGACCCCAGAACACCAGCAGCTGTGGCGACTCCAGAATTATCAACACAGACATGCCTAGGACAAAGTAAGAGGTTAGTGTCCTATGGACTTTGGGACCTGTATTTGGGGAATGCGTCGGTTCCCTCCCCTGGGGGCTAGAAGCCCCTGAGGAGACAAGCCATTTTGTAGTTTTCAAAGGCAGCTCTAGCTCCTGGCCTGCGAACTGTAGGGAGATCCAGCAATCAGTCTTGGGGGGTAATCGCTCTTGCTTTAACCTCCCTGGATCTGGATTGTGATCTAGGGTGGAAGTCGTGGGTGGGTTTACAGCTTGCCAGAAACGGAAGTTGCCCCCCATACGTTCGGGACGAAACTGAGTATTTTGCTCCTCTATCTGGCCTTAAAGCCATAGTGTGGCAACAAGCCCAAAAGTCAAGTAATTAATTGGCAACATGCCAAGGCAAAGAAAACAGAAAAATGCAACCCTAGACTCCTATTTTGGGGGCATAGAGTGGGAAAAGGACTGTGAGGTCAGAAGTCCTGCTCCAAAAGCCCCAGGGGAAAACATGAGCGGGTTGCAGGCCATAGAGGACCTTAAGAAGGACTTTAAAAATCAGATAAGAGAAGTGGAGGAAAAATTGGAAAGAGAAATGAGAAGGATGCAGGAAAAGTATGAAATGAGGGTCAACAGCCTGACTGAGGAAAACAACACCTTAAAAAATAGACTAACTCAAATGGCAAAGGAGGCCCAAAAGGGCAATGAGGAGAAGAATGCCTTAAAAAGTCGAATTTGCCAGATGGAAAAAGAATCTCAAAAGTTCACTGAGGAGATTCATTCCTTCAGAGTTAGACTGGAGCAAATGGAAGCTAATGACTTTATGAGAAATCAAGATGATGTTAAGCAGATCCAAACAAATGAAAGATTAGAAGGCAATGTGAAATATCTCATGGGAAAAACCACTGACCTGGAAAATAGATCCAGGAGAGACAATTTAAAAATTATTGGACTACCTGAAAGCCATGATCAAGGAAAGAACCTAGAAATCACCCTTCAAGAAATTCTCAAGGAAAATTGCCCTGATGTTTTAGATCCAGAGGGCAAAATAGAGTTTGAAAGAATCCACCAATCACCTCCTGAAAAAGATCCCAAAAAGAAAACTCCCAGAAATATTATAGCCAGGTTCCAGAATCCCCAGATCAAGGAGAAAATACTACAAGCATCCAGGAAGAAACAATTTCAATATTGTGGAAACAGAATCAGAATAGCCCAGGACCTGGCAGCTTCTACACTGAGGGATCGAAGGGCATGGAATATGATATTCCAGAGGGCAAAAGAACTGGGAATGAACCCAAGGGTCACCTACCCAGCAAAACTGGGTATTTTGTTTCAGGGGAAAATATGGTCATTCAGTGGAATAGAGGACTTTCAAGCATTCTTGAGGAAAAAACCAGAGTTGAATAGAAAATTTGACATCCAGACACAAGAAGCAAGAGATGCCTGAGAAGGTAATCAGGGAAAAGAAATCAAAAGGAACTTATCGAAGTTGAACTATTTACATTCCTATATGGAAAAGCAATAACCGTGACTGATGATATCTTTCTCACTATGAAAATAATGGAAGAAGGGTGTGTGGTCGTATGAATACATATGTGAATGTGTGTGTATATGGTTACAGTTATTTATGGATAGAGGGCATAGGTTGAATTTGTTGGGAAGGGAGAATACTCAAGGGATGAAATTATGAGGTGAGAGAGGAAAGTGGCAAGAGGAGATGGGGAGAGACAGGGTAGGGTAAACTATCTCATGTAGAAGAAGCAAGGGGAAGTGGTTGCAAGGGAGGGGAGAATAGGAAGGCAAAAAAGGCAAAACCACATTCTCATTGAATTTGGTTCAGGGAGAGAATGACATACATACTAAATGGGATATCTCAACCTGCAGCAGAATAGGGGGAAGGGGGATGAGAGGAGGGATGATGGATGGGAGGGCATCCTTGGGGGGAGGGGAGGTTGGAAGTACCCACTATAGAAGAGGGACAGGATCATGTAGGGAATGGACCAGGTGGGGGTGGGATGAGTGGGAGGGAATTATAAGCAGCCTTGTACAATATATCTACTATGATAATGTTTTGCATAGCTAGACATGTACAACATATACCGAATTACTTATCTCCCCAGAGGGAATGGGTGACAAGGGAGGAAGGAAATGGATCTGAAATTCGAGGTCTTAACATTAAATGTTTCAAATATAAAAAAAAAAATAATTAAGTTTCTTGACTCATGGCATAAGTCTATGCCACATAAGGATCAGCTGAAGGAACTGGGGATGTTTAGCTTTGAGGAGAGAGGCATAATAGTTGTCTTCACATATTTGAAGCCTGTCATATGAACAAGTCATATCTCATTTGGCTATGGAAGACAGAAGTAGGAGCAATGGGAAGAGTCAAATTTAGGCTTGACATCAGGAAAAACTTGATAACCTAAATCGTGCAGTGGATAGAGCACTGGGCATGGGGTCAGGAAGGCCTGAGTGCAAATCCAGCCTCAGACACATCTAAGTTATATGACCCTGGACAAATCACTTACCTTGTGCCTCAGTTTACTCATCTATGAAGTGGGGATAGCAAAAGCACCTCCCTCACAGGGTTGTGAGGATCACATGAGATAATTATAAAGTGCTTGGCACATAGTGAATGCGATATAATTGTTAGGTTTTATAAATATAATACTTATACAAAAATGGGATGGATTGCATCAGGAGGCAGTGGGTTCTCACTAGAGATTAAGCAGAGGTTGGGAGGTCACTTGCTGGGTAGGCTGTGGCAGGAATTCTTTTTCAGGTTTGAGTTGTACTAGATGGCTGTGGAGGTTCCTTCCAAACAGAGACTAGCAAAGATATGAGGATCCAGCCCACCTCTATCTAGCCCTAGCAGCTTGCACTATTTCAGAAGTCTCCACTGCAGTGGGGCTACCTTCATCCATTGAAGGTGACTGGTCATTTGCTAGTCTCTGTTTGGCCATGCCCTGTCACCAGAGTGAATACTTGAGGTAGCCAGTGGCTTAATGAACACAGTCCTGGGGTTGGAGTCAGGAAGACTTGGATGCAAATCTGGCCTCAAACACTTACCGAGTGCTCTTGGGCAAGTCATTTAACCTCTGTTATAACAATATCATCAGCTTTGCAGGGTTGTTGTGAGGATCATTTAAGATGCTTGTTAAAAAAAGTGCTTAGTGTAATGCCTGACCTTTACTAGGTGCAGTCTAAATGCTTATTCTCTTCCCTTCCCGGGAGGGCTAGGAGGGACCTAACTGGATGTGTCGGAGGGCCAGGTCCCAGATCCTGGGAGAGATGAGTCCCCTTTTTCTACACACCCCCAGAGTTTACCTCTTTGTCATGCTTGGTTTGGGTTCCCCTGCTCTCCATAAGGCCTCCTTTTCCAGGTTCACTTCTCTGCTCCAGAGGGAATGATGGTCAGAGTCCCATCTATCTATAGTTATATCTGTCTGTCTATCTGTCTATCTATGGGTGCTAGGGGGTGCCATAGTGCATAGAGTACCAGGTTTGGAGTCAGGAAGCTTTATCTTCCTGAGTTCAAATCTGGTCTCACACCCTTACTAGCTGCATGACCCTGGACAAGTCACTCAAAACTGCTTGCCTCAGTTTCTCCATCTGTAAAAGGAGCTGGAGAAGGAAATGGCAAACCACTCCAGTACCTCTGCCAAGAAAACTCCAAATGAAGTCAGAGAGCTGGACACAACTGAAACCACAAAACAGCAACAATGTTATGTCTGTATCATCTGTATGTACATCTATATAAATATATTTGTACATACATGTACATCTACATCCATGAACAGAAATAAATTACATGTGCAGGTTAACATGGACTCCCTCCAGCTGTGGTTCCTCCTAGAAGCATCCTCCATCCTATGGTGCAGAAAGTGAGGCCACCCTGCCCTCCAAGCCCAGACCACTGGTGAATGTCTCAGGAGATTTGAAAATCCCCTTTCTGGGTCCACAGTTTTCTTCCACTCTTCTTCAATGGCTAGAACGAGCTATGCACTTTTGGAACTTCCAGAGGGGTCCTGGTCACATTCCCAAACCGTGTGTCAGCTCACTTACCTGCATTGCTTAGCCTGCCATGAGCCCAACGTGGCATTGGATGACATGCCAATCTCCTGGGCTCCTGCTTTTCTACTTACTAGTTTTGTCACCTTGGGTAAATACCACCTAATGTCACTGTGTTACAGCTGCCTCATCTGTTGAATGGAGTGGGCAGCAACACTTACGCTACTTAATCTGGCATAGTTAATTTGAGGAAGAAAGTCCATCCTATTTATTCTAGCTACCAGAACAGACTAGTCAGTGATGCTAAAATGCCAACCATTTTTAATTAGTACCTTTTAATATATGTGAACAAAGGCATGAGACTTACAGTGACAAGCAGGGAGGAGAACATTGTGTGGAAAGCAGAGGTAACCTGAGCACTTGCAGCCACAGCATTCAGCAAACCGGGGTAAGATGAAGGGGATTCAGCAGAGGAAGCCTATGAAAGGGCCTCCCTAGGTTGGTCATTCCCAGCTTCCACTCCTGGGGTGATTCCTTTTCAGAATTCCACCAGCCAAGCTCACCACCTCCACCAAGGCAGGAGATAGAACCTCTAAGACTAAGGAGAAAGTGGGCTCTGTGTATTCTAGCTTGGCTCCTCCTGGGTCAGCCACACAACAGGCCAGGTCCAGGGTTATAGCAAGAAGCAGGGCTTAGATTGGGCTTATTACTGGGTTCCTGTTTCTGGTGTTATAGACAACAGTTATACACAACAAGGCTTCAATCAGGCATGAAAACTTCTATCATGGAAGTTCCCAGGCATAGAAAATTCCAGAAAAGGGAGAGATTGTCAGGAAGGAGGAAGGCATAGGTCCAGAAAAGAGACAGCCTAGCACAAGAAAGGCAAGTTTCCTCAAATCAAATTTTGTTGGACTCTCACAACTGTCAGGCCATGTGGGTCAGTTATTGCTACTACTATCACACTCTGGAACACATGTAGAACAGGGCAACTACGATTGTGAAGGGCCTCAAACTCTTGCCCTATGCGTACCACTTTGAAGGAGCTAGGAGCGCTTATCTTTGGGTGGGCACATTCTGTCTAGATATTTGAAGGGGTTTAGACAGGCTCTCCACTGCGAAGATCATGGCCAAGAATAACGGGTCCAAGGCAAGAAGGGTAAGCTTGATGATCAAAGCAGAATGGGCTTTCTCAGCAAGCAGTGGGTTCCACCTTACTTGAGGTCCTCAAGCAAAGGCTACCAGATACATTGGAGGGGGCATTCTTTTTCCTCTAGTCCATGGATCGAATGGGCTGGCTACCGAAGTCCCACCTTGGAAGGTCTGTGTTCTATCATTATTATCCCCTATGGGAGACCCTTCCAGGGCAGCAGCCACTACAGACAAACTCAAACCATAAAGATGGGCTGGGTCACTGTTCTCAAGTTCCCCCATGCCTTTATTTAGGTGGATGAAGGTCCCCGGGAACTCCATCAGAGAATGAGTCCTCCTCTAGGGCAGCCAGCCTTCAGGAATTAGGGTGGGCAGGTAAAGAGGATGATTTTTAGAAGCTGTACCCACTTGAGAACACGACTGCAGATTCTTTTCTTATTCTATTGACATACACTAGTGAAAGTGAAGACTGTTAACCACTGAACTCTGAATGTTATGAATGAATAATTATTGAAACTTTCTTTTCTTTTCTTTCTTTTTTTTTTTTTTTTTTTGCTTTTTGGAGGGCATTTGGGGTTAAGTAACTTGCCCAAGGTCACACGGCTAGGTTTTTGTTTGTTAAGTGTCTGAGGCTGGATCCGAACTCAGGTCCTTCTGACTCCAGGGCCGGTGCGCTACTCACTGCGCCATCTAGCCACCCCTAAAACTTTATTTTCAAAAGGACCATTTAATGGTCATGATTTCAGAGGTGGAGGACAATAAAATGTGTTGCCAATAAGTGACTTCATAGTTGGGGACAGGGGTGGTCAAGATAGTTCATAGCACAGCCAATGACTGTCTGGGGTCTTCTGGACAGATCTCACCATCTGTGCAGGACATTGCACTCTCCTGTTCTGGTCTTCTTACTCTTGCTTCCTGTCTTTACCCCATAGGGCCCGGGCACACTGGCCTCTTCCACCATGCTTCTGCATTGTCTCCCAAACCCTTAATGTTCTTCCTCATCTTCATCTTTTGGAATCCCTGGTTCCTTTTACAACTCAGCTCACATGCCACCTTCTCCAGGAAGCCCTCCCTGGCCCTCCCTGCTACCATGTCTCTCAGTTGTTTTGTATCCATTCTGCTTCTAAATATCGGTGCTGTCTTTACTATGAGAACAGAAGCTCCTTGAGGGTAGGGGTTGTTTCTCTTTGAATTATGAATTCAGCACACAGTGTCTAGCACATACTTAAGTGCTAGATTGACTATTATCCTAACAGAGAGTTTAGGGCTTAATCATGTTAAAACTTCTAAATAGGCTGGGGATGGAAGCATATGCCATAATACACATGGGTTGTTGGCAGCTGGATTCCATGACTCTTGGATCTGAGGAAATGGGTCTGCTTTTCTTTCAGGACAACCAGTCAAAAGAAACCCAGGCTGAAACTCTTTTGTGCTTCCCAGGCATTTGCTACCAAAACAAGATAGAATCCAAGGCCCCCATCCTCCTTGGGTTTATGTCACAAATGCCAAGAGTCAGATATTTAAGCTGGAGACAGAGAGGTAGGTAGAACCAGGGAAAGAAATGAGTAAACATTAGGATTTCAGTAAGATAAACTGTAAACAAGTCAGCAAGCATTTATTTGGCACCTACTATGTGCAAGGCATAAAAAGACAAAATGTTTCCTGCTCCAATGCAGGTAGCTCTCCTCCTTTTGTGGAAACAAGACACTAGCATTCAATAGCTTTCCTCTGTGGCTCTTCCCAGTTCTCTCTGTGATTCTGTGATCATGATCCAAAGGAAATATCATGAACCCCTTCTAATGGTCACAGTGGAAGGCTTTAGTGCCTTGTTTCTATGACAGAAAAAGTTCACTTGCCTAAGAACTTTCACTGGTTCCCCATGGCCTCTATACTAAGACCTCCTCACTCCAGCATCGACGCCACTGTCTTTAGCTACTTTATACATGTTTGTGTTGATTCACTTTATGTCTAGGTTGTATGAATTCAGAGGTGTGCTCGTCTTCCTCATTAGAGTGTAAGCATCTTGTGAGCAGAAACAGTTTCCTTCCTTGGGCTTGGATCCCCAGAGCCTAGCACAGAGATGGATGCAGTAGGTGCTTAATAAATGCTTGCTGATTAATCTAGCCCTTCACAACCTGATTCCATCCTCCTTTTCCAAGCCTATTACTATAGATTCCAGCCAAACTCCTCTTCCTGTATGCATGACACACCATTTCCCACCTCCACATCTTTTGCACTGTCTTCCCTTCTTTGGAATTCACCCCCTTTTCACCTCTGCCTTTTGGAATCTCTAGCTTCTTTTTCTTTTTTTTTTTTTAAAGCAATTGGGGTTAAGTAACTTGCTCAAGGTTACATGGCTAGTCATTGTTTATGTGTGGGTGCTCATTTTCTGAGGCCGGATCTGATCTCGGGTCATCCCAACTCTGAGGCCGGCGCTCTTACTCATTGCACCACCTGCCCCAATCTCTAGCTTCTTTAAACCTGAGCTCAGGGGTACTAGAGCAAAGCTTTCCCGATCCCTTTAGGTGTTACCCCTCTCTCAGTTATCATCAAATGATCACATATGCTTTCTATTTGCATATTGTATCATCTCAGCAGATTGCAAGCTCCTTCAGAGAAGAATAGCATTGCTATTGTTGTGTTTTCATTTTGGGGGGTGTCTTTAGTCTCTAGTACAATGCTTCATATATAGCAAGTGCCTAAAACATTCTGGTTGGGTTGGCTTGGGATGGGAAGGGTTAGGTTGTATTGAGTTGGATTTGGTTGGGTTGGAGACTTAGAAAAGCAAAACATTGTACCAGAGTCAGAAATACATACACCGTACTGTGTCCCAGTTCCTGGCTCTCCTTTCCTCTCTTCTCCAGTCCCTTCTATGCCTAAACTCAATGGTCAGAGTTGGGGATAGTTCTCCAAAGTCATTCTTTGAGTTTTTCATGTAAATATGAAAGGAATGAAGATCTTTGGCTTCCTGGTTACCATACAAGCCCTGAAAGATGGCGCTGGCTCAGGGTACTAGAATGGGCTGCCCTGAAAGGTGATCTGGCAAATCCTCCATCCTCTAAAGGTTATTAAAACAAGTGACTATTTTCTTCAAGAATGACTTTCAGTGGGGGCGGCTAGGTGGCGCAGTGAGTAGAGTGTCGGCCATGGAGTCAGAAGGACCTGAGTTCGGTTCCGGCCTCAGACATTTAACACACACACAAACAAAAACCTAGCCATGTGACCTTGGGCAAGTTACTTAACCCCAGTTGCCCTCCAAAAAAAAAAAAAAAGAATGACTTTCAGTCCACATGGTCCCACAGTCTTCTAGAGAGGGCAGCCATCTGACCAGCTCATCTGCAGCTCATCTGCAGAACCAGGGCTGGCTTTGGACCCCTTGTGAAGGACAAATTGGATTCTGCTCCAGAGGCAGCTGGCTACAGGGCCCCAAAGTCAGGATGATCCTCACCAGCCGTGGGGCTCTGGGAAGGCTCTCCAAGCCTTAGTTTCCTTATTTGTAAAATAAAATTGGGGGCTCAACACTCACAGGAATGTGGAGAGGATCAAATCAGATGTCTACAAAGCACTTCGCAAATCTCATAGGTTTATATACACCAGCTACTCAGCATTGAGTACGTCTCTATTGTTTTTAACACACATTACTTTGTGGCTAACGAAACACAAAGCTTGTCACCATTAGGCAGCCTCCAGTCCCCTCATGGAAAGAACATCACAGGTGTCTTTGTCTAAGGTCATCTCTGGAAGGAGAGAGGACTGACACCAGGCAGGACCCAGAAAAAACCAGCATAGAGGCAGCACCTAAGCTAAGACTTCATGAAAGGAAACAGGACAGATGACACAAGATGTGGGGAAGCCAGCCTGAGCAAAGGCAGGGTGCAGGGAGATGGCAGGTCAAACTTGGGAAGTAGCTAGTGGGGCTCCTTTGGCTTGGAAGGACGGTACCCCAAGGGCAGTGACACGGACAGAGGCTCTTCAGTGCTAGGCTGAGAGCACCAGTCCTTGAGCTTACAGTTCCAGCTTACCAGCAGGCCTTGGCCAAGAGGCTGGCTCCCCTGTACAGAGCATCTGGACTGAAGTCACACTCCCTATCCTCACAGGACCAGGCACAGGACCAGACAGGGTGCCTGCCTAGCCACCAGAAGCCAGTCTTACTAAATGGGTGGTAAATGCCACCATCTGCCAGAGCATCCCCAGGCTTTGACCCCTGGGCCCTGGCAATTCAGCTGAAGATGAATAAGCTCCCCACCAGAGGTCCCCAAAGGGCCACACCCACATCAATTCCATTCGGTTCAACAAGCTTCTATTAAGCCCCTACTGTGTGCCAGGCACCATGCCACATGCTGGGGGTACAAAGACAAAAATTAAATAGTCCCTGCCCTCAGGGCACTTCCATTTTCCTGGTTATCCTCTTCATCCTCCTGCTTTTACCCAACTTCCTGAGCCCCAGGGACCTTCACAAGGGCCCTGGTTTCTTGTCCAAAGGTTCCAGCTTTCAACCAAGAAGGGCCATGCTGAGCCATGGATCACTGCCATCAGACCAGAGAGAGGTAAGGTATCATCACTCAATGTTGACGGGGTGTAGTGGCCTGGCCACACAGGTTCCAGATCTGGGGCTCCCAACAGCAAGCCTGAAGCTACCTCTCGCCCATAACCACAAACTCGTGGCTCCAATAGGGCCTGACTGGCCAGCCATAACTTTATCTTACTGAACTCCTAAGAAGGAATCTGCCATAGACCTTGTCAGGCTCCAAGAGTGCCCTGTGGCAGGGCCCCATCTCTGGCACATGACTCTGTGAGTGCTGCCCTCAAGCCCCATCTCTCCAGTGTGAGGGAGGGCATAGCTTTTCTGGAGAGGAGGCAGGGGTCTCTAGAATACTTCTTTGATTGGGTCCCTTCGCCTACCACCACCTTTCTACCATTCCACACAGGACCTTGCTGGGCCATGTTGCCCCACTACCTCCAGCCAGGTGGAACCTGTGGTCAGCCACAGGGCACGGATGCTTTATTGAATCATACACTCAGAGACCATAGATTCCAAGTGTGGAGGGCTCTAGAAAGGAGGTGAGACATGGACACAAGAAGGAGTAGGGGGATCTCCAAAGCAGAGGCCTGGAAAAGGGCAGGCTTAGATGAAATGTTTCCTCTCAGCTCTGATGCTCCTCGAGGACTCCTCCTCACTCAGTCCTTTTGCCTGTAAACTCATTGTGTTGCCATGGCCCCCAGGAGGCCACAGCCAAGGGAAAAACCAGGCTTTGGTCTGGGGCCAGCCGCACGCATCTTCTGCTATCATCCTGGCCCCTTTTGGGGATGACCAAGCCTAGAACTCTGGCCTTTCAAGGGCCCTCTTGGGCTGGGGCCCAGGGGCCAAGGCTTCACAGGCTTCTGACTGCCATCCTGAAAGTCTACAGAGACCTGGCCCTTCCATCAAGGATAGAGCCCATTTGGGCTCCATGGCAGAGGGGCAGGTTCTCCATGCTCTGGCTGATTACTGGGCCAAGGCCACACCTGTAACACCATCATCCTACTGTCACCAGACTGTGGATCCACTGACACCTGATACAAACTCAAGAAGAGGACATGACTGAAAACCCCAAGGCTGCTCCCTGTTCACCAGGCTGAGGCCATGACTAGAGAATCCTCAGCCACAGTAAGGGCGGGAAGTGTACAGATAGGAACCAAAAGGTACAAGCAGCTTTGGGCCCAGATAATAGAGCTAAAGCTCTATTTTGCCCAAAGCAATCAACCCAAGGTCCTAGTGGACCCTGAATGGCAGCCCACAAATCCCCTGCCTTTGGGTCCCATTGATGAGATGGCCTGAACAATGGTCTGGAACTGGGTGGGGCCTAGGCCATGGGATCCAAGTCCTGCCATTACCAGAGCTTCAGGCTGATGATATCCTAGGTCCCTGTGATCTGAGGGGAGAATCAATGTGGAACAGGACACATGTATTCAGGCCTTATCAAAGCCCATTCTCGACTCAACACAAGACAGAAGGCTAATGTCATCCTAAGGCCAGTCTGTGGGCTTCCCCATATCTACCTTTCCCCCCTCTTCCCCAGGTCTTATCAGTCTGAGATGACAGGCTTGCTCTACTGGGAGGTCTCAATGCCCAGCTCACACCATCCCCTGGGAAACAAACTCAAACCCCCTCAGGCCAGGAGCGCCTTAGCATAACTAAGGGGCAGGCTGCTGAAGGGAGGGAAGTGCCAAAAGTCTGTGAGGACAAGGCCACAGCCCTGGTCAAACCAGAAAACAGTCTCCCAGCATCCCAGGGCCAAGACTGTGCTTTGGATCCCTTGAAAATTGGGTCACATCTATGTTATTCAACTGTCAGACACTGGGACGCTGGGGACTCTGGCTGTGGATATGGCTCTGTCCAGGCCAGGGCCATCCTCTTCCAGGACCACACATTGCCCTCAGGTTGAGGACATGAGCTGTTACCTGGACATCAGCTTCCATTTTCCCTTGGCCACTGACAGCCATCCCGAAATTCCCTAAGGACTCAAGCCCAAGACTGAGGAGGTATGACGTCTCAACCACAAATCCCCAACTGGCCATGCCCCAAGCATCAGGGAAGGCTGTGACTCTGCTCCTCCCAGAGGAGCCCAGGCAAAACTACAGCCTCTGGGCATATAGAGGCCCCCATGTTCCAACATCACCAGCCCCAGTACCAGAGCATTGACTCCCCCTTCCAATGGTTTGATTCTTTGCAAGAGAGCCAACTGTGAGCAATGACCACACTGCACCCTCCCCTCTTACCCCAAGCCATTCTGCCCTCTGTCAGCCCAAAGCACAGTTCATGCCCCAGACCAAGGAGCCAGCACTCCACCAGACAACAACCAAAAAGCAGAAGCTACTTTGGGTTCAAATCTGCCAGGCCTAGTCTTGCCTTGCCCGAGTCAGTGACTCTTGGCTGAAGCAGCCCCTTCCCCTCCCACCACAATTGAGCCATCTAAGGGCTGCACCTAGCCCTGTCTTAGCCCCCAATGCCCACACCTTGGGAGTGGGGAGGCTGACCAGAACTCTGAGGCTTAGTGGGGAGCTAAAGGAAGGTCCTTGGCTTTCTTAGTCCAGAGTATTAGGGGGATGGGAGCAGAGGGCATGACCATCAGTCTTCTCCAAAGAGGCTTGAGGGGGAGGAAAAGTGGAACCATAGCTTCACCAACACCCAGGCCTCCCACTAGATGTCCCTGCATCGAGACTGGGCTGTAAGGTGAAGGGGCCCATCTCTTCCCATTCCTGGACTGGAATCTCATCTTCCATGCCAGGCCAAATCTCGACCAGTGTGGGATGGGAGCCCAAGAATGCTCTCTATCAAGGATCACTCAGTCCCCAGATCTGACCCAAGCTGTCCCTTATCCCGCACGTGCTGGTCTGGGCCCCTCCACACCCCAAATGCATCATCGATGCATGGGCAGCCAGAATCAGGGCACAGATTCAGCAAGGCTGTGTCTGTCTGTCCATCACAGTCTGAGTGAGTCTGGAAGAACATTCTGTCAGTCAACAAGCATTTATTAAGCGCTTACTGGGAGCCAGGCACTAAGTTAAGCACTGGAGATACAGAGGCAGGCAGAAGTTATTCCCCATCCGAGGAGCTCCCATTCTGGAGGGGGAGACAGTGTGTAAGTAACTGGGTCCCCACATATTCTATTTGGAGCAAATGGAAGGTCACCTGAGAAAGAAGAGCAGCTCTCCAAGGGTTGGGCCCATTCTCAGAGCCCTCATCTGGGCTGGTGACCCAGCCTGGCCAATAGGCTACTATGTCTGGTGCCACACTGTCCCTGGTTTGACTATACTTACATCCTGATGACCAGGCGAGGGTGAAGCACAGTGCCCTGACCTGGGGGTGGGCCTTCCCAGAACATCCTGATGGTTCGGCCCAAGCTGAGGTCCCACATTGTCTATCACCAAGGGCCCTGTGGCCTGGCAACCTCAAGACCAGGGCCAGAAGACCCATACTGTGTCCCTGTCATCCTACTGAACCCAGGGCACCATGGCAGCATCCTAAGGAAGGTCCCAATGATGTGACCTTCACCTTCTGGGGGTGCTCTTATCCTGACTGCCCTGGGCCCAACTGAGGCTGCCCCACAGCTACAAGCTCTAGCTCCCAACCAGCGTTCTGACCTCAGCACCAAGACAGCAACCAAAAAGGAGGAACCGCTTTGGTCCCAGATCACAGAAGCAAAGGGCTATTTCACCCAAATCAATGAGCCCCAGGCTCTAGCAGACCTTGGCCATTAGGCACAACTGCCCCATCCTCAGATCCTGAAGGCAAGAGTGCATCTCTCCTCAGCACTTTGGACACAGGGCCAGGTCAGGGCTTGGTATGGAGCCCTGGGCTGAGGCTGCCTTGGAGCAGGATGAGAGTGTGATTCAGGGGGCTCTCTCCCCTCCCCCAGCTAAAGGCAACCCCAGGGCTGAAACCAAAGGCCATCCATGGCTGTGTTGACACTGGACCAAAAGGCTGAGTGTCAGACACATTCCAAAACTACAGATGGGGGTGAGCTCTTTCTTGGCACTGGCCTAGAATTCTAGCCAGCCACCCATACTCTGCCCAGTCTAGATCAGCCTGGGGTAATGAGGCATCAGCACACACAGCTTAAGAGAGGAGGAGCTCTCAGGGGCTTCCGCCCGACATGGGCCCTTCACCCAGCTGGCCCTGGGAGGGGAGTCACATGAGCCTGGATTGGGACACAGGGACACAGAATTGGCCCACCTCACCAACTCTAGGCTCTGGGTTTGACCCAAACCCTCTGTGAAAAGCTAGGAGCCAGATGAGCTCTCCCCTACCCAAGTAGACTCTGACTAAGGATTGGGCCATGCCACACCCCTGGCTTAAATAGAAGCATGAAGGTCACATGTCCAGTCACTGCCAGGCCCTGGGTACTGAGGGAAGGGGAAGACCCAGCTCAGGCCTACTCTATGCTCACTAGACCCTGCCCTGCAGCTGCTGAGGCCTCCTGGGATCCTGACACCTTCCCGAAATTCCCCAAACATTTGCCCCCTGGGCTGAGGGCCAGTGACAGCTTGCCTGCCAGCCCTGGAAATCCGGGGCCCCAGAGTCGCCCTTCTCTGATGAACAGGCCAAGGCGACATCTGTTGCACCATCACCCTGCTATGAGCAGGCTCTGTGCACACCTAGCAAAAAATAGTGTCACAAACTCCATGTCCTGACGGCCCCCCGCGGGCGATAACTAAAGAACGTCCTCCTCCTGTCCTCACCCACGTGCCCCTGGCATCATTCTGGCCAGGGGCCTTAGCCCTCTACGGGGCCATGATTTCTGGTCATACCCACAGCACCACTGTCCTATGATCACCCAAGCTGGAGGCTTCATTCACTGGCTGGCACCAGGCCCTGCCATCCAAACCTTGGCCTGAAAGCCAAACATTAAGCTCAGCTGTCCTTGGCCAATGCTGATACTATGGCCTCTGGGAATAGCTCCTGGGTGAAGGCCATGTGGCAGGGTCAATGCTTTCTGTGCCATCAGGAGGCTGCTCTGGGCCCTCCAGCCCTGCCCAAGAGAAAAGCATTCCTGCAATACGGCTGGCTTAAGAAAGTCAGGCTGGAGAGATGGAGGTCACCACATCAGGTGTAAATGTCTTTCCACTCCTGGAATAATGCTCCCACTGGCAATTTGGAGGAGAAGCTTGGGAGCCCAGAGGACCACCAGCCCCCATGTTCACCATGCCCTAATCACCAAGACGCGGTGCTGCAGTACCCCACCCTAAGAACTGAGCCACACCGACCTCCTACTGTCACCAGGCTATGGTTCCATGGCCCCCAGCAAGGGCAGGCATCGGAATTCTAGGGATATTCATGGGAGAGAGCCCAAGAAAGGCCATGCCCTGAATGAGAGCTAAGGGCAAAGCTGCCCTGCCCACACACTCCACCCCACGTTGGAGTCCCAGCAGAGCTGCTGCGAGGTAACCCTTCCCTGCTTCATAGCCCCCGCCTCCATGTCAGGATTCTTAGGGAGCTAAGCCACCCAGACCATTACACATATACCCTGCCTCAGGAAAATGTCCTTCCCCTAAGCAGTGGGAGACTAAAGGGCCACAGACACGGGGCCACCACAGGACTGAGATAAGCCATTTCTGGTCCCCAGCACAGAGTTCCAGCTGGGTCTGTTCTAAAGACAGAAAACCTACGTCAGCTGAGGTGAAACAGCCCAAGACTACAGAGGAAAGCAGTTCTGGGAGCAGGCTACCTCAGGCAACAGAACCTCGACCAGCAGAACAGGATTCTGAGGCTTATTGGATCCCTTCACTCCTACCAAGAGCCCCCAGGCACCAAGTGCCCCAGTGGAAGGGAACTGCATTCAAGTTACCCGACCATAAATTCTACTTAGGCCTCAGGCCTTTTCCCCACCCATGTAACTGCCAGTTCAGGCCAAGACCACCCCTGCTAAAAACTGGAACAGTTCTCTGCCATTGACTCTTCAGGACTGCCAGGATTCAACATGGGACCAGAACCACATCTTGCCAGGATCTCATCTTGATCCCTGGGGAAAGACACCAGCTGCAACTGGGGCCTGCCCAGAATAGTAGCCGACAGACTGACCTGGCCTTGTGCCCCCGGCTGGGCTCCATCAGACTCTGGCTCATTTGCCTGACATGACTCAAGAATCTGCCCAGTGGGATCACTATGGCCTGATCATCAGGTCCAGACGGCCCAGGACCCTCTCACAGAACCAAGGGCACACACTTGTCTCTGTGCTCTGGTCACCGCTGTGTCACCATCATCCTACTGTCACCAGACCGTGGTTCCCTCAGCACCATGCTAGGACCACAAGTGCTTGGGAACACTTTTGGGGAGCCAGCCAAAGTTGGGCCATCACCCAGCCATGTTATGAGGCCTGTGGACAGAGCTGGGTCATCTACCATACTCACCCTGGGAGTATACTCATCCCATACCACAGCTGGGTAACCGTCACCATAAAGGCAGCCATTCTTGGGGACCGAGATGCAGGGCTGATGCTCCCCAACAAGTAACAGGGCTACCCTAGTGCCCTGCACCTAGGCCCTAGCAGATCCTGCCCATCAGGCCACAACTTCACTGTCCTTGGATCCTGGGACTGGGGTTGCTTGGCCTTGAACCACAGGTCTGGTATTCTATAAGCTTAACTGGCTGAATGCAGCTTCACTAGGATTTGAGAGTCTCAGACCCCACCTGACATTGCCTGGCCCAGAATCCAGGCAGGGTGGGTCCAGGGGCCAGGTCATTATGGAGCAGACAGGAAACTTCCATCCTACCCCTCAGGCCTCGGGCCCATATTGCTGAGGTGTTCTAGGTCCAGGCCCCCCACCCCATTCCTGGAGATAGCCCCTGCTCATCATCAGGACCTGCTTCCATGGGGGGCCAACAAAAATCTGGCATAAGCCCCCAGTTCTGTCTTGTGTCACCTCTGGGGACCCAGCCCAAATGGCTAAAATGTCACAAAGCAGAGCTCCTTTCTCTTCTCATTCCTTCACATCCCAAACACCACAAGAGTACAGGGCTCAGACCACCCACATGGGATTGGATTGCTCAGGTCTGTGAATACAAGACCACAGTAGATTGGGAAAAATGATCCCCAAACCTGTCCTGGGGCCCTGCTCCCTACTGAAAAGCAAAAAAGAAACCAACCCTGTCATGTCTGTTCCACATCCAGGGCTTTGGGCCCCATGATCTTAGGGCAGGATAGTAAGCTGCCACTCCCCTGCATCCCCAGCCTGCCCCTAAACCTGTGCAACCAAGACCAGACGAGGCCCAAGAGAGCCCCTGCCCCACACAGCTGGCCTTGCCCAGGGATGCCCAGCCTTGGTCAGGGCCAGTCACTGGCATTCTGTCCCAGCCCCTCCCAGGGGCCTCCTGGGTCCCCCAACGGTGGGGAACAAGGAGACAGGTAGGAGCAGGGTGGCCCCTCCCCCAGGGCCAAAGGTGCAGATTAGGCTGCACTCATCCTTCCACCCCTGTCAAAAGCTCCTCCACACCCTAAATGTGATGAGCTCCTGGGCTGGGCCTAAAACCTGGTCTTAGGTTGTAGAATTTGGGGAATCAGCCTCCAGGGGCCTGGGCAGCCCAGCAGCCAAGCCTGCTGTACAGGCCATGGCTGTCTTTTGTTCCCCTGTGTGACACTATGGTGGACTCTTCCTGACTGCCTGGCCATCACCCAGGGTCAAACATGGGGCCAGAGACACATCCTGCAATGCTCCCCATCTCGATGCCCAGGGATGAGGCCAGCTGCATCTTGGGCCTACCCAGAACAGTGGCCAACAGGTCGCCCCAGCCCCGGCCCTGAGGCCAGGGGGATGACCTTGGATGCTGACTGCCTTCCTGATATTCCCCAAGGATTTGCCCAGTGGGATCACTGTGGCCTGATCATCAGAGCAAGGTGGCCTATGCCCCCGCCCCGAGGCCCAGGGACAATGACGCTGATAATTCTGTAGTTACAAGCCAAGGCTAAATCTGTAACACCATCATCCTACCCTCACCAGAGAGGTCAGAGTGGGAGCTCCTGGTGAGGAGGGACTGCTGCTGAGCACAGGTGGGGGCCCATCTCTATGGGAAGATCAGGGGACAACACTGGCCACCAGCCCCAACTGTGGTCCGGTGCCTCCCAAGACTGACTCCAGGGTCAGTGCTCCCCAAGACTGATCAGAAGGCCAAAGCCATGCCCAGATGGAGACCATGGCAGATTGTGCCTTCAGGGCCCCTCCTGCATTGTGTCTGTAGCCTGAGGACACAATACTGGGCCCTGAGCTCCTAGGTTCACTCCCAGAGGTTCAGGCCCGTGAAAATGGGTCATAGGGCAGAATCCCTACTAAGGCCCACAAAGTAGCCTAAGCTCAGCCTCTGTGGGAGCCAGAGGTCTGGATGGCAAGGTTCCAGCAGGCCCCAAGCCAAATACTATCTCTGGAGGAAGCTCATGGCCAAGAAGGCACCATGTTCCATCCAAATCTAGCTTCCAGAGTAGGCCTGAAGAACCTGGAAGACTGGACCCAAGACCCCTGCAAGGTCCCACCACCCAGTAGCCACAGGATAAGATTGCTTTGTGCCTAAGAAGCCAAACTGATAGACTAGTACTAGATCCCCCTGATCCCTATAATGCTTGTCAGAAGTACCCCAACCCCAAACACCACCACGTGACTGGACTAGAAACCAAGCGCTGGGCCCAGATGATACAAGCCAGTGAATTCCAGGCCAGATCCAGCTGAGCTCTGGGGAAGCGGCCCCCCAGCCCACCTTGTGTCCTGGCTGACTTTCCCCCCTCTCCGACCCCCGGGAGGAGCCCGGACCCAGCCACAGCACCAGCGTGACCCAGACATGTTGCCACAGTTCATATGGCTTCCTGGACCATGGATAAGGACAGTTCATTTCAGGGCTGAGGCCAGGGGTCGTGGCCTCCTCCCATCCACAAGAGGTCTGATCCTCTGGGGAGGGCCCCTCTCCATGGGCATGGCCACACCTGTGTCACCATCATCCTATCATCACCAGACCATGACTTCCATGGCCCTCCAGCCCAGGGAGGCTCCCAAATAGGGTCCTGAGTCAGAGGCCTCACTTGCCAGTCACCTTCCTGGCTGCAAGTCAGATCATAGGTCTCTGCTACCACAGGATGGCCTTCAAGCACCAATTCCCAGATGAGGGAGCCACATGGAGGCTCCGTGCTGCTCTGGGCCAGGCCACAGCTGATGAGCCCTGCCCCCCCCCAGGCCCACCCAAAAGAAATGACCTTCTCACGTTGGGGAGAGTAGGTCACTACATCACATCCTGGCCAGAGCTGATAGCACTTTGGAAGAGGAGTTGGGGACCCATCCTGGAGCTCTAATGAAAAGGACCACCTGCTAGAAGCTCCCCTGGGTACCTATCACCCCTGTATTCCTGGTGTGGCTGTTAAAAACTAACCCCAGGCAACACAAGGTTCTAAATGGCATCCCCAAGCCCAGGTTCCCAGAGAGGAAGTCAGACCTTTCATCCTTTGCTACAATTTGGGATGTATCTGTGTCATGGTCATTCTGACCATGATGGGACACTCCCTAGTCATGAGACAGAAACTGGGCTCAAACCTTAGTCTACCATGACCCTGGCTGGATGCCTGGACCAGGGGAACCACTGAACACATTTATCTTTCCCTGGATGCAGGGTAAGCCCTTCTCCATGGTCCTGGGCCAGGCTTCACAACCTGGATTCTCTCACACTAGAGATGGTCATCTTAATCTCCAGTCTCCATAATGGTCACCACCATGTGTCCATGAGGACTGCTGTGACCACCCCCCACAAGACCAGGGGCAATGTTATGGATTCTCTGTGCCCTGATGATTGGCTCTCCCCCGGGCATACTGCTAACACCCTCCTCCTATCACCACATTACATCTCTCAGTCGCAACCCTCTTAGTAGAGTTATCAGTCTCCAGTGGCCAAGCTTTTGGGCCATCAGCAAGTAGTGCCCTGAATCCTGAGGTCCAAGTAGGGTTATGCTCTTTACACCCCATCATCTGGTCCTGGCCATTGGCAGGCTCCTGTTACCCAAGCTCCAGCCCATGTCTTGCAGACAAAACCAGAAAGCATGACGCATTTTTGGGTCAGGACCACAGGGCTCGTGGTTCCTGATGCCCTACCCCAGGGTCCTGAGGATGAGACTGTGTTTGGCTGTAACCTTCAGGCTGGCCTGGCTTCCCCAGACTGGGAGGCCCAGGACAAGCTTTCCTTAAGGTCCAATAACTAGAACCCACCCATAATTTAGGTGAGGTTTCCGGGGAACTGAATATGCAGGTTGTCCTGAACCAGATCCCACAGAAACATCCTTTGTACTTGGGGGCCTGCACAGAAAGGAGGCAGTCCTTCCAGACATTGGTGTGAAATTCTAGACTGGCTCAGTCCCTGTGTGGGGTGAGTTTCCTCTGTCTGGGAGCACATACCAGATGGCACGGGAATGACAGAGGGATCCAGCTGACAACCACACTCCCCTCAGGACATGGAATAACACCAAGATCCAACCATATGGAACATACCTCTAAGGTTCCATCAGACCCTGAATACTGCAGTATAATTGAAATGTGTGCTGGAAGCTGAGATTGTAGGTGCCAGGGCAGGCACAAGGAGTCTGGGCCATGCCTGGACTTGGATATTGCCCAGAAGGCCTATTAAAGGAGTGGTCACGATATCCCGGTAGATACTATGAGTTTTGGTCAGATAGTCCATACCCTGAGTGAGGTCAGGGAATGCAGTTTTAGATTGCCTTGAACACAGGTGAATAGTTCACCTTGGCCAAGACCTAGAGCCCATGTCACCATTGGAGCCTCAATGCTCTCTTGATATTCCCCAAGGATTCATTCAAGCACTAGGTTGAGAATGTATGACATCTCAACCACCAGTCCACGCCTCAGCCATGCCTCAATTAGCACCACCTCCTCCCTCTCCAGAGGCCCACCAATCATGCCCATTTCTGCCCACAGTGCTTTAGCTAATGGCCAAGGCCACATCGGTAACACCATCATCCTACTGTCACCAGACTAGGGCTCACTGGGTTTTACATAAATGCCTAATTAGCTGCAGGACATATGCCCTGAGACCAGCAGATCAAGCTGGGCTGGGCTCAGCCCTAATCATCAGGTCAGGGCCATGGCTTTGCCAGTGGTCACAGGACCAACATTCCTCCAGGCAGCCACCAGGAAACACAAACAGGGCCTAGAAGTTGGGGCGTGGGCAACAAGGAATCCAAGACCCTCATGGATCCTGACCTCGAGTTAAAATGTCCTTTACACTCAGAGTCTGAGGACAAGATTGCAGATTCCCTGATACATACCTGGGCCCACTGTCCCAAGGCACTGACCAGAGGATAGAAGCCTTACAGAACTTAGAGCCCAGGGTCCCGGCCCCAGGGCCAGCTCTGTTCAAAGCACTAGACTGAGTTTGTACTGATTCATAATTGTGTGAATGTTTCCTGCCTTGGTCCCTACCTCCCCCAACTCAGGAGCTGCAGACCCAGGCAGCACACAGCCCTTACACAGAATGTCACTGCTATATATGAAGTGGTTGCAGGCTGGAGATCCAATTCTTCCAACCATTGTCCTTCTGGGACCATGAGCTTGAGGCTCACAGGGAGCCAAAATCCTGTGTCACAAATCCTTCAGCTCTAGTCAGAAGGTCTCCCAGAACCCAAACACCCAAGACAGTTGAACAGGGACCACAAAAGAGGGTCCAGGGTATCTGAGTTGGGTAATAAAATCCCAAGGGGTCTGGAAAGGCTGCCAGTCCAGCCTGACAGAGGTCATGGATACTTTTTGATTCTCCGTTAAAAACTGTAACAGTCCTCTGCCAAGCTGAGGCTGGGGGAATGATTCCAAAATGTGGACTCCAAACCACATTCTGCCATGATCCCATCACTGTAACTGGGGGAGGAAAATGTCTGCAGCTCAGTCCTGCCCAAAACAGTGGCTGGCAGATTGAATTGACCATGGCCCACTCATGAGCCAAAGCTTCCTCAGAGTTTGCCCAGTGGGATCACTATGGCCTGATCATCAGACCCAGATGGCCGCGACCCTCTCAAAGAAGCAACACCCATACCATGGTCTCTCTGGGCTCGGGCTAGCAAATCAAGGCTCCATTGGGAATGGAGTCATCCTACTGTCACCAGACTCTGGCTCGATGCGTGCCCAGCCCCATAATAGGCTCACACACTCCCACCACCATGGAGCCAATGTTAGACCCCGAGATCTGAGGAAACCATCAGCTAGGTTAGGGTGGGAAGCCCTGGTGAGGAGGGATGGTTTCATTCTTTGTATTGGTATTCCCAGGGCCGAGCACAGGGCCTGGCACATAGTAGGCGCTTAATAAATGCTTGTTGATAGACTGACGAATTGATTAGGCTATCAGCATCTCTATGCTGGCAACAGCTGACAGGTCTGAGCCCTAGTCCTGATCAGGGCCCAGGTTAGGAGGCCAATCCTCCCCCAGATTGTGACTCAAAAGTAAAAGTAATTTGAATCCCGATAACAGGGCACCAAAAGCAATGTGCGCAAGATCTTAATGGACCCTGACCTTTAGGCCAAAATGTCATTATCCTTGAATACTGAGGATGAGATTGCAATTGCTCCTAAATGGAGGTTTCTACCTTTGTAACATAAAACACAAACACTAACACGTCCAAGCCAATTTTTCCATGGGCCACGATGGCTATGTGACCTGCCCCTTTGTACCTACTGACCCCTGTGTGTCAGTCCAGACTCTACCAGATCCCAAACACGGCATCCTTCTTAGATTGGGCCTGCCCTAAATAGTCCAGCTTGTCTAAGGATTAGAGCTAACTTTTTCTAATCCTTCTGAAATTCTAGACAGGTCTAGTTTCTAGAAAGAACACATATCAGACTGGGGTAAGGTACCTGCCTTACCTGGGCTCAAGAGCAGTAAAACCAACATGCTCCAGGGACTGATTGCTAGGCTAGTGGAACTAGCCTGTGGTTTTGCTGAGCCTTTCATTTCTGTATCTCCCCAGTCTCCTAATACTACAGTATGTAACTGGACCTGGAAGCCAAGAGTGAGATCCAGGGGCTCCCGTTTGTGGAGCCCAGTGAAGTCCAGAAACGCAGGGCACTGAACACTGCCCTGGGTCCGGGAGCTGCTGGACTCCCAGGCCTTCATTAACTCTTCCTGAGCAGCTCTGGGTATGGCCGCTCTGTCACAAAGGGTCACACATGGAGCTCTGAGTACAGTCTTCCATGGCCACATCCTGGTTATTGGCTGAGGGTGGCTGCCGACACTCATGCTTTCTCAGATGGGGAACTAATTTTCCTGAATCCTGATCCAGTTTCCAGAGAAACATGGGATGCTGACTACCTTCTTGAGATTCCCCAAGGATTTGATCTCTGGGAACATTATGGCCTCCTCATCAGACGGAAGAGGCCCCCAAGACCAGAGATAACACCCTGCACCTTTCAGGCCCTGGTGAGGGCCCTAGGTCTCTTCTGTGCCATCATCATCCTACTGTCCCCAGCCTGTGGCTTCCCTGGGCTGTAAAGCCCATGACAAAGGCACAATACCCCAACTACAATGTCTGATTCACTGGGGTAGAGCCTAAGTTGTGGCATCCCCAAACCATGTCCCAGACCTTCAGGATGAAGCTGGGCAGTCCTCTCCCTCAGTCACCATAGTTATGCTCCCTCAGTGTCAGACCAGGTCAGCTTCTAACCCAGACCACAAGGGCAATGTGCTCCAAGACCACCAAAAACCAAGGAGAAGTACATTTGGGCCAGATAACAAGGCTGAAATTGCATTTCACCCAAAGCAATGAGCCTGAGGTACTAGGGGCCCTCTCAACACCAGCCCATAAAGTCACTGGCTTTGAGTAATGCTGACAATGAGGTGGCAGATGACCCCAATCACCCAACCTCACCACCTATGGATACTACACCATGGAGCAGAATTTGTTGGGACTGGACCAGGGGATCTGCTAAGCAGCCAGCATCATAGCCCCTGGCCAAAGCTGACTTAGAGCCCCAGGCCCACACTGGACCGCAGCCAGCGGCTTAGAGTGAAGGGGGAGGTCCTGGACAGAAGCCACATGAGCCTAGGCCCAGTGCACTCATCTGGGGGTTCATCCCAGGCCCACACCAGCCCAGGGGCCAACACAGAACTAGTCGAACAACACTGAGTCCCCCCAGACCCTTTCACTCCTACCAAAGCTCTCCCAAAAACCAAGTGCCACAATGAAAGTGGTCAACACTGGGCCTCTGAGGCTTGCCTTAGGCTGACAAAGACCTCCCAGAGCCCAGCCCAGCAGGAATGGAAAGGCCACCAGCCAAGCCTATGGTGAGCCACATTGACTCACCAGGCCTGCCCTGCCACAATGGAGGTGATGGGCCATGCCATCCCCAAGGATCCAACATGGCGCCAGAGCCACATTCTGCCAGGATCCCATCTCAACAGTCCCAGGAAAGGATGCTGGCTGCAGCTCGGGCCTGCCCAGAACAGTGGCCAGCAGACTGACCTGGCCTTGGGCCCCTGGCTGGGCTCCATCAGATTCTGGCTTGTTTGCCAGACATGCCCCAAGAATTTGCCCAATGGGATCACTATGGCCTGATCATCAGGTCCAGGTGGCCCAGGACCCTCTCACAGAACCAAGGGCATGCCCTGGTCTCTGCTCTGGTCACTGCTGTGTCACCATCATCCTGCTATCACCAGACCAGGCTTTGCTGGGCCCCCTGAGCCCTGTGATAGGGTCTGAAGTGGCCATTTCTGGTGCCTCGTTTGCTCCTGAGGAGAAAGCTGGGCTGGCAATAGCCCCTCCCAATCAGGTGTCAATCATAGCTCTGGCCCACAGCCCTACTCCTTTGCTCAAACTAAACAATCAGGCCCTGGAGCCAAGAGCCCCCAGCCCTTGTGGCCTCTGAACTTCAGGACTATACTTTGTTATAGCTGTATCTCAAGGAAAAGCCTATATGGGGGCCACATTCAGGGCGGGCTGAGGCTTCACAAAGCCTGGAACACAGGACATGGATGCTAGAGCACCCAGGGCACCAGGGCACCTAGGCCTCACTGGGCCTTTCCCCCCATCCACGGGAGCAGAGCAGGTCTCAGAGAGAACATCCTCCTGGAGGTGATTCCAGTGACACCCCCCCCGCCCCGACCAGGCACTGGCCCACCCCCTCAGATCAAAACCGGGACCTTGGGGAGCTTCTGCAAGGCCCCCACCAGGATCCTGTCCAAAATTCCTTCATACCCCAAACACCACAACAGAACTGGGCTCAGGGGGCTCATCTCTGTAAAGACTGAGTCATAGCCCCAAGGAGGACGGCAAGATAGCCCCCACCTCCTATCCCGACAAGCTGACACCAGGCAAGTCCTCTGGCCTGCCACAGCAGGATATAACATGGCACCAGGGCCACATCCTCTCAGCATCCCCCAGGGGAGGACACCAGCGGCAGCTCGGGCCTGCCCAGAACAGTGGCCAACTCGGCCCAGACCCCTGGCTGGGCTCCATCAGATGCTGGCTTGTTTGCCTGTCATGCCCCAAGAATCTGCCCAATGGGACGACTATGGCCTGATCATCAGGTCCAGGCGGCCCAGGACCCTCTCACAGAACCAAGGGCATGCCCTGGTCTCTGTGCTCTGGTCACTTCTGTGTCACCATCATCCTACTGTCACCAGACCATGGTTCACTGGGCTGCAACCTTCCCACACTGCCATGCCCTGAGCCCTGAGGACAAAACTGCAGTGGCCTCATGCTCCTAATCATCAAGCCTTGGCCATAACTTGACTACCACTCAACAACAATCCTACACTGCAGATTCACTTGCAGCCCAGGCCATGGGATCAATGCTCCCCAAGCCTATGACTGAAAGGCAGAAGCAGGTCCAGATCCAGATAACAGAGTACCAAAAGCAAAGAGCCCAAGGCCCTAGTGGACCCTGACTTTCAAGCAAGAACTTCATTGCACTTGGATCCTGAGGATGAGACTGTATGTAGCCCTGAAGACCTTCACTCATTTCCAACAGTTAATAACTAGTTTAATAAACATTTTATGGGACCTGGAATCCAGGAGTATCAGGCTGAATCGCCCTAAGAGGATTGGAGAATGATGCTGTGCTGGGTGTCTGGCACCCTGACCTCTCCCAGGCTGCACCAGGCCCCAAACATAATCTCATCTCTGCATGGAAAAGGGTTAGGCGGCACAGGCTAAGGAAGTCTTCTCATCACTGGAGGCAAGGTCTAGCTTCAAGGCAGAGTCTGTCCAAGACTACCCAGAAGTCCCAAGTAATAAAACATCACTGAGGTTCTACAAGTCCTGCCCTTGAGGCTCCTGGAGACCTGGGGTGGACCAATGTGACTCAGGGAGAGCCCAAGATTGGGCTCAGGATGCAGATGTTCACTTTAGCCCCAAGGTATCTGGGATAGCACTCCCCTTTTGCCCCAGGCCTTGGGGGTTCTTAGACTCTCTCTGAGGAATTAGGATATGAATCATCCTGACTGGTGACATCTAAGGAAATGGCCACTCGTCACCCTGATGCCCACATTGAGCAAGAGCCCTACTCTGCCTTTATCCTCAGCTGGTTCCTGAGGGAGGGCAGCTCCTGCAGCTTGATCCTGCCCTGAACCCAGACCAATAGCTCTCTTTGACTGAGACTCAGGGAGCCAAGCTTCCTTTGGATCCTGACAGCCTTCCTCTAATTCCCCCAGGATTCTATCCTTGAGCTTAGGATGTACGACCTCTCAACCACCAACTCTTCATGCCTTGATCACTGGAGGGAGATGGGCCTCCCAGGAGACCAGTATGAATCTGTGTCTTCTGCATCTTCTCTTGACCATTACTGTCCAGGTGTGTCTCATTACCACCCCATGGCTTCCCCATGTCAGGATTCAATGCCACCAAGTGCATTCTCTATCCAGAACGACCTACCAAGGTCCAAGTGTGTCCACATCTTGGCCAGGTTGTCTCCTTGCTTGGGGTTCCTGAAAGACTATTATACTAGTCCCTTTCACTATCAAACCATATCTCCTGTCTTCTAGTGCCATTCTTCTTCCTGAGCTAGAATTAGGGTGTGAACTTAGTTCTTGTGCTGACTCTTAGGAGAGAATTCTCACCCTCCAAAAGGAGAGTTAATTGTAGAAGAAATGTTTTGTTTCTAAGGTATACTGGGATTAGAAAAGCTTTGCATCTTCCCCCTTTCTGTCCTCTCCATGCCAAAACACTGAGAATTGCTCATTCCCAAGGGAACTCTTTGGGTTGGTGATGGAAGTAAGCTTTAGAGCAATGGGAATCCACCCCATCTTTTTGGTTTTATTAAATTTCTGGGAAATAACCTGGGGGACGAAATTGTTTCCTTTGACTAATGGAATCCAAGGACCCACTGACATCTGACCATTTCCTGCTCTCTCTCTCTCTCTCTCTCTCTCTCTCTCTCTCTCTCTCTCTCCTCTCTCTCTCTCTCTCACTCTCTTTCTCTCTCTCCTTGAGCAGATGTATGAAATATGTAAAGAAGGCAGGGCAGTTGAGTGAAAACAATTGAGAGTCATCAGACCTGGGTTCTAATGTTGTCTGTGAAGCTAACTGAGGCAAAGGTAAACCCAAATAATTTTCTTCATCTGTAAAATATATATCCTACTACTACCCTTCCCTTGCATGGTTCTTAAAAGATCTCCATTGGGAGGATATGGCCAAAAAGCCTTTACAAATACAAGGCCTATACAAACATTCCATAACATTCTTATCATTGGTGGACTTGGGAGTCAGGAAGACCCATATTCAAATCCTGCCTCAGACACTTACTAGCTATGTAACCCTGGGTAAATCCAATTATTTCGGCCTTTTGGGCCTTGGTTCCTCATCTGTAACACAAGAGGGTTGGCCTCAATGATGGCTAAGTCCTAGGAATTTCTTGTGTCTGTTGTGTACTAGTCACCATGCTAAGCTCTAGAGGCACAAAGAAAGGCTTAAAAGCCAGTGCCTGCCCTCAAGGGGCTCACAAGGCTGCTGTTGGAGACTGAAGTAGTAAGCCTTGACATTTCACTGGCTTACGAGGGGCCCATCTTTGTATCCTGAATTCTTGTAAACCCAAGAATCCTCCATTCCACTAGGTTATCGAACATCTTTAACCCAGTGTGCCCCAGCCCACTCTTATATCATCTGGCTAAAGTAGTAAGCCTTGTAAACCCAAAAATCCTCCCTTCGGTCATTGAACAGCCTGCGTTATCTAAGAGTGCCCTCGCCCCATATCCTGCCTGACCAGCCTGCCCCTGATACGATGGTGGCTTTTGGACTATTTAAACTGTGTGTCTACTGGGGTTCGGGGCAGCTCCTGGGACTTTGTCCCTAGGACTGCCGCTGGCCAGCTAATATACGCTTCCTGAATTCGATTACTGATGGTCTTGGCCTGGTGATTCTGTCCGAGTGTCCATTTCAGAGACAACATGCAAACAGCTATGTACAAACAAGATCTATGCAGAATAGACTGGGAGTGGCCTCAGAGGGAAGCACCAAGACCTAGGAGGGCTGGAGAAGGCTTCTGGCAGAAGGTGGTACCTGAAGAAAGCCAGGAGGGCAGGATGAGGATGGATGGTGGGCCAGGCAGAGGACACAACCAGGGAAAATGGTGGAGGATCTTGGTCAAGGAACAAGCAAGAGACCAGTGTCCCTGGATTATAGGATACATGGAGGCCTGTAAGGTAACAGAAGGGCCAGGTCCCTCCCAGCTCTAATCTGTGGCCCTTCCCCACCCTCCAGTTGTCTGGAATGATTGGTACTGGGGAAAGGCATAGACTACAGGTATGCTTTCTGTTGCACGACATCAATGAATCAACAAGCCTTTGTTAGGCACCTGCTCCTTTCTAGGTACTAGGCTCAGGATTGGCCCTCTGGCCCTGGCTGGTTTTGGAAGCTCCAGATCCACATGTCCAGTGGCGTTTCAGACTCTAGTTGGTCTTACCCTGAGCTACTCTTGCTCCCTGTTTGACTCTCCTTCTCTGTGGCTCCTTGCACAGCCAGCCTCCCCTCTCCAGAAACCCTGGTGTGCTCTCTTTTCTTTCCCCCAGCCTTCTATCCAATCTCCCAGTCAGCTTGGTTACACAGTCCAGCCAATTCAGCCTTTCCACATCTCTGGTACTGGGCCCTTCCTCTCTACTGAGACTGCTCCCACACCAAAGCAGGACTTTTCTCCCTCCTCCCCAACTTTGAATAATGGATAAAGCTCTGAATGGTCTTCCTTCCTCCATTTTGCTCCCCTAACCATCATTTACAACACTACCAAATTGAGTCACGAAGCTGGCAATGACATTCTTCTGCTCAAAATGACACTGGCTTCTGTGTTCTCTCCTTTACCATGTGACCCTAACTGCTCTAATCTGTTGCCTTCCTATCTGGGCAGCTGCCCACCACATGCCAGCTAGAAGGCCTCTCTACATCTACATGTGGAGATCCATATCTACAGATGCCCCATACTTTCCTTTCCCTGAGGGATAAAAACACCCTCCCACTCCGAGCTGCTGTAATTCTACCCATCATTCAAAGCTGAGCTCACATCCCATCTTTCCATCATAAGACCTTCCTGGATCCTACCATTAGGCCAAGACCCCCAGCCATTGGGCACATCCAGAACCTCATCTCTGAATTATAATTATCTTGGTATTATGTTACTCTCTATTTCACTGTAAGTGGCCTAAGAGACTCTGGCCAGTGACTGCTTTTTTTCCTAGGTTGGATGAAAGCCTTCTGTGATGACTGGGTTAGAGTTCCTGAGGATGAGCAGGCTGGGCTAGACTGGCATTGGAGTACTGGGGTGATGGTTTACATCAATGTGAACTTTGGAGGTTTAACAAGCTCTATAAGGATCACTTCTGAGCTTCCTCATCACAAACCTATGAAGTAGGTACTACAGTGACTACTAACCCCATTTTTTACAGATGAGGAAACTGAGGCTTATGAGAGATATGCTCAATTCCAAGAAGCTTGCCCAATGTTAATATGCCTTAGAACAAAAGGGGCTTCCTTCTTTATCTTCCTTCATAGCTCCTCTTATGGCCTCTTCCCTTCCACTCACTAGCACTCTCTCCCCTCTCAGAGCCCCACATTTTTCTGCCTAAATGGTATATGTGGTCTGTGAGTTCTCCAAATCTTTGGACACTCATAGCTGAGCCCAGTGCCAGGCACAGGGAAGCCCTCTTAGATTGATCTGCATCCCTGACTCTTGCTTGTACCAAATCTGGGGTAAAAAAATGCCTGTTCTGAGACCTGCTTGCAAAGGTCTTGGAACAGATCTGATACCAGCAAAAGGGCTGCCTGCAAGATAAAAATCTGAGACCTGAGGGATGAAAACCAGAGCTATGAGAGGAGTTGGCCCAGGGAAAATGAGGCCAGGTGCTTGTGAGTGTTCTGTCTCTGCCTCCCAGAAAACACAGCCCAGGTCGCCACCCTCCTCTATGAGTTTTGCCATGGGAAGGTAAAATTAAGGTTAGTTTCTCACTGTGTGTTCCCTCATGAGGATGACTGAATTTTAACCAAAGACCTAGTCTGGGGGACTTGAAGGAATCAGTTTCTAGCAGTGGAGTTTCAAGCAACACAATGTCGGCTGAGAGAGGAGGCAATAGGGAGGAAAGGAGGCTTTTCTAAAGCTTAGGTGGATTGGGGAGGAGCAGAGAATGACCAAGAAAACAAAGAGAAGGTACAAGGTGGGAAGGGCACTGGACTGGATGGCTCTAGTGCACCTTGTAGCTCCAAAGCTTGGATCTTTTAGTCCCAAACAGATACATTAAGCATCCTGAGCTAGTGCTGACAGAAGAGAGGAGGAGACAGTTGGTTGCTGAATTCTGTGACTGTTAGAAGCTAAAGAACTCTGGAAATTCCCTCAGGAAAAAATTTTAAAACCCTGAATTTTGATCCTTCCTCATTTTCGTGGTACACCTTTATTGATAGAAAGATATGACACCCCATTGCCCTGCCTTTAAAGGTGTGTTTTGAAGGGGGAGGGGAATCTCTAAGTAGTTTCCTAGGATATGGTGGCTATTTCCACATATTCTTAGGGGGATGGAGAAAAGGAGGAGGGCAAGGAGAGAGAGAGAGAGAGAGAGAGAGAGAGAGAGAGAGAGAGAGAGAGAGAGAGAGAGAGAGAGAGAGAGAGCACGTATTCATTCAATCCAGGAAATGTCAGCAGGTATTCTGGCTTTCCAAAGTTCGGTTTCTACCTTAATATTGTAGGAGGCAAGGAAGAGGACAATTCTTGGAACAAAGACAGACACAACTAGGGCTGGAGCACATGCCCTTTGTTTTTTATTTCAATCACTAACACTCATAGCTAGCACACTTGTATAGTATTTTAAGACTTGCAAAGCACTTTATATCTTGCTAGAAGAAGTAGAGACAAGTGAGAAGAAAGTACAATAGTCCCCTATATTCTGTCAAGCCTCATCGTATTCCCATGGTAGTGATAGGAATAGTTCGTCAAGGCTCTACAGGGAAAATTATTCCAGATAACTTCTCCCACTGAGGTGAGGGACCTGGGGGGAGGGGGGCGGAGGGAGAGGGTAAGGCAGGTTTCACTCACTCCATTAAGAAGCATTTATTAATCTCCTACTTTGAGCTGAGCAGTTAAAGTAGATAAATGTTGGGCTTGGAGTCAGGGAGACTTAAGTCTAATTTTGGCTTCCACATAGTAACTGTGCTGCCTTGTTAAAGTCACTTAACCTCTGTTTGCCTTAATTCCCTGGAGAAGGAAATGGCACAGCTTTAGCATCTTTGCCAAGAAAACTCGTGACAGTGTGTCCGCCGGGTCAGGAAGAGTGAGCCGGGAACTGGGCTACTCTCCACCACGCAAAGGCAAAAGTGAAATCGGCTGCTTACATTCAGAGGAGACAAGCCGTACCCAGATATAGACGATATGCAATCTCATTGGAGGAGGGGAGAAAGGGACACTTTCAGACACAGTTCTCTCAGGATCACGTGGCTCAGATTTGTAGCTGAGACCTGGGCCAGAAAGGGGGGCATGCCTGGGACTTGGGGGTCCCCCTTCCAGCTGCCAATAGAAGATGGTGGCTGTTGGTAACTCCGGGAAGGCGTCTGAGAAAGCCAAAGTGTTTGCTGGTGGCCTTAAAGCCTTGGCCCCAGCTGCCTCTACATTTCTTTGTCCTTTGACTTGGTGCATTGCTCCACTCTAATGCGGAATAGATAACACTTTAGAAAAAGCCAAAAAAAGGTTGGGGTGGGGGTGGGGGGCAGAATCTGTGGCATAGCGTCCAAAAGTGTGCGCTGCTCTCTGAGGAAGGTAGTGGGGGCGAGCCAGACCCAAGGCTTGGGAGAGCAGCAAGCCCAGAAATCCCCATTTCTGTGACACAGTAGAGTAACACCCTCAGACAACGCGTTTGTCCCATTGTCAGGATTTCTATCGCTGTCAGCGAGCATGGGAAAGTTGGGCGGGGGCTGTGGGGCGTGAGCATCTGGCCAGGCAGCAGACACAGGGGTGAATTAAACAAGGGGAGCCCAGGGGGGTCCAAGGTGGACGAGAAGCTTCCAGGGAAAAACTCGGTATTTAATAGAATGAGCTCAGGGAAACAATCAGAGGAGAGAGGGCTTCATCTGGAAAGAGAGAATTGAGCGAGATTGAGATCAGGGGCCACTGATGCGGTCCGAGGATGGGGAAAAGGGCTTCACGGGAAAGCTGAGGGGACGGGAATGGGGGGGCGGGGTACAGAAGCGGGGTCCTAGGGGAAGAAAATGGCTATTTCATAGGATGAGCTGGGGGCAGTCACAGCAGCCAGGAGGAAAGAAGGGGGCCCAGATCTGAGCCACTCGGCAGTTGGGGAGCGGGTGAAAGGGGTCGCCGCGCGGGGAGAGCAGCATGGGGCGCAGGGAGGGCCTGAGCGTGCAGCTGGGGATCGGATCAGGGCAGATGTTGGAGGAGGGCGCGCGCAGTGCCCAGGGACTAGGGCTCACGGCAGGCGGTTGGAGAGAGCGCGAGCGGGTGGTGGGCAGCGGGGGACGGGGGTGGGGATGGTTTTAGATAGAGCTTTATGCGGAATAGCCCTACCGGTCCAGAGGGCAAAGGTTTGGCTTTGGATCGCTGACCTTGATTTCAGCTGCATCTTTGATCCTCTCTGCCCTGAGATGGGATGCTGCTGTTACTCTCCACTTTACAGATGACGGAATTGAGGCCCAGACAGATTCCTCCCCAGCCAGCAAAGTTTCGAACCCAGATCTTGCTCTCAACTCCAGCTTGCGCCCTCAGTTACACATCTGCCTACTTTGTTGCTCATAACGGCTCTGGGACCCTGCTGCTACTGGTTCCTTTATCCCCGTTTAAAAGCTGAGCATACTGATTGAAAGATATTGACCAGAGCCTGAGCGTCTTGGCCTTCCAGCCCTACTCAAGGGAAGGGTAGTGTCCTTCCTCGCCAGTCCTATTTGCCAAAGCTCCTGGCATTTCAGAGCCCTGTGTGCAGTGATTTTGGATTTCTACTGCTTCCTCTCTGCCTGACCTTACTCAAGGCACCCAAACCCCCAGCTTCCAAGTTTCCTCCTTGGACCCTAGTGCAGCTCTAAGGCTCTGGCCCCCAGATCTCACAAGGTCCAGCTCCTTTAAATCACAGGTGGGAGGCTTGGGAAAGAGCAGAGACAGGAGAAAGCTTATGAAGAGTGGAAAGCCCACTGGCCTTTGGACAGCTGTGGGGTGGGGGGGGAATCTTCCTTTTGCTTTAGCCCCCAAACCCAGCATTCAGGCTCTGGCTTTCACTACCAATTAAGGGCAGAGTCTGCTCCTGGAAGAAAGACTTGAAACATCTAGAGAATGAATCTTGTCTGGCCTCTTCCTGAAAACAGGACTGGCTTACATCTTGGATACAGACCAGAGAAACAGGATTCAGAGACCCAAACAAGATTGGGAGAAGTGTATGAGAAGAGGAGGGGGATAGAGGCTGGTACCCAAGCAGGCTGGTGGGAAATACCCATCAACACCTGTTAAAAGGTGGGGAAGTGGTTGTACCAGGGTCACCCAGTAAGACTGTAGTAGGGACAGATCAAGGTTCCATGATGTCTGGTCCCCAGTCTTCCTTCATGGGGAGCTCATGCTGCCTGTCATGTACTTGGCCACTAGAATAAACTGTGTGCAGCCATTTATTTAAAAAAAGATATTAATTGTGAAGTTTGATTTGTACCAAGAATGCAAGGATGGTTCAACATTAGGAAGACAACATATTATATTAAGAACAAAAATTGTCTCAATAAGTGCAGACAAAAAGCCTTTGACAAAGTACAACAATCTTTGATGCTTTAAAACAACCTAGAAAGTATAAGCAGATATCTTTTTTCTTTTAAACTAAATATCTCAAATGAAAAAGCAGCATCATATTCTATGAGGGTATGCTGAAATCTCTTCCATCAAACATAGGAATAAAGCAAGGATACCCACTTTCCCCACTGTCATTTGATATAGTTATAGAAATGCTAGCAGTGGTAATAAGAGAAAGAAAGCAAAGGTACAAAGTGAGAGAAAAATATCCCTAATTATTGAGGACATGGTAGTTCACTAAAAAATACTAGAGAATCAACAAAGAAATCAAGACAATAACTTTAGAAAAAATTGCAGGCCATAAAATAAACCCATAAATAAATATCAAGTTTCACTTTTATATGATAACAAAATCCAAGAGGCAATAACAGACAAATATCGGGGAGGCTAGGTGGCACAGTGAATAGAGCACCAGCCCTGGGGTCAGAAGGATCTGAGAACAAATCCGGCCCCAGACACTTGACACACATACTAGCCATGTGACTTGAGGCAAATCACTTAACCCCAATTGCCCTCCAAAAAGCAATAATTAAAATAGACAAATTTCATTAAGATAAAGACAAAATGCTTAACATTTGGAAATCAGTCTAACAAGGTATGCTCAACACTTGTGTAGATTTAACTATAAGATGCTCCTTAAACAACAATTTGAAATAGTTAACAATTTGAAATGCTCCCAGCTTGGCCATGCTAATATAACAAAAATTACAATACCACTGAAATTTACAGTTGCAATGCTATACCAAAACTACCAAGGATATAGTCTATAGAACTTGATAAAATGATAACAGAATTCATCAGAGGAACAAAAGACCTAGAATATCAAGGAAAATAAAGAGAAGAGGCAGGAATTATGGAATAGATCTTCTATAGCTCAAACTATATTCTAAAGCAACAATCATCAAACCCCTCAATATCGGTTTAAAAAAATTGAAAAGTTGGGGTGGCTAGGAGTCAGGAGGACCTGGGATCAGTCCCAGCCTCAGAAAATGAGCACCCACACATAAATAATGACTGGCCATGTAACCTTGAGCAAGTTACTTAACCCCAATTGCTTTAAAAAAAAATAGAAAAGTAAATTGAAACTAGACAAAAAAGAATCTGATAGAACCCAGTAACCTATTATTCCATCATTCTTGTAATATAAATTACTTAGGAAAGAACTCACTATTTGATAAAAATTATTAGAAAAAAATCTGGAAGTCAATCTGGCAGAAATTAGGCATAGACTAGTCTATTCTGCAATAAAAAATGGATACACAAACTGATGAAAATTACTCTATTAAAAAACTAGAAGAGGGGCACAGTGAGTAAGAATGCTGGCCCCCGGAGTCAGGATGACCCAGGATCAGTCCCAGCCTCAGAAAATGAGCACCCACACATAAATAATGACTGGCTGTGTAACCTTAAGTAACTGAGCAAATTACTTAACCCCAATTGCTTTAAAAAACAAACAAAAAAAACCAGAAGAGAAGTAGATAATATACTTTTTAGAGCTTTAAGTAGACAAATTCTTAAACAAGGGATAGAGGCAATTATAAGATAAATTAATTTTGACTATGTGAAATTGAAAACCTTTTGCACAAACAAAATTGATGTATCTAGGATAAGAAAAGGGGAAATGGTTGATTGGACAAGTAGAATAGAAAACAAATCCAGGAATGACCAGACTTGGCTAGTCAGGGCACCTAAGGAAGGAAGGAAGGAAAGAAAGGAAGGAAGGAAGGAAGGAAGGAAGGAAGGAAGGAAGGAAGGAAGGAAGGAAGGAAGGGTGGAGGGAGGGAGGAAGGGAGGAAGGAAGGAAGGAAGGAAAGAAGGAAGGAAAGAGAGGAAGGGAGGGAAGGAAAGAGGAAAAGAAGGAAAAAAGGAAGTATTAATATGATGTGTGACAGGCATTGTGCTAAATTCTTTACAAATATTATCTCAATTTACCCTCACAACAATCTTGTGAGGTAGGTACTATTATCCCCATTTTACAGCTGAGGAAACTGAGGTAAACAGAGGTGAAGTGACTTGTCATGCAGTTAGGACATATCTGAATTCAGATTTAGAATCAGGTCTTCCTTAGCCCAGACCCAGCACTCTATCCACCATGCCACCTAGCTGCCTAAATCATGGGCCCTACTAGGATGGGAGGTCCTTTCCAGCACGGAGAAGCATCAGAGGTATAAGGACCCTCAGAGGCCATTGAATCTGACCTCTATGTCAAAAGGAACTCCAGTTGAAGCTTCTCCAAGAAGTGGGTAGCCAATTCCCAATCTGGAAAGAGTATTTCATCATGAATGAATAGATAACAGCTAGAGTAGCTCAGGAGTAAAGAAAGGAGAAAAAATCCAACTATACATAGTTACAATGGTGACAGAGAAGATCTGGGTTCAAACTTAGGAGACTGGCAAGTCAAAAATTTTAAAGCTTCAGAGAAAAGTGTAAAATGGTCACTAGAGTAAACAAAGCTCCTGGGAAGAGGACTTTAAAATCAGATAAGAGAGGGTGAAGAAAAATCAGGAAAAAATTAAAGTGATGCAAGAAAATCGTGAGAAGTCACCAATTAGAAAAAGAGATATAAAATATTGAGGGGAAAACTCCTTAAAAATTAAAATTGGCCAAGGGGAAGTTAATGTCTTCATAAAACAACAAGAAAATAATGAAACAAAATCAAAATAATGGAAAAAAGAAGAGAATGTGAAAAACAACTGACCTGGAAAAGAAATCAAGGAGAGACAATATAAGAATTGTTTGACGACCTGAAAGTTATGGTTAAAAGGGGGTCTAGATACTATATTTCAAGAAATTATTAAGGAGAATTGCTCTGAAATTTTAGGACCAGAGGGTAAAATAAAAATTGGAAAAAACTCCACTGGTCACCACCTGAAAGAGACCCGAAGATGAAAACACACAGGAACATTATGGATAAGTTTCAGAGCTCCAGGTCAAGGAGAAAGTACTACAAACAACTGGAAAGAAACAATCTAAATATTGTGTAGCTACAGTCAGGGTAGCAGAAGACTTAGTAATTTCTACATTAAAAGACTAAAGTACATGGAACATGATGTTATGAAGAGCAAAGAAGCTGATTTGCAACCAAGAATCACTTAACCCAGCAAAGCCAAGTACAACCCTGCAAGGAAAAAATGAATATTTAGTTAATTAAAAGACTTGCAGGTATTTTGAGGAAAAGACTAAAACTAAACAAAAAACTTGACTTAAAAGAATCAGGAGAAACATTAAAAAGTGAACATGATAGATAAATTATAATGGATTGAATACAGTCAAACTGTTTCCTTTTTATATGGAAAAATGTTATCTGTAACTCTTGAGTATGTCATCATTACTAGGGTAGTTTGAAAGAGCATACATAGATAGTAGGCTTGAGGTTGAGTTGATTATGATGGAATGATCCTAAAAAATAAAATTGGGAAGGAGAGATAAAATGGAGGAATTATCTCATACAAATAATGTATGAATTGAAGAGCTATTACAGTGAAGGGCTAGTAATGCTGGAATCTTATTCTCCTCAGAACTAGGTTAAAAAAGGAATAACATATATATATATATATAGATATAGATAGTTTATGAAAGTTATAGTTATATGAAAGTTATAGTTTATGAAAGTCTTGACTTACAGAGAAACAGGAGTGCAAGGGGCGAGGGTAAAAGAGGGATTCTTAGAAGGATGGGTGTATTAAAGAATAGGAAAGCAAGGGATAAGGATAAGGAAATGATTCTTAGGAGTGTAGATTAGAGATACAGTGGTCAGAAATAAATTAGATGTTTGAAGAGGGATAGGGTAAAAAGAGAGGGAGAGAAGGATAATGAGGAAGAATAGAGTGGAAAGAAACACACAACTAGTAATTACAACTATAAATGTGAATGGGATGAATTTACCCATAGAAAGATAGCAGAGTGGACTGAAAACCATAATCTGACAATATGTTGTTTAGTAGAAAAATATTTAAAAATGAGAGATACACACAGAATAAAAACAAAGGGCCATAATTTATTATGCTTCAGCTGATGCAAAAAAAGCAGAGGTAGCAATCATGATCTCAAAGCTAAAGTTAAAATAGATTTTATTGAAAGAAACAAACAGGGAAACTACATTGTGTTAAAAGGTACTATAGATAATGAAGTCATATAAATACTAAATCTACATATACCAAATGCTGTAGCATTCAGATTTTTAAAGGAAAAGTTAAATGAATTACAGGTAGACATAGCAAAACTATAAAAAATAAGAGACTTCAACCTTCCCCTCTCAGAATTAGATAAATCTAACCAAAAAAATAAGAAAGAAATCAAGAAGATGAATATAATCTTAGACAAGCTAAATATGATAGCTATCTGGAAAGAACTGAATGGGAATAGAAAAGAATATAGCATTTTCTCAGTGGGGGAAAAAAAACTTTTATAGTTAAATGTAAGGTAGCAGAAACATTAAATGTATCCTTTCCAGATCATAATGAAATAAAACTATATTCAATGGAAACACAGATCAAAAATCAATTCAAGACTAAATAACCTAATCTTTTTTTTTTTTAGACTCTTTAAACATTAATTTATTTATTGGATTCTTCTTTATGTCTTAAGGGGACAAAAACATGTTAAGATGTCTTGTCATTGAACACATATTTATTGAGCACTCACTTTATTATAGCTTCATAAACCTTGAATGGACCTTAGTCCATCTTTTTTAACCTCTTAATTTTACAGATGAGGAAACAGGCACTTGAAGGGATTTTTTTTCCCAGGTCAAAAAGACATATGGGGTAGGATGTTACCCCAGAGAGTTAGACACCAGAATTAGTGCCTTCTACATGGTACCAAATTGCTTACCTATATTCTATGTTGTGTTGGGTTGCATGAGGTATACTCAAGAATAAGAAGATATGGCCTTGCCCACAAGTGGCTTATAATCCTGTTGGGGAGACTATACACATAAGCAGAGGCACTCTTAGGGTAAAATGAAAAGCCAGAAGACCTTGTGGGGACCTGAGTCTATAAGTCAGGAAGAATAGATCTTGCAGCTCTTGCTAATGGATGTTAACAATAGTCAATAGTCAAAAAATATTTATTAAATGCCTATTGTGTGCCAGGTACTGTGCTAAGCGCTGTTCTCTTGCCTGTAACCAAGTTTAAAAAATGGGCTATACCCATTCTTTTTATCCCTCCTTCAGATTTCCTTCATACCAGGAGGTAGCATGAAGCAGTGTCTGAGGGAGTGTAAATAACCTAATCTTAAAGAATAGGTGAATTAAAGTTATAGAAACAATAAATAATTTTACTAAAGAGAATGATAATAATGAGACAATATACAAAAACCTACGGGGTGCAAGAAAAGCAGTAATCAGAGTGATCAGTAATAATAAAACTTACATCCCTAAATATTTATATCAATAAAACAGAGAAAGAGTAGATTAATGAATTGGGCATGCAATTAAAAAAAAATAAACTAGAAAAAAACAAAAATCCCCAAACACACACCAAATTGGAAATCCTAAAAATTAAGGATGAGATTAATAAAATTGAATATAGGAAGATCATTCATTTAATAAATTAGATTAGGAGTTGGTTTTATAAAAACAACAACAACAACAAAATAGATAAAACACTGGTTAATACAATTTTTTTAAAAGAGAGAAGAAAACCAAATCACCAGTATCAAAATGAAAAGAGTGAATATACTGCTAATGAAGATGAAATCAAAGCAATTATTAGCAGTAATTTTTTCCAATTATATGCAAATAAATTTAACAATTTAAGTAAAATGGAAGAATACTTTCAAAAATATAAACTGCCTAGATTAACATAAGAAGAAATAGTACATCTAAATAAACCTATTTTAGAAAAACAAATTGAACAGACATAAATGAGCTTCCTAAGAAAAAAGCATCAGGACTAGATGGATTTACAAGTGAATTCTACAAAACATTTAAAATAAATTAATTCCAATATTAAATAAATTATTTGGAATAATAGACAAAGGAGTCCTACCAAACTCCTTTTATGAGACAAATAGGGTTCTGATGCTGTAAGGGTTACGGGATTTAAAGATCTTCCATGCCCCATTGGACTTGCTGACATAGCAGGAAGGGGCGGGGCAAGAGGAAGAGGAAGAAAAGCTAGAGTTCAGGTGGGGACTGGCAGTGGCTGCAGCAACAGCAGCAGCAGCAGTAGCGGCCGAGGTAGAGGTGGAGGCGCAAACCCCTTTTTGAGCCAGCCATAATTTCTGCTAAGGACTCTTGTTGGGGACTGCCAGGGACTGGAACTGCAGGGGGCTGGAGCTGTTGTGAGCATGCTTCCTGGACACTGAGCAGTTGCTGTGGGTGGGGAGAGAAGGACCTTTACCTGTGGTAGCCTGTTCTGTTTTGAAGGCTTAAGAATGTGGTTGGTTACTACATTAACTACTTGTGCCAATTTCATAACTACTCTGATGGCTTTGACTTTCTGGTTTTGGGACTCAGTTATTTGGTATTTTAATAAATGTTCTGGCTTTATCCCCCATATAGAGAGCCTGATATATTTTGTGATTAATAACCACATAAGCCTATTTATAATTGCCATAGGCATAGTGAATATTGCATTGTTAATACAGATGCCTAAACCAAAAGAGCAAAAACAGAGAAAGAAACTTATAGACCAGTTTTACTAATGAATATGGATGCAAAAATCTTTTTTATTTTTAAAACAAATACTTTATTAACTTCTGTTTTACATCATTCATTTCCGCCAGATTTTGAGTTACAATCATTTTCCCCCCATTATTCCCCTACCCAACCTCCCAGAATAGCAGTCCCACAAGATATCGCTTCCTCCAATCTGCTCTCTCCCATACCTTCTCCCATACCCCCATCGACTTTTCCATTAGAGGAAGATGAATCTTTGTGTCCCAATGCCTGCACATCTTATCTCCCAATTATAGGCAAAAGAGTATTAATAATAGTATTTATATATATATTTGAAACATTTAATGTTACGACCTCCAATTTCAGATCCATTTCCTTCCTCCCTTGTCACCCATTCCTTCTTGGGAGATAAGTAATTCAGTATATGTTGTACATGTCTAGCTATGCCAAACATTATCATAGTAGATATATTGTACAAGGCTGCTTATAATTCCCTCCCACTCATCCCACCTCCCACATGGTCCATTCCTACATGATCCTGTCCCTCTTCTATAGTGGGTACTTCCAACCTCCCCTCACCCCAAGGATGCCCTCCCATCCATCTTCCCTCCTCTCATCCCCCTTCCCCCTATCCTGCTGCAGGTTGAGATATCCCATTTAGTATGTATGTCATTTTCTCCCTGAACCAAATTCAATGTGAATGTGGTTTTGCCTTTTTAGCCTTCCTTATTCTCCCCCTCCTTTGCAACCACTTCCCCTACATGAGATAGTTTACCCTACCATGTCTCTCCCCATCTCCCTTACCACTTCCCTCTCACCTCATAATTTCACCCCTTGAGTATTCTCCCTTCCCAACAAATTCAACCTATGCCCTCTATCCATATATAACTGTAACCATATATACACACATTCACATATGTATTCATATGACCACACACCCTTCTTCCATTATTTTCATAGTGAGAAAGATATCATCAGTCACAGTTATTGTTTTTCCATATAGGAATGTAAATAGTTCAACTTTGATAAGTTCCTTTTGATTTCTTTTCCCTGATTACCTTCTCAGGCATCTCTTGCTTCTTATGTCTGGATGTCAAATTTTCTATTCAACTCTGGTTTTTTCCTCAAGAATGCTTGAAAGTCCTCTATTCCACTGAATGACCATATTTTCCCCTGAAACAAAATACTCAGTTTTGCTGGGTAGGTGACCCTTGGGTTCATTCCCAGTTCTTTTGCCCTCTGGAATATCATATTCCATGCCCTTCGATCCCTCAGTGTAGAAGCTGCCAGGTCCTGGGCTATTCTGATTGTGTTTCCACAATATTGAAATTGTTTCTTCCTGGCTGCTTGTAGTATTTTCTCCTTGATCTGGGGATTCTGGAACCTGGCTATAATATTCCTGGGAGTTTTCTTTTTGGGATCTTTTTCAGGAGGTGATCGTGGATTCTTTCAACCTCTATTTTGCCCTCTGGATCTAAAACATCAGGGCAATTTTCCTTGAGAATTTCTTGAAGGGTGATTTCTAGGTTCTTTCCTTGATCATGGCTTTCAGGTAGTCCAATAATTTTAAATTGTCTCTCCTGGATCTATTCTCCAGGTCAGTGGTTTTTCCCATGAGATATTTCACATTGCCTTCTAATCTTTCGTTTGTTTGGATCTGCTTAACAGCATCTTGATTTCTCATAAAGTCATTAGCTTCCATTTGCTCCAGTCTAACTCTGAAGGAATGAATCTCCTCAGTGAACTTTTGAGATTCTTTTTCCATCTGGCAAATTCGACTTTTTAAGGCATTCTTCTCCTCAATGCCCTTTTGGGCCTCCTTTGACATTTGAGCTAGTCTATTTTTTAAGGTGTTGTTTTCCTCAGTCAGGCTGTTGACCCTCATTTCATACTTTTCCTGCATCCTTCTCATTTCTCTTTCTAATTTTTCCTCCACTTCTCTTATTTGATTTTTAAAGTCCTCCTTAAGGTCCTCTAGGGCCTGCAACCCGCTCATGTTTTCCCCTGGGGCTTTTGGAGCAGGACTTCTGACCTCCCAGTCCTTTTCCTGCTCTATGCCCCCAAAATAGGAGTCTAGGGTTGCATTTTTCTGTTTCCTTTGCCTTGGCATGTTGCCACTTAATTGCTTGACTTTTGGGCTTGTTGCCACACTATGGCTTTAAGGCCAGATAGAGAATTTTCGTCCCGAACGTGTGGGGGGCAACTTCCGTTTCTGGCAAGCTGTAAACCCACCCACAACTTCCACCCTAGATCACAATCCAGATCCAGGGAGGTTAAAGCAAGAGCGATTACCCCCCAAGACTGATCGCTGGATCTCCCCACGATTTGTAGGCTGGGAGCCGGAAATGCCTCTGAAAACTACAAAATGGCGTGTCTCCTCAGCAGCTTCTAGCCCCCAGGGGAGGGAGCTGACGCATTCCCCAAATACAGGTCCCAAAGTCCATAGGACACTAACCTCTTACTTTGTCCTAGGCAAGTATATGTTGATAATTATGGCGTCTCCACAGTTCCTGGTGTTCTGGGGTTCCTCCAGCCGGCTGCTGGCCCTGCCGCCCTGGGGCTAAAACCTTGGCTCACGCGGACCTGGGCTTGGCTCGGCTCCTGCGCTCTGCCGGCTCCCAGACCACTGCGCTGGTCCTTCCTGCAGGGTGCTGGGCTGTCCTCAGCGGGAGGTTAGCTTCTCTGTGTCGTTCTGTGGGTGCTGGGGCTCCAGAAGATTTTCAGAGTCCTTTTTTACATAGTTTGTGGAGAATCTGGGGGCAGAGAGGCTTGGATGAGCTGTTTCTACTCCGCCATCTTGGCTCCGCCCCCCCCAAAATCTTAAATAAAATACTAGCTAGGAGACTACAATAATATATCACAAATTTATATGTGACCAAGTGATTTACACCAGGAATGTAGGGATGATTTAATATAAGGAAAACTAACATAATTTATTACACCAATAAAAAGGTAACAAAAATCATATGATTTTATCAATAGATGCAGAAAGAGCTTTTGACAAAATACAATACTCATTCCCATTAAAAAAAAAAACACTTGAAAGCATAAGGATAAAAGAATTTTTCCTTAAAATGATAAAAAGCATCTACCTAAAACCATCAGCAAATATTATTTGTAATGAAGAAAAACTACAAGCCTTTCCAATAAGACCAGGAGTGAAATAAGGTTGCCCATTATCACCAGTATTGTTCAATATTGTATTAGAAATCCTAGCAATAGCAATAAGAGAGAAAAAGAAATGGAAGAAATCAGAACGGACAATGAGGTGATGAAATTATCTCTTTTTGTAGCTGATATGATGATATACATGGAAAATCCTAGAAATTCAACTAAAAACTAGTTGTAAAAATAGTTTTATCAAAGTACAAGGACATAAAATTAATCTACATAAATCATCAACATTTCTGTATATCACCAACAAAATTATGAAAGAAGAGATAGTAAGAGATAACCCATTTAAAATAACCATAGATAGCATAAAATATCTGGAAATATACATGCCAAGACAAACCAAGGAATTACTTGAACATAATTATAAAACATTTTTATACAAACATAGTCATATTTAAATAATTGGAGAAATATTCATTGTTCATGAGTGGGCAGAGTTAATATAACAAAAATGACAATCCTTCCTAACCTAACCTAATATACTTATTCAATGCCATTCCAATTACATTACCAAAAACTTATTTCATTGAGCTAGAAAAAAAAACAAACCAAAAACAAAATTCATTTGGAAGAACAAAAGGCCAAAGAATATAAAAAGAATCAATGGATAAATATAAAGCAAGAAAGTTTAGCAGTACCAGATCTTTAACTATATTATAAAGCAGTAATTATCCAAACTGGTACTGGTTAAGAAATAGATAGTGGGTCAGTGGAAGAAAGTAGACATATTACACACAGTACAAATTACTATAGTAACATTATGTTTGACAAATGTAAAAATTAAGCTTTTGGGATAAGAATTCACTATTTGGCAAAAAATCATTGGGGAAACTGGAAAGCAGTCTGGCAGAAACTAGGTTCAGACCAATATCTGACACCATTTACCAAGATAAGCTCAAAATGGATACATGACCTAGATATAAAGGAAAATATCATAAGAAAATTAGTACAGGGTTGCTAGATAGCACAATTAATAGAGCACCGGCCCTGGAGTCAGGAGGACCTGAGTTCAAATTTGGTCTCCAACACTTGACACACTTACTAGCCTTGTGACTTTGGGCAAGTCACTTGACCCCAAATGCCCTCCCCTACCAAAAAAAAAAAAGAAGAAAAGAAAATTAGAACACAGAACATATTATCTATCAGGCTTATGGATAGGAGAAGAATCTATGAATAACAAAGAGATAGAGATCACTGTGAGAAATAAAGTGGATAAGCTTGATTACATTAAATTTAAAAGGGTTTGTACAAATAAAACTAATGTATACAAGATTAGAAGGAAAACAGAAAATCAGGAAGAAATTTTTATAGAAAATTTCACAGATATATGTCATATCTCAAATATATAAAGAACTCTGTCAAAACTTATAAAAATATGAATCATTAACCAATTGATAAATGGCCAAAGGATCAAAGCTATAAAAAGTCCTAAGGAAAAAAAAATGCTCTGAATGACTATTGATTAGAGGAAGGCAAATTAAAATAACTTGAGATATCATTTTATACCTATCAAATAATATTACAGAAAAGGAAAATGACAGATATTGGAAGGGACGTGGAAAAACAGGGACATTAATACACTCTTGGTGGAACTGTGAACTTATCCAACAATTCTGGAGAACAATCTGTAATTACGCCCAAACAGTTATAAAACTGAGTCCTTTGACTCAGAAATACCACTATTAGGCCTATTTCCCAAGGTGATCAAGGGAAAAGGAAAAGAAACTATATGTTCTAAAATATTTATATCAGCTCTCTTTGTGTTGGCAAAGAATTGGAAATTGAGGTGATGCTAATCAATTGAGGAATGGCTGTTGTGGTATGCTATTGTGATAGAACACTACTGCACTATAAGAAATGATAAGCATACTAACTTCAAAAAAAAACATGGAAATACTTGCATTTATGAAATAATGAAGAGTGAAATAAGCAGAATCAAGGGAATGTTGTATATACCAGCAATACTGTTTGAAAAATAACTGTGAATGACTAAGCTATTTGGAGTATAATAAATATTAAAATCATCTACAAAAGACCTCTGAAGGAAGATGTTATTCACCTCCAGAAATATGCATAGCATGGTTGTCTGTGTGTGTGTGTGTGAAATGATAACTTTCTCTAGTGAGAGCTGGAAAGGCAAGGAGGGAGAACTTAAAATGTAACAAAAAATAATTTAATTTAAAAAGAAAGAAAGCAGACCAGACTTCAGTGTGGTAGAATCTGTGTCAGGTGGGAGATGGAGAACTTTTGAACAATCAGGACCTTGGGCCCCCAAGGCAGCAGCTAATATGCAGCATCCTGGTCCAGGGTGGCATGGTCTGAAGAAGGCTTAAGAGCAGTGCATGTCCATCTGGGTCAGGCTAAATGTGAAGAAATTTGGCCAATTAGGAGCCCAAGACAGAAGACAGTGTGCTCCTACTGGTGCAAGAATGGTTCTGGGAGGGTTCTCGTCAAGAAGAAAATGAAAGAAGTGTGGGGAGATCTTGGGTGCTAGGTCTGGATTAGAGCTTGCAGTGGAAGTTGGAGAGAGGCAGATGGAAGGCTGGGTGCTCAGGTCTGAGTCAGAGAACTCTGGCCCATCTGTAGCCCTGGGGTTGGGTGGAAATGGAAATGCTGGTCCTGGTCTAAGTCAGAGTGGAGCCAGAAGGCACAGCAGGATGGACGATTAGGAGCAGTGCCTTCCTGCAGAAAGCATCAAAAGGCAAAACCAGCATAGAGACATCAGGTTAATCAGTGTCATCCAAAGGTATCCAAGGATGAACATAGAAGGAAGCCTACAATCAGACAACAAAAAAATTCCTTTTAAAATCCTATTGCAGGGTGGCTAGGTGGTACAGTGAATAGAGCACTGGCCCTAGAGTCAGGAAGATCTGAGTTCAAATTAGACCTCAGACACAACACACACACACACACACACACACACACACACACACACACACAAACTAGCTGTGTGACCTTGGGCAAGTCACTTAACCCCAATTGCCCTCCAAAAAGCAAAAAAAAAAAAAAAAGCAAAGAAAGAAAGAAAGAATCCTATTACACTGTGTTCTCTAACATCGATAGTCGATCACCTCCATTTGGATCTTAACTTTACAATCCCAGATATGGTCATGAAAGAAATAGAAACAGAACCAAAGAGAACAAATTCAGGAAAAGGAGCAGGATTGGACCGTGTCAACACAGAGGATTGCTGTCCTACAAAAAGCCCAGTCATAACTGGGTTAATGGATGGGGGACAAGATAACTGAAGGTATTGAAGGTATGGAAAAGATCTGACTTTTGCAATACTGAAAAAAAAGATAATTGAGAGAATATTCATACCCATCGCCCTAGGTGTCTGCTCTCTCATCTATCCAAAATGTTTGTCATCTATACAATAACAATCATGATAGGAGTTAACAAGGACACAGAATTTTAAAGGTTTGCAAGTAATTTTACATATAAGTCATCTGATCCTCACATCAACCATGGGAGGTAGGTGCTATTGTTGTGAAGAGAATAAGAATGACCTGAGATTTTGGTTTTAATAAATTTAGATGTGTATTTATTGATTAAGCATGGGACTGCCTGGAGTATACACTCAAATCAGGCAGTCTCAAAATGGGGCACAGACAAGGCTTATAAAGGTAAAAACCACAAAAAATTGGGGGAGGGGAGCTAGCATAAGCAGTGACATACAGAAGCCAAGGACAGCTGCTGGTTGGATCTATAGCTAAGGGCTAACTTAGGAAACATGGCGCAAGGGTACAACTATGTGACCGGGGTCCTTCCTAGAACAGGGTGGAGGATACAGGGTAGAAGGCACAGGGGGGTGGAATTTCCCAGAACATTATGGGGTAATGGAACAGGTCAGGGTCATGTTCTGGGTAAAGGGTGTGGATCCTGCTTGACCAGCATCTTGGGTGGAGGACCTCGCTGGGTCAGCATTCCAGAACAGGGTGGTCTCTTGGATGGGATAAACTTGCCCCATGATCTCTATGCACACTTGCACCATAACCCTTATATGAAATGCTATTTCAAGGCTTATTGATTTAGGGAAGTACTAACTCAGGGAAAGATAAGGGAGCAGGGGACTATGCCTTGGGTGACTCTTACCGGGACTACGCCTTTAAGCTATTACAAGCAGTTACAGGGTTTAGGATAAAGACAAAGACAGATATAAAGGGGCTTAATGGTGGGCTCCACACCAGGTGGCATGGGATTTGGGTTACCTTACAACACTATCACTGTTATGTCCTGCCGTGGGCTGCTCAGTGTCCAGCACTTAGCATGATCCGGAGACATGAATAAGAAACGACCAGGCCATGTGGGTAGCTCAAGGAAGAACCATGACTCCATTTATTGATACTCAGGGAAAGGTTTTTATAGAGCAAAGAGACAAAGGACAGGAAGGAAGAGAAATCATTATCTTAGTCTGTTGTATCCTGGAAGTAGCATGGTAATAAGGCCTGTTGCTTCCTAGGTGCCATAGAGTCTTGGGCAGTTATCTCTTATCACATGCAGTCAGTTATATCTGAAAGGATGCTCTGAGAGCTGGCCTCAAAGCCTACTGGCCAAGGCTGCATCATCAAGAACATCTGCATAAGAACTGACTTCCTGCAAATGTTTTGGACAACTAATAGTTTTGGGGAAGAGCCTTAGGTCTGGGTCTCCAGTACTTCCTAATGCAGCCACAATCCTAAACAGATACAATTGAGAGCAAACTTCAAAGCTGAAGCGCAATCCTCAAAAGACATCATGTTTAGAGCTGGCCCCTCAAAGATACCAGAGTGTGGAATCAGATATATCCGGGGACAGAATCCTGTTGATCTCAGGAACTCCAACAATATCCTTTTAAATGCAACCTATATCAAAAGAACTCAGGAGCAGACTTAGTGAAAAGTCACATCTCAAAGAGATCTTTGACATGCAGGTCCATTGATATCAGGGTAATTGTCAGAGTCATGAGACACGCCTCTTTGGCTCACTACAATGTCCGTTTTACAGAAGAGGAGACTGAGGCACAGAGAGGTTTAGTGACTCACAAAGGGCCATACAGCTAGCAAGTGTTTGAGGCAGGATTTGAATTCAAATATATATGAATCAGACATCCTCAGCCTCAACAAGGCAGGACATAAGCTGGCTTTCCAAAGCAGTGTTCATCAGTGTGCCACATCTTCATTGTTCTGCAATTAACTGAAAGGTGTCAAGAACATAAGATGACGTTGTGCTTGGTAATTACAAAAACAGTGTTTGATTCAGGAGAACAAAATGCTGCCTTGCAGCCTTTATGACAACAAAATATCATCTGCACATCTCAAGTTTATTCAATATTACTTTGGAAGATACAACAGAATCCAGTTCAAAGTCATTCTGGTAACAATGTTTTTGTTTTGAAATCAAGGGAAGCATAAAACAGGGCAAGACCTACTCATAAAACGGATTCCCCACTGTGGTGCAGGGGTCTCAGTATGGTCCTGATACATGAGAGATTCTGTAGTTCTTTCAAAGTGGTTCTTTTTGCAAATGGCATTGTGTTGATTGCAGCAGGCTCCAGAAGCTTGCAGACATTCCTGGAAGAGGTCAGTAATTCCTCCAAGGAGTCTGGCCTGAGCATCCACACAGAAAACACCAAATGGAGATACATCTACTGCCCAGATTTCAACAAGCTTTTTTGACAGACAACCTATAGGGCTTATCTGTCTGTGTGTACCTGTGGGGCTGGAACAGGTTGGGGCTAGAATGAAACTGGAGGGTGGCAGGATAGAGCCTTTGGGAATTTGCAAAGTCCCTTCACCAGCCCCAAGCTCCCTCAGCAAAAGCCCATCAAACCAGGCAAAGTGTGAAATAGGGAGCTGTCCACTTACAAGGCAGGGGGTTGTCACCAGGCTGAAGGAGTCCAATCAGCAGGCATGTATGTATTGAGTGCTACTCAGTGCCAAGCACTGGGCTAGTGTCAGACATTTCAGCCTCACTAGAAAAAAACTCCCAAATCAGTGAAAACAGAGATTTTTTGGAGCATGCATCTTGGCACAGGAAAGAACAGGATAAAATGGCTCATAGGACATCAAAGGCAGTATTAAGCACATATTTAGATGCCCTTGACAAATTTACAACACCTGGCCAAGATGAATGAAATACTTGGGTCCTAAATGAATTGTCAAGAGTGGTGACTGAGCCATGGTCGGTGATATTTCAAGCAACCTGGAGAACAGAAGAGGGACTGCAAGATAGAAGATGGCCCATGCTGGCCTGATGTCCATATACCCTTGTAAAACGTCTATGTAAGGGTGGTCCCACAGGGAGCTCCTCAACATTTTAATGAGTCACTCTAGTCACCTTGATGAGATTAGAGGATATAGACCTTGGTTGGAAGGACTGCTCCAAGCCCTCACCCCTTGATGAAAGGACACAAGAAAGTCTCTGGTCCCCAGTAACTTGTACAAAATGATTGACAAGTGAGAATCAAAGGGGACTCCCCTCTTATCTAAAGAGCCACCCTTACTCTGGCCTATAAAAAGTTCATTCTCAACCCAAATATGCTGTATGTAGAGCTGTATATCGATTCAATCATTGTGGAAAGCAATTTGTAATTATGCTAAAAAAAATATGACTAAAACACAACCATACCCCTTGGACCCAGAGATCTCAGTAAATGGCGTACACCTAAGGCAGGTCAAAAGTAGAGAAGCTTCATATACACCAAAATATTTACAGCAACGCTTTTCATAATATCAGGGAGTCAAAAACAGAGATGGCCAGCCACTGGGGAAAAGGCTAAAGGGATTGTGCAACAGGAATATGGCAGGACCACTGCCCTAGAAGAAAAGGTAAATACGGAGACTCTATAGAGAAACACAGACCTAGGCAAAGCAGGGCACAATGAAATAATGCACTTAAAGCACTTGGCCAACATGAGAGCACTCTCTAAATGCCACCTAGTGGTCTTAGCCTCCAGTTAGCAGTGTGCTGATTTCCCCTAATGGTCTGCTGTCATCCTGCTGAGTGCAAGTGATGTTTGTAGAAAAATGCAGGGGTGTGCTGGTGTAATGAACAACCAAGATAAATACAGGACAGCATAGCCAATTAGAACTGAGGAGTGTCGGGGCGGCTAGGTGGCGCAGTGAATAGAGCGCCAGCCCTGGAGTCAGAAGGACCTGAGTTCGGAGCCGGCCTCCGACACCTAATCCGCACAAACAAAAACCTAGCCGTGTAACCTTGGGCAAGTTACTTAACCCCAATTGCCCTAAAGGGGCGGCTAGGTGGCGCTGTGAGTAAGAGCACCGGCCTCGGAGTTGGGATGACCCGAGATCAGATCCGGCCTCAGAAAATGAGCCCCCACGCATAAATCAAATGACTAGCCGTGTAACCTTGAGCAAGTTACTTAACCCCAATTGCTTTAAAAAAAAAAAAAAAAAAAGAACTGAGGAGTGTTTATTATTAGCTGGTGACTGTCTTCCAGAAGGGAAGGCAGCCCCAAGCAGTCTATCCAGCAAGCTTTTATACAGTAAAAAGTACTTCCTAAAATAAACAGTGGTCAGCAAGGCAACTGCTGTTACCCAGAGATGTAAACTAAGGGGGTCGTGCAAGCTAACACGGCAGATCTTTGTTTTGGTTACATCTTGGTTACAAGGGAGGTGAGAGTCATACCTTTACACTAGGTTCCTGAGGACCCCTGAGGGGCCTTGTGAGAGGCCTTGTGTAGGAGCTAGCACTATGGGAACCTAACTGATACTTCACTGGCAAATGTTGAACAGGGAAAACTGGTGCGCACACACACACACACACACACATACACACACACGCGCGCGCATGCGCACACACACACACATACACACACGCGCGCGCACACACACATACACACGCGCGCACACACACATACACACACGCGCGCGCGCGCACACACACACGCGTGCGCACACACACATACACACACACGTGCGCGCACACACACACACACACACACACACACACAGACACTTTTCAGGTAAATCTCCATTACCAACATTTTAAGTCTAAGCAATAAATAAGATAAACCAAGCCCTGATTTAGATCACTGCTGAATACTGAGATGTAAATGCTCACACTGAAAATTGAACAAAATCTACAGCACTTGAGAGCTGATGAAAGAGTTGTCTCCATCACACCCCTGACATTGCCAAAATGAATCAAGCAGAATCAGGTAAATAATACACACAATGACCACAGCAATGTAAAAAAAAAATACAAAGAAACAACATCCTCAAAAACTGAGAGTGCTAGGAAATGATAAGGTTCAAGTTGAACCATGAAAAAAAATGGCCAAGACTGCCCCCTCTTTTCTTGACATTGGGGGGTTAGGAACATTGGACCTCCTTCAGGGAGAGTCCTCAATGACCTGCTCAGAAAAGGAGGACCTGTTACTGAAGAGCTAGCATCATGCCAAGAGGGAAAGACATCTGGACCCTTCCAATGCTGTCACTGCCATGAGCTGTCCAGCCAGTGAAGACTCAAGTGCCCATGCATCCATCCCCTAAAGTGTCTTGACCTCTCAGGAGTCATGGGTAATTGGACGACTTTATTTCTGTATTTGTACATTCACTGTATTTTCTTTGCTAGGTGATGTAAAGGCTGTCCATGCCTGACATCCATATTATATATTGAATGTCTAGGACTTAGGGAACCTGTTACTTCAGGGGAAGCCATGGCTGAATTATATTCATATTCTCCTGCAGTGTCAAGCGTAGAAGTACACGTTAGATTAATCTTTTGGGGCCACAACTGGAACAAGTTCATGAGCAACCTAATCCCTTAGATCATACTTGGGAGCTGAGGCACTGACTGCCACATGTCTGATCCCTTTGAGGATCCTCACATATTTGGGGGCTCATCTGAGTTTGGTTTGGGGGGCTAGTGTGAAGTCAGTTATGACTAATGTGGACCTCTATTAATTTGCTATAGTTATCGAAAGGACCATAGTGGAAATTTTGTCTATAATCCCATTTTGGGTGACCTTTTGTGATGTAGGGATCCACAGGAGAAATATTGATCCACAGCAATTTGACTTCTCAACTGAGAGTGAGGGACTAATTTCCAGGTGAGCTCAGATCTTGGGCAAATTGTGAAAAGGTGACCTATGGCACAGTCTTCGGGAGAAGGGAGAAACTGGGTGACAGGCCACATGTTTTAGTTGGCTTAGTGGACATCTGATGCTCACAAAGAAGTATCCTGGCAAGGCAAGGCAAGGCTTAGCGCCTAGCTGGTGGTTCAGGGGAGAACCACAAACAGGGTTTACCCAGATCTTAGCAAAGCATTTGGCAAAGTATCTCATCCCTTTCTTGTGGAAAAGATGGGAAGATGTGGGCTAGATGTGATAGGATGGGAGTTGGATTTGGAGCAGTTTGTATGACTGGACCCAATGGAGGAGCCACCATTCCATTTGAACTTGACATCCAGAGGGCAGGCTCTGGAGACTGTCTAGCACTGCAAATGGCACCAGCCTGAGCAAGGAGCATGGCAGAGGTGGGTCCAAAAAGTCCTTGATGGGCTGGAAAATCCAATCAAGCCTAATGAGTGAAGTGTAATTGAGACAAATGTAAAAACTTAGGCCTGAATTCAAGAACTTGCCTTCATTAGTACAAGATAAGGGGACATGCAGTGAATCAGTAGGGCATCTGAAGGTCTTGGAGTTACAGTGGACCAGAAGTTCAATGAGGCAACATTGCAATACAGTTTGGGCTGCATTGAGAGAAGCACAGCTTCAAGGAATAAAGAACTGATATTATTGCTGGTCTCTGTCCTAGTCAGCTCACTTCTGGAAAAGTGTTTGGTTCTTGACACCACACTTTAAAAAAGGGGGTGGAGGGTAAAAAAATTTTCTATGCCTTCAGTTTTCACAATACCTCTGCTCCCAAATATGGTGATCCTACCTGCCATAGCACTCTCCCTCCCCAAAGGGCCATCCCTTTTAACAAAGTCTAACAGAGAAACCAAAGCAGAAGGAGCTCGGTCAAAGTAATCAGAAGAGCAATGGAGCTTGACAGGACAAGTGGAGTTCCTCCCCAGAGCTGCCCCTCACTGCAGAGCTGAGCACTGTATTTCAGAAAGGCATCCCTGAAGAGGGCCCTCACACTCACCTTCTCACTAGCCTCCCTGCCTCCAATCCCTCCTCACTCCAGGTTGTCACATAAATCACAGGTATCTGTCATTTTCCCTACTTTCCACCCAAACAGAATGCTCCCAGGGTTCCCTGAGACCTGGCTCTGGAAGCCTTTCACAGCCTGGCCCAAACCCTCTCTTCCAGGCTTACTGTAGATTACATATACATATCTACACTTCTTATATTTTAAACTCTAGTCACTTGGTGTTCTTGCTGCTTGCTGCACAGACGAGGCATCTCTCCTTTGTGGGCCTTTGAGTGGGCTGTGCTAGTACCTAGAATGCACTTGCTCCTCACTTGAAGCTCCCATCCAAACTTAGCTCAAGGACTGCTGCCACCTCCTCCTGACCCCTCAGCTGCCAGCACCCCTGAGGTTACTCTGGATGACTGTTGCTTCTCCCAAGAGGATGTAACCTCCCTGAGGGCATGGCTGTTTTGTTTTTGTCTTTATGTCTCCAATTCTTTGTGAGATGCCTGGAACACACGTTAGGTGCTTAAGAAATGTGTATTGATTGCCATGGCCATATGGCTTAGTGGATAGAGCTCTGGCATCTTACCTCAGACCCTTATAAGCTGTGTGACCCTAGACAAGTCACTTGACCACAAGGCCCTCAGTTTCCTCATCTGTAGAAAAGGAAATAAGAACAGTACCACCTCACAGGTCTTTGCAGAAGACATGTATTTCCCTGCTCCAGGCATCTTCTTGGGTTGTCCCACATGCCTGGAGCTCAATGCTTGCTCATGTCCACCTCTGAGCTCTCCCGGCCTCCCTTCCCTGTCTGCTCACTGCTAACGCCTTCTCCCTGTTGATCAGTGCCAGTACCTCCTCTTGGTACCTGGGTTGTACAGAGGGATTTGAATGTTTTCTTCCATTAGGTTGGTAGGCACTGACTTTGTCTTTCTTTGTATCCACAGAGTTTGGCACAGTATCTGGCACCTAGTCAGTGCCTAGTTAATGAACTGACCCATAAAATCCTTTAAATCTGCATGTTGTCCTGCCTGAGCAGCAACTGCTCCCCATGAGACACTGATAATAGGACTATTGGTGCCATTCTTGGTCACGGTGAACCCTATTTGGGGTTTGCTTGGCAGAGACGCTGGGATGGTTTGCCATTTCCTTCTCCAGTCCATTTTGCAGAAGAAAAAACTGAGGCAACAAGGTGAAGTGACTTATCCAAGGTCACATAGCTGGTAAGTATCTGAGGCCATTTCTACAAACTATAAACCAGAGACTCAATTTTAGTTCCTGGCAAAATTCAGGCTAATTCAATATCTAGATAAGAAATATTTAAAAAGGAAGTGCTAAGAAATAGGGTGAAAAAAAAGAAAAAAAAGAACTAGTGTGACTAGCAAGAATTGGTCTTTCATGGTCAGTATTATGGATGGAGTTGGCTGGGTGTTTAAATGGATGGAGCACCTGATCCGGAGTCAACACCTGAGTTCAGATCCTGCCTCAGACCCTTCTTAGCTTTGTGTATATAGTAATAACAACAATGTATGAGGATCAGCAGTGAACAACTAACTCAGCAACACAATGATCTAAGACAATTCTAGAGATTTCTGATGAAAAATATCAACCACTCCCTGAGAAAGAATGACAGCGTCTGAATGAAGATTGAAGCGTACCTTTTTTTTAAACTATTTTTCTTTATTTTCTTTTTGCTCTGTGCTTTTTTCACAATAGAGCTAATAAGAAAAAATGTTTTGCATGACACTTTTGCAGGACTGTACATGTAAAATCTATATAAAATTTCTTGACTTCTCAAGGATGTGGGAGGGAACGAAGGGAGAGAATTTAGAGCTCAAAATTTAAAAAAAACTTAATGTTAAAAAAGTTTTATGTGTAAATGGAAAAATAAAATGCAAAAACTTTTAAAAGAAAGCATTCCTTGGACAAATTTCTATCCTATAATTCTTTGATATATAATGTCCTGCAGACTCCTGCACAGTGTATAACATACTGCTTGCATAGGTGAATAAAAGTATTAGAATGTACGTAAAACTATAAGTGATCAAAATTTATATTCCTTTGGACAGAGTGCTCACTTGTAAGAGTATGAATCCCCACATGGATAGAGGGACAGGAGGAGGAGGAGGAAGGGTATGGGGAAGGAGAGGAGAGGGAGGAGTGAGGGAGGAGGAAGAAAGAATAGGAAGAAAGAAGGAGTAGGAGGAAGAAGAAGGAAGGAAGGAAAGAAGGAAGGAAGAAGGGAGGGAGAGAGAAAAGGAGGGAGGGAGAAAGGAAGGAAGGAAGGGAGGGAGGAAGGAAGGAAAAGAAAAAAGAAAGGAAAGAGGAGAGAAGAAAGGATAGGAGGGAGAGAGACAGAGAGAGAGACGGGGGGGGGGGGGGAGGATAGCAGCATTGCCCAACTTGAACTGGTCTGTTTGTCCCCAGGGGCAATTACTACTACTACTGACAGATTGTTGTTCATCCTTCATTCTCGAAGAGGACCAATGATATCAGGAGGGTAATGTCTTGACTTGCAAGTGAATTGGATTTAAGTGAGGCAGAGCCATTCAAAGTCATCAGCCTCACTTTCTCCTCCAGAGTCATCAGAGTCCACTGACAAGATATAAGTCAAGATGCCCAACAGCATATAGCTAAGTCATGAGTGTGAAATTCCATTATTATTATAATTATATAACTATTATTGCAGAGCCTTTGCAGTGTAACTCTTACCATACTTTTAAGTGGGTTGTTCAATAATGATTAAATAGATGAATTGCTCTGGGACCTTTTGGTATATCTCTTTTTGCTCCTCAGCCAATATATTGTTTTCTTTAGAGTGCTTACAGATTTGAGTAATATAAGTTATAAACATATGGCACTTCTAGGTGGTGCCCTAGATAGAGCCCTAAACCTGGAGTCAAGACGACGTGAGTTAAAATATAGCCTCAGCTCCTTACTAGCTGTTTGACCCTGGTTAAGTCACTCAAACTGTCTACCTCAGTTTCTTCGTCTATAAAATGGGGATAATAAGAACACCTGCCTCCCAGGGTTGTTGTGAGGATCCAATGAGATAATGATTGAAAGCACTTAGCCCAGTATACAGTAAGTGCCATATAAATGTTCGCTATTTTTATGATCATTACCATAAACATAAATTGGCACGATTCTGAAGTAGTCACTGGTATTCTCATCTTTTGGTAATAGATGTGATACCTTCTGGTTTTGAAAGAAACATTTTAGAGGAGCTTAATTAAAACCAGAGTAAGAATTCTGGCAGGGGAGGGGGGCAGTCACTTTTTTCACCTCCAAATTTTGGCATTCAAAGCACTCCCTGGGCACTGCAGATCCAGCTTATTCCTGAGAGATACCAAGGGTTTCAAAAGGTTTCTGTTCCTTGAATTATTTATGTCTAATAGAAAGTAGAATCAAGTTTCTAAGACATTCTTCTGCCCTCATATGTAAAATATATTCACCATCAGAAAAAAAAATAGTCTTTAAAAAAAGCTACCCAGGCTTATGACTTTTACCCAGGGAACTGAACTATCAGTGACAGGTTCCAGGGTGCTATTGCCAGCTTCATTTCCCAAGGAACCACCATAAACTGGATCATGTGAGCCAAAAGTCTTGTGGAAGGATGACTGGAGACAGCAACAGGCAGGAAAATCAGGGGAGACTGGAATCCAAAGGGAAAGCAACTCTTTAGAGCCACGGAAAAAAAGGCACCAGGGAAGAACAAGGCTTCAGCATTTGGCATAAAGCAAAACAGAATGATGTAGACTTCCCCACTATAAATCTGAAATGTGTAAATGTGTAAATCTGAAACCCAGGCACAGAGAAGGAATAGAAACCGAATCAAAGAGTTGAGAGAAAATGGGAGGTAACAGCAAACCTGTTCCATGGAGACTTCTCATCTTTCTTATACTAGAAGATGTTTTAAGAATTGCTCTTCTGAATTTGACTAACAATGTTTCTAGAAAATAGAATTGTAGTCACCTCAAAGAAAAAGGTTGACTCCTAAGCTAGGAGGAGTGCCAGATATCATCAGATACTGATTCAGATCAAGGTACCTTTGATGTTAGACTGGAAAACAGTAAAAACAAACAAACAAAAAACAAAACAACAACAACTAAAAAACACCTTATTAAGCACCTCCTATTTGCCAGGCATCGTGTTAAGCTTCAGGTATACAAAAAGGAAGAAGAAGGAGTCCTTGTCCTTCAGGGATAAGGATGGTTAAAGAGGGGAGGAGAAAGCATCTGGCACTGGGATATGATGGAGAAGTCCAAACAAGTATAGTCAGATAGGAAATGAAAAGATGATTGACTTGGGAGCAATCCTGGCCAAGAAATAGGCAAAGGGAAACAATAGGGTACAAAGGGAAGGATGAGAAAGGGAGAAAGGGAGACAGATACCAAGGGTGAAACTGTGCCCATGTCTTTCTTATATCCCATACCTATCAGCCACAGGAGGCAGAACCACACAAGGGAAAGTTTAGATCGGTTCCAAGGCCAAGAATGGAATGCTCCTTTGCCAACATGAGACAAAAATTGACTCTCGAGACTGGGTCTCCAAATGCATTAAAAGCCAAGTTAGAAAAGGGTATTTTTGAAATTTAAATCTGTAATCAGGAAAGGAACAATGATCCACCAAGTAGACACCAAAGTCACCTTTTATTTCATAGTAGACTTGCTCTTTAGTGCTGATGGAATCACTGAGACCGTTAAGAACAAAGGAAATTAGTTTCTGCAAATAGATAATTTAAGGGGAAGGAACCAGAGAAGAGCTACAGCAGGTCTATGCTGACGGCTCCTTCTAAACAGGTAAGGCAAGGGAAAAGGAAAGTGAGCTGGGACCACATCCTGGACAAAGGGACATGCATCCACAGAGGGAAAAGAGCAGAAGGAAGAGGAGGGTCCTACCAATGGAGCAATTGAGGACAAGTGACCAGAAGCAGTGGCCTTTCCTTTAAGGGTCAGACACCGTCAAGGTAATTAACAACTTGCTTCACCATCCTTTGACAGTTCTGAATGCTCAAATGCAAGCAACTTTCATTTCTTAAATCCCGGCCCAGCCCTTTAATAGTTGGTAACTGACTCCAGCTTGGGATGGAAGTGAGCTTTCCATCTTGGTGAAAACGTCACCAGAAAAGCTAAGCTCCAATTTCCTTCCTGTAAAGGCTCTTGCCTCTATAGAAGTGTGCGAGGGGCTAGGGGCAAAGGAAGCCAGAGAAGAGGCAAGGAAGTGCTTGAAGGGGATCTACCTTCTTACCCTCTGGTCCCTGGTGGAAGAAGGGGAGACTGTGGTGGTAGAGAGGACATGTCAGTACTTGGCACACTGCCCAGAAGCATTTCTAGGAGATGGGATGCTGCCGTTGTGGATTTCTGTTAATGAGACTTGCTGCTTGTGCTTCTTGTTTTTCATCATCATCATCACCACCATCATCATCATCAGTATCATCATCACTACCATCAACACTATTCTCATCATGGTCATCATTTGTACAGAGCTGCTTGGTGCAGGAGACAGACTGGGGACTTAGGAAGAAAGAAAACACTTGAAACAGTCACTATGGGAAATTAACCAAGAACTTTTCTCATCTACAGTTGCCTTTTCTTTTTTTTTTAAAGCAATTGGGGTAAAGTAACTTGCTTAAGGTTAAACGGCTAGTTATTTATATGTAGGTGCTAGGTACTGAAGCCGGAACCAATCCTGGGTCATCCTGACTCTGGGGCTGGTGCTCTTACTCACTGTGCCACCTAGCCGCCCCATACAGTTGCCTTTTAATTTTTATTTTTCGATATTCAGTAGAAGTGGAGTAACTAGAGATTTGGCTTTAGAACCAGGAAAACTGGTTCTGACACATACTGGCTGAGTGACCTGGGCAAAATCCAGTCAACAAGCATTTATTAAGCACCTACTATGTGCTGGTAGGGGAATTTGAAGATCTTCCCTGCCTCTTAATATGCCTTAGGGAATTTGAAGACCTTTCCTGATTTGAAAAATACTATGCCCCCTGATAGGCTGAATATGGTCCCATGGAGCCTGTGGTGGGAAGCTTATTTTTCAGGAAGGCCCACACATTGTTACTTTGTGATCAGGCAGTAGGTGACAAGGGTTGTGATGTTCTCTGACTCTGGAGAAGGGTGTATATACTGAGATAAGGTTCTGCTTTGGGGCTCACTTTGAGAAGAGTTGTATGATTTGGCCAGATGAGACTCTGGGCAGCTATTGAGCCCCCTGGCTTTGAAAACCCAGATGTTGGTGCTTCTATCTTTGGTAACTAATTATTTATGTATGTGATGGTCAGACAGCTAGAAACCCTGTCTGTTGGTGAACTGTGTTATTTTCTCTGTATTTTTTGTCTGCTTGTAACTTTTCTGTGTATTCTCTTAAATTCAAGTGCTGATTTTGTCCCTTGAACTAGGTAAATTATATGTTTGATTAAAGTAGGATTGTTAACCCCTTTTGAGTTGCTTTCTTTTAGAAAAGCAGATCAAGGAACCTGTGCTAGCAGCCATCCTGGGTATGCTGGGGTGCTTGCTGCTACAGCTGGGTACTGTGCTAAATTCTGGAAATACAAAGAAAAGCAAAAACAAAACAAAACAGCCCCTGTTCTTAAGGAGCTCACAGTCTAATGAGGGAGACATGTAAAACAATTATGTACAAACAAGCTAAATACAGGATAAACCAGAAATAATCAACAGAGTGAAGGCTCTAGAATGAAGAGGACCAGAAAAGACCTCCTGTGGAAGGTGGGGTTTTAGCCAGTATATGAAGGAAGCCAGCAAAGCCAAAAGCAAAGATGAAGAGGGAGACCATTCCAGGCATGTCCAGGCAGATGGACAAGAAATTCCCAGAGCTCAGAGATGGAATGTCTTGTTCATGGAGCATCAGGGAAGGCAGAGCTACTAGTCCAAAGCAGATTGGAAAGATAGGAGGGACCTAGTTTATGAAAGGCTCTGAATGCCAAGCAGAGCATTTTGTATTTTCTCCTAGAGGTGACAGGAAGCCACTGGAGTTTATCTAATAGGGAATGACATAATCAGATCTGCATTTTAGGAAGATCAATTTGACAGCAGAGTAGAAGATGGACTGGTTTGGGGAGATAAGACTAACCAGAAGGCTATTAGAACAGTCTAGGTGTGAGGGCAGGGCATGAGGAGGGTATGCACCAGGACATATATATGAGAGACATTATGAAGGTAGAAATGACAGGACTGGGCAACTAATTGCCTAGAGGGGCTGAGGATACCTCAGCTGTGAGCCTCAGTGACTGGGAAGATGGTGGTTCTCTGACAGTAACAGGGAAGTTAGGAAGAGGGAAGTATTGGGGGAGGCAGGGTAGATAGTAAGTTCAATTTTGGACATGTTAAATTTAAAATGTCTGTGGAACATCCAAATGAGATGTTTAATAGGCAGCTGGAGATCAAGACTAAAGATCTGGAGAGAGGTTGGAGCTACATAAGTAAGTCTGAGAATCATCAGCTTAGATAATTGAATTCACGGAAGGTGATGAACTTATCAACTGAAATGGTCTGGTACAGTGGCAGAAAAGGAGAGAGCCCCAAACAATCTTGGGACATATCCACAGTTATCGAGTGTGACCTAAATGAAGATCTAATGAGAAGGAGTAGTGATGGGAAGGAGAAGCAGGAGAGTAGAGTCATGAAAACCTAGAGCTTCAAGGAGGAGAGAGTGACCAAAGGCTACAGAGAAGCACTGTATGCCTTCAGAAGGTCATTATACTTGCTTGCTGTCCTTCCTTGCCTGTTGATGTCCCTCACTCACCTGCATCTGGGCCTTACCCTCTGGTATCCAAGGTGCTTCCCCTTGCTCCAACTGGGGATCACATTTGATCTGAACATGACAACACTGGAAACAGGAAAGCGCTGAAGTCAGAGCCAGCTCAGAATGCTGGACTAACCCTATTTTATTCTAGAAATAGTGGCCATTGTACCAACACCTAGAGGCCTCTACAAAAGCTCTCTGGAGAGTGATTTCTCCTGTGTTCCTAAGAAGGAAGTCGGAAAAGTTCACTGAGTGGGTTTGGGCTGGGAAAGAAAACTGGGTCATCAGACCCAATCCCTGGTAAGAGGATGGAGCCTTTTCTTGTTTTCCAATATGAGAGATGACCTCTCACCTGGGAGAAGAGAGCAGGAAAGGTAGAACCTCTAAGGAAACTTGAATAAGCTGCCAGCTTCCAGGTGTATGGAGTAAGTATTGCTCACCTGGGAACAAGTAGCAAAAGTACCTGGCCTCATACTGACATATAATTAGGAAACTAGGTATGCCAAACAGTAATCCCAAATTCAAAACACTCCATTTTCTGGCTTCTTTCAAATCCCAGATAAAATCCTACTTTTTACAAGAAGCCTTTCTCAATCCTCTTTAATGTTTTCCCTATGTTGCCTGTCTCCAATTTATCCTGTATACATCTTGCTCATATGGTTGTTTTTGCATTATCTTCCCCTTACCCACTAGGCTGTGAGCTCCTTGAGGGCAGAAATTTAGCATTTAGTACAGTGCCTGGCATACAGGAGGCACCTAATGAATGCTGATTTACTAAGGGATAAAATATCTCGCAGATGGCAATGTTTTGCTTATAAAAAGTAACATTATCTATTATAATCAGGGCTTTGGAAAAGGGAGACTTTGGGGTTGGAGACTTGAGAGGAAAATGTCAGGAAGAACTGTCAGAAAATTAGATGAAACTTTGCTTCACTTAGAGTGTTTGTATTTAATATTACTTCTGCAATTTTTAGTGAAATATGAATTCTGGATAATTTTGTCAAAAATTTAAATTTTTTCTTTGTGTGTGTGTGTGTGTGTTTTGGAGGGCAACTGGGGTTAAGTGACTTGCCCAAGGTAACAAGGCTAGTTTTTGTGTTAAGTGTCTGAGGCCAGATTTGATCTCAGATCCTCCTGACTCCAAGGCCAGTGCTTTATTCACTGTGCCATCTAGTTGCCCCCCAAATTTTTTATTCTTAAGGTTTAATTTTCATAAGATATTACTCAGTATGAATTCTCTGACAATGAGTAAGACTTTTGATTCAGTAGGTTTTCCCACATTTATTTTACAAAGTTTCTCTGAGTATGAATTTCTGATGAGCAATAAAATTTATGGAAGGCTTTCTCATATTCATTTTCTCTACTATTAATTTTTCTACCTTCATTATATTTATGTGGCTTCTCTTGAGTATTTATCCTGTGACATTCCACATTCCCATGGAAAGCATTCCCATTTCAATACACTTATAAATTTTCTAATATAATACTGTGGGAAAGTAAAGGATAGCTTATGGAGAAGCTATTCATATTTATTACATTTGTAGGCCTTCTCCAATTAATAGTTAATTCTCTGCTGTTCAGAAGTTGTTTGTTTCCTTTTACTCTGGCAGAAAGCCTTCCTACAATCATTACAACCTAGTTTTTATAGTTAACATTTCTCTCTAGTATGAATTTTTTGATGTCTAGTAAGTCCAGAGCTCTGGCAGAAGGCTTTTCCACACTCGTTACATTCGTAAGGTTTTTCTCCAGTATGAATTCTCTGATGCTGAGTAAAATGTATGCTGCGGTTGAAAGCCTTCCCACACTCACTGCACTCAAAAGGCTTTTCACCAGTATGAATTCCCTGATGTTGAGTAAGATGTGTGCTTCGGTTAAAGGTCTTCCCACATTCATTGCACACATAAAGCTTTTCTACTGTATGAATTCTCTGATGTTTACTAAGTTTTGATATCCAATAGAAAGCCTTGCCACATTTATTACATTCATAAGGTTTCTTCCCACTATGAATCCTGTGATGGGAAGTAAGGGATGACCTACGACTGAAAGTCTTCCCACATTGATTACATTCATAAGGTTTCTCTCCACTATGAATTCTCTGATGTTCAGTTAGTCCTGAAGTCCACCGGAAGGTCATCCCACATTCATTACATTCATAAGGTTTCTCTCCCGTGTGAATTCTCTTATGTTCAGTAAGGAGTGCAATTCGGCCAAAGGCCTTCCCACATTCATTACATTCATAAGGTTTCTCTCCAGTATGAGTTCTTTGATGTTGAATAAGGTGTATGCTCTGGTGGAAGGCTTTGCCACATTCACTGCATTTATAAGGTTTCTCTCCAGTATGAATTCTCTGATGTTTTATAAGTTCTGAGGTCCAATAGAAGGTCTTGCCACATTCTTTACATTCGTAAGTTTTTTGCCCACTATGAATCCTGTAATGGGAAGTAAGGGATGACCTATGACTGAAAGTCTTCCCACATTCATTACATTCATAAGGTTTTTTTCCAGTATGAATTCTCTGATGTTCAATAAGTCCTGAGCTCCAGCGAAATACCTTTCCACATTCATTACATTGATAAGATTTCTCTCCCATATGAATGCTCCAATGTTCAATTAGTGGTAGGCTGCTGTGGAAAGACCTTCCACATTCATTACAACTATGGGGTTTCTCTCCAGTAATGATTGTTGGGAGAGAAATAATGGATGAGTTCTGAGAAGTTTTTCTACCTTTATTATATTCACGAGGTTTCTCTTGAGTATTTATCCTGTGACATTTTAAAAAGTCAGAATTATAACTGGAGGATTTCTCATATTCATCAAATCTAGAAAATGTCTTCTTCAAACAAATTCTATTACACTTACTTGAATCAGAATACAAGCTAAAGCTCTTTCTCTGTTTATCATATTGATGGAAACTCTTTCCAGCATATAGTTTTTGTTGGAAAACAAAGGTTGGCTCTAAACCAAAGATTCTATCATTTTTCTTACATCTATGGTGCTTCAATTTATTGGAAGTTTTTCTCTGGAAAGTTTTCACTTGCTTAGAATGTTTCTTCTCACAGCTCTGCCATGTTTCTAACCCAGCCTCACATTCTATAAACTTGGAGACACAGGGTCCATCCCTTTTGAAACTTTCTTGGAATTACTCTTGAATAGAAATGCCCACTCTTGGAATTGACTCTTTGGTTTCAGGTCTATTCTCCCAAGCTGAAAGACAGAAAAAGTAAATATTTTCATTTTATTCTTGTACATTTGGTCCTATCTTCCATTTCCTCCATTAAAAAAAAATGATTGTTGAACTTTACAATCTAAAGGAAATAATACCGCCATTGTATGGTTATTTATCTATTTAACTTATAAAAAAGCATTTATGTTGATCTTCACAACAACTTTGTGAAATAGGTAGGTTAGTAATTACATTTTCCAAATAAAGAAATTGACTTAGGCTGATATACTGACTTAACCAAGGTCACACTGCTAATGACTGTCAAAGTTAATATTTGAAAGGTCACAATCAAAGAATCATGGAATCTCAGAGTTGTAAAGGACCTCAGTGGAACAAACATCCCAAAAGAATTCCTATTTTAATGCCATTAAAAAATGGTCCTCTAGTCTTTGCTTGAAGACTTCTAGTAAATCCAAGGCAGCCCATTCCACTTTTGGGTAGCTCCAACTGTTAAGAAGATTTTCCTTAGAGCAAGCTTACATTCTCCCCTGAAGCTCCTCTCCATTATTCTTAATTCTGCCGTCTGCGGCCAAACAGAACAAATTTAATTTTTCTTCTACATGACAGTCTTTTAATTACATAAAGGCAGCATCATATTCCTATTGAGTCTTCTCTTTTTCAGGCTACACAGCTATAAAAGGATGCACAAATTTAGAGATATTTTCCTCCCTAATGATCATATAGACTATTTGTGCCCAAAAGGTAGAACCTTCCAAGTTTGTGTTGGTCTGACCAGTGACAGTCAGCCACACTGTTCATTAATTATGATGCCATTTTAATCCTTTTTGAGCACAAAGGACAAACAACAACAATATCTATCAATTTATTCTCCTTCAAATGATCTTCCTGTGGCATTAGCTCCACAGGAATTCAATGATGAACCATCTTGATTCACTTCAAATCAGCTTGATTCAACAAACATTTATTAAGCACCTGCTATATATAAGGCACCATGCTAGAAGCCAGAGATGTAAAGAAAAAAGAAAAGCTTAGGCCTTCAAAAAAGCTTATATTTTATTTACATCAGGTGCACAAGCAAATATCAAGTTATCCCAAGTCATTTCAACAGGGAGAAGAAATTAAATTATTGGAGGCAAAGATCAATGGATTTAATTATTTTTTCTCTTATTATTATTATTTTTGATCTGCATTTTAAAATTAAATTTTATGTTTATTTTTAGTTTACAACATTCATTTCCACAAGATTTTCAATTATGAATTTTCTCCCCATCTGTTCCCTACCCACCATCATAAAACAGAGATCCCACTGTATATCCCCTCCCCCAATATGCTCTCTCCTATATCCTCCCCATCCCCCCTCCAACTTTCCAGTAGGGCAAGATGGATCTCTATAACTCAGTGCCTATATATCTTATTTCCCAATTGCATGCAAAATAATAATAATAATTTTTTTTCTAAACATTTCATTTTAAAACTTTGAATTCCAGATTCTTTCCCTTCCTCCCTCATTACCCACCCTTACTGGGAAAATAAGCAATCCAATATAGGTTGTACAGGTGTAGCTACACAAAATATTTCCATAGTGGATATATTGTGAAAGACTTTCCAAAATAGGAAAGACATCCTATCCCATCCCCCACTTGTTCTATTCTCTACTTTGACCCTGCCCCTTTTCAAAAGTGTGTGCTTCTAACTTCCCTCACCCCCCCCCCAACTTGCCCTCCCATCATCCCCCCTCTCATCTCCTTCCCCCCTTCCTGTAGGGTGAGATACCCTATTTAGTGTATGTCATTCCCTCCCTAGGCCAAACTCAATGAGAGTAAGATTGACCCATTCCCTTCTGCCTTCCTGTTCTTCCCCTTCATTGTAACAGTTTTCCCTTGCCTCTTCTATATGAGATAATTTACCCCATATTGCCTCTCCCCATCTCCTCTCATTATATTCCTCTTACCTTTAAATTTCACCTTTTAAGTATCAGCCCTTCCTATTCAATTGGTCCTGTGCCCATGTATACCTATATACATATATATACACACACTCACATATGTATTCATATGCCCATATACCCTTCTATACAGACATATATATATACATACACACATTTATATTCCCTTCAACTATTCTCATACTGAGAAAAGTTTCATAAGCTACAATTATTGTTTTTCCATGTAGGAATGTAAATAGTTCAACTCTGATAAGTTCCTTATGATTTCTTTTCCCCATTTATTTTCTTATGCTTTCCTTGCTTCTTGTATCTGAGTGTCAAATTTCCTATTCAACTTGTCTTTCCATCAAGAATGCTTGAAAGTCCTCTATTTCATTGAATGATCATATTTTCCCCTGAAACATGATACTCAATTTTGCTGGGTAGGTGATTTTTGGTTTTAACCCCAGCTCCTTTGACTTCCATAAAATTATATTACAAACCCTTTGATCCCTCAATGTAGAAGCTGCCAGATCCTGTGTTATCCTGATTGTGTTTCCACAATATTCAAACTGTTTCTTCTTGGTTGCTTATAATATGTTCTCCTTGATCTGGGAACTCTGGAACCTGGCTATAATATTCCTATGAGTTTTCTTTTTGGGATCTTCTCAGGAGGTGATCAGTGGATTCTTTCAACCTCTATTTTGTCCTCTGGTTCTAAAACATCAGGGTAATTTTCCTTGAGAATTTCTTGAAGAAGGATTTCTAGGTTCTTTTTATGATCATGTCTTTCAGGTAGTCAAATAATTTTTAAATTATCTCTCCTGGATCTATTTTCCAGGTCCATGGTTTTTCCAATGAGATATTGCCTTCTATTTTTTCATTTGTTTGGATCTATTTAATAGTATCTTGATTTCTCATAAAGTTACTAGCTTCCATTTGCTCCAATCTAATTCTAAAGGAATTATTCTCTTCAATGAGCTTTTGAGATTCTTTTTTCCATCCAGCAAATTTGGCTTTTTAAGGCATTCTTCTCATTGGCTTTTTGAGTCTCTTTTGCCATGAGTTAGTCTATTTTTTTATGTGTTATTTTCTTCAGTTAGGTTGTTGACTCTCTTTTCATGATTTTCTTGTATCATTCTCATTTCTCTTCCCAGTTTTTCCTCCACTTTTCTTATTTGGTTTTCAAAATCCTTCTTAAGCTCCTCTATGGCCTATAATCAGTTCATATTTTTCTTGGAAGCTTTTGGTACAGAAGTTCTAACTTCGTTGTCTTCCTCCTTTTCCATGCTTTGATCTTTTTTGTCTCCAAAATAAGGAATCTAAAGTCGGATTGCTAAGCTTGCTTTGTTTCCTTTGCTTACTCAGGTTGCCACTCAATTACTTGACTTTTGAGCTTTTTGCCACAGTAGAACTCTGCTTCCAGAGAGGAGAGCTTTGTCCCAAATCCCTGAGATTTTCGCAGCTGCTGGAGCTATTAGTTGGGTGCCCTCTTTGAAGCCTCCACCAGTGCAGGCACCCAGTCACACATTCCAGGACCTCTTCCCTAGACAGCAATCCAGATCCAAGCAGGTTAAAGCAAGAGCAATTACCCCCAAATGGTAGTTTGTTCCCCCTACAGCCTGCAGGCCAGGAGCTCTGAAGCAACCACGAAGCAGTGGCCAGTATGCCTCAGCCTCTTCTCCCTCTGGGGGCAGTGGCTGGACCACACTCCCGGACTCCCTGTTCCCAAAGTCTATGCTGACCTCTTACTTTGTCTTTGGCATTTATGGGTTGACAAATCTGGCAACCACCACAGCTGCTGGTGATCCACTCTCCCAAAGTTCCTCCAGCCGCTGCTAGTCGTGGCTGCCCTGGGGCTAAAACTGCAGGCTCCCTCAGGGCTGGGCTCTGCTCCCAGTGTGCTGAAATGGACCCTTCCTATCTGCCTTCCAGGCTGCCTTCAGCAGGATATTTGTTTCTGTCACTGTGGGTTCTGTAGTCCTAAAGTTTGTTTAGAGTCATTTTTTATAGGTATTTGAGGTGGTTATGGGGGGAGCACACAGAGTTTTCCTGCTTCTATGCTGCCATCTTGGCTCTGTCCCCCAATTTAATTATTTAAAAAAAAATTTCTCTCCAACAAAAATCAAAGTATACGAAATAAAATGGACAGAAATAGATTGGGAAAAATTTGCTTCCATATTTCTGGTAGAAAGTTGGCATTCACACTCTATGGGAACTGACACAAATTCATGAGGCTAAGATCTATTTCCCTAAAGATAAATGGTTAAAGTTTGTAAACGTGCAGTTCTTAAAAGGAACACAAATTATCAGTAAAGTCCTGGGGAGAAAAAAAAAAACTTATTCAAACTCTCTGGTCACCAAAGATATCTAAATGAAAAAAACTCTGAGATTCCACTTTGCCCCCTTTAAACTGGCAAAGGGTTAAAACCTAGAAAATTAGGCATTATGAAGCTGAAGAGAAACAAGCGGGCTCTTCCCCTGTGCATGGCACCAGGAACTGGAGCCATCTCCTTAAAAGACAATACAGCTACATACAAAAGGAACGCCAAGACTCCCGATTTCTGCTGCCCCAGCAACCCTACCAGTGGCATCATACTCTTAGGAAGCTCTGGGTGCAGGCCTGTAAGCCTTGCTCCTGAGGGAGGCTGCAGCTGGTAGGCTGTTTGGGCTGCACAAGTCTGAGCTTCAGTGGTTTAATGAGGAACCGTTACACTTCAAGTCTGGGCAAGACAGCGCCGCTCAATCTCAAAATGATGATAATACCAAGAAAAGCAACGATGAATATCGATGTTGAGGATGGTGGTGACGGCAACAATGATTATCGTTAATGACAGCTGACAAAGGCCGCAAATAAACCTTCTGTCTAACAAATGTGCAGTGACTCCATTCTGGCACCTACACATATCATGGCGCCTTTATAACAGCTATGTTCTAAGAATATGGGGACAGACGGGACCTTCTCTAAAAAGGAACATCAGAAGGCAAAGTCAGAATACACACACTGACCCCACTTCTTTAAAACTAACAGTGACACAATCCTAAGTGGCATTTAAAAAAAAAAATGATTGGAATAGTGTAATTGTAAAGAGAATTTGAAGATCTTCCCGGCCCCTTAATAGGCCAAATGTAATCACATGGAGTCCATGTGGGGAGGAGCTTACTAAATGGGTGGAACAGGAAGGGTGGAGCAGAAAGGATCAGGAGAGAGATCCAGAATAGCATGGGGCAAGCATCATGGTGGCAGAGCAGCTAGCATGAGTGAGAGAGGGGTATTTTTGCTTAAGGGAGCCTGTTTTATTTTGAATGCCCGACAGAGGGAAGGCTTGGGAATGTTGGTGTTTGCTGCATTGGTTATGTGTACCAACTTCTTGGTTGCTATGATGGATTCAGCTTTTTGGTGTTTGAATAAGTGTTTTGGTTCTGTCTTCCATGTGGAGAGTCTAATTACATTTTATGATTCACAAGGACACCAGCACATTCATAGGTGCTGTGGGTGCTGTGAATATCACACTGGTGTTATGTAGATGTAGAAATGAGACATTTATTCCATATTTTGTTGTTAATAAACACACATTTTAAAAGGAAATGAAGGAATGGGCCAGGAAGAGTAAGATAATGGGTGCCAAAGACTGGCTATTAAGGCAAAGTCAGAATAGTAAAGAGATGTGGCACGGTTTCCTTGCTCCTTGAAGGCTGTGTAGGAGGAAAGATATCAGGACATAACTGAGGTTGTGAAGCTTCAGGAAAGAATTAGTGTGCTGTGTCAGCCCACTTCCAAGGACCTTGGGCTCTCCTGGAGACAACTCTTAGACAGCATTTTCCAGGGCTTTTCCTGTGCCATCGATAAGCTACTGCTGCCCAATGATTCCTACACACTCACCTGGACAGGTGCTTGCTGGGACAGATTCTTCTTGCATCCCTGGTGCTCTCTGCTGCTCCAGCTGCTCAATCATATCTGGTTTTGAATCCTCAAGTCCTGACCAATGAAAACAGGAAAACACTGAGCACAAAGAGCCCCTTCAGAATGCAAGCCTCGCCAGCTAACTAGTATTTATTAAGTTCCTACTGTGTGCCAGCTACCACCCTAAGAGCAGTGCCAAGATCCAAAGGTGGGCATCAGGCAGGGAGGCTCTGTAGTGCTGGACAAATGAGGTTGCAAAGCAGATTTGGGCTCAGACAGTAAATAACTAACTCTGACTCACTTCCTGCTAAGAGGAGTGGAAGCCAAGCCAATCCAATGAATGTCCACAAAGGTACAAATTGACTTCAGGGGAGAATCATGTACCTGATGCCCCCCAGGACAATACAAGTGAACTGCCAGTCTCTGGTTACATCAATCAGGGACCATTCACCAGGTAATCATTATTTCATGGGCACAAAAGGAATAGGATTCTCAGGTCCCTGCATGCCTGATTAACCCTTGAGATATTCTGTGGGGTTTATCAAGACTGGATGCAAAGATCCTCCACTAAGCAGATCTGGGTCCTGAGGGAGCTATCCTCACCCAGGCAGACCAGGTTCCTGAAGTTCTCCAGCATGACCTCCCAGTACAGATCCTTCTGAGGAGGGTCCAGCTGCCCCCACTCCTCCCGGGAGAAGTCATACAGCAACGTCCTGGAAGGTCACTGATTCCTGAAACACCAAATGTGTTTGTGCTGACCCAGGAACCACCCTTCATAGAGCAAGGAGATGAAAGGAGGCTGCCAGGAATGGAAGGGAGCGGCTCTCAGTTTTCCAGATAGTCAAGTATATCCTGAGTACTATTATGCTCTATTATTTATACTAGATTTTAAAATATGTAATAAAACAAACATAATAGTTCATATATGTAATGACTTTTTTCTTGGCATATGCACAAAGTATTTATCTCACAAAGGTATTCATTATCACCATTTCACAGATGAGAAAACTGAAAATAATAAACTTCAAGGGCAATGGCCAGGGTCACATGGCTAGAAATGATCAGATATAGGCTTTGAATTCAGGGCTTTGGATTCCCAGGCCTGGGTGCCTTTCACAACACCATGCTGCCTCCTGCTCTGTGGCTTCAGCTCACCATCTCACATCACCCCCCCCCCCCCCGCCCAATTATATGGTGTACCTACCATGGGTGAAGAAGCATTTCCTTTGGGGGCCCTGATGTGAAACTGAAGGGGGCTTACTCAAGGTATGTAGCTAATGTTTGTACTTGGAGAGAAAAGGTTAGGTCACCGAGATGTGCCTGCTGGCTACAGCTGCTAGTGGAGGGCTTGGGGTACCTGTTTAAAGAGCTTTCATTAAGAGTCAAACTAGTGTTATTCAAGGCTCTTTGCTCAGTCCTAGGGATACAAAAACAAAAATGAAATATTCCTTGTTCTGGAAGAACTTGCATCTTACTGGGGCTCACAAAATATACAACACTAGGTAAATATAAAACAGATGTGACAGGCAAACAAGGAAGGGCTCAGGGAAATGGTACTGAAGCTCTGAAGCCTGCAGGGAAAGGAACCCACATTTCTTAAGCACCTACTGGGTGCCAGGCCCAGTGTCAAGGGCTTTTTCACAAATACTAACTCATTGGATCCTCACAAGAAGCCTGGAGGGAAGTGTTCGTATTATCACTATTTTATAGATGAGGAAACTGAGGGCAGACGGAGGTGAGGCTGGATTTGCACGCAGGCCTTCCAGATTCAGAACTGGCCACTCTCTTTACTGAGACACCTAGCTGCCTCTCCAATTGCAGAGACTCCAAGAGGGCGGGTAAGGAAGCCCGGCCCAGGCATGGGGAGTGGCCCGCTTAAAGTCAGAGACGGGAGACTGAATATCACAGACAACAAAGGGCCAATAGCCTGGCTTGGCTGGACCCGAGGGACTGGGGCCACATCTTAGATGCTCACCAGAGAACCAGGGGAGCGCGTTTGGGGGCGTGGTGGGGCAGGGGGCAGATCTGAGAGCGCCGGGGAGTCCCGGGAGGTGCGCTCAGCAGCCTTCTGGAGTCCCGTTCACGAGGTCAGGGGGACCTAAGCGCCCTAAGGCCAGCAGACCGGGCTCTGCCCGCGGGGTCGGCTGCACGGACGGAGCGCCCCCTCCACCCGCAGTCCTTCCAACGCCCCCTCGGAGCACGGACCCGGGGCCCAATCAGAAACTCCCCCCGAGCCAGCCTCCCCGGCTGCGTCTGGTGCCGGACTGGTTATTCCCACTCACAGAAGAGGGAACTGAGGGGCAGGAGGTGAAGGGCCCTGCGCGGGGCCCCGGGGCCCGAGAGCGCCCCGAGCTCTTCCCATCAAAAGGGGCACCGAGCTCCCGGGCCCCCAAAGAGGCCTCCCCTCACCTGGCGGGCCCTGGCTGTCAGCAGCGCGGGCGCCATCCTCTCCGGTCTCCTGGGCCGGGGGCAGGGAAGGGCCTGCCCGCGGCTGTGGGCGCTGGAGCCCGGCTGGTCCGCGGCGCCCTAGGTGTCCGCAGCGCTCAGCAGGGGGCCCCTCCCCGGACGTCACTTCCGGCCCCACGCTCCAGCCTTTCTACTTTCTGGATCCCGGGCCCTCCCGCCCCTCCCCCAGGGCTGCTCCGAACCCTTCCCCGAGCCTCCCCGGGACTTATCTCCCTCAACTGGAATGTAAGACCCTTGAGGGCGGGGGCACGTCCTCGGTTCCTCTTGTGTCCTCAGCACTTGGCGCCGTGTCTGGCACACAGTAAGCGCTTAATAAGTGCTCTCCCCAACGCTGCCTCCTGGCAACAACTCAGAGGCCCCTCTGGAGCGTAGGGGAAGGACTGGGAGAGAGATCACGGCGGGGGGAGGGGGCCTTTACCCTCGCATTCTCATTCTACTGAGGAGTTAACAGGTACAGCCACATCCGGAAGGGGCGGGGCTTAAAGCCAGACCACGCCCAGGGGCGGGGCGAGAGGAGAGAGGCGCCCAGGAGAGTCTGGGGAGGCCGGGGAGGGAGGGAGGAAGCACAACCAATAAGGCCGTACCTGGACCTTGCCATCACCCACGGATGAAGGACCTCGTCACGCCGAGCGCAAGCAGCTTTCCGGAGCAGTTTCTCCATTTGTGAAATGGGCGTGATAATCTCTCCTGTCCCACTGAGCTGTTAACTGGGCTTTGTGAGGACAAACGTGATTGCTGGCTCCTAGGCTCCTGCCCTGCCCACTCCTCTTTCTCCCACTAGCCCCTTAACTTCTCTCTGCCAGCTTCCTCCACTGTAAAATGAATATAATACTTTACTAGGTTATGGCCAGGAAAGGGCCTTGTTAATCTGAACATTTCCTAGAAGGGAGCAATGTCTTTCTTTTCCTGTTCTGCCTTTTCCCCTCCCATCCCATCTAGTCTCTCTCCTTTCCTCCTCTTCTTCCTGCCCCTTCAATGTAATATCTCCATCAGCTGACTTTCCAAGCCCATGACTTTGCCAGGTAACACTGCAGGATCAGCTCCTTGTCAAACCACTCCCCGATTTAATCAGGCACTTTCCCTGTAGTCTGCTCAGATATCACCTCCTCCCTGAAGCTCCCCTGATTCGGAGAATTAGGGAGTAAACTCACTCCTCCAAACCTAAGCTAAGTATTGTTGTCCCCACTGGTGCATAAGAATGTAGGTAGCAAGCAATTCCAGATGTCAGGAAGGTGTGTGTTTGAGGAAAGAGCCCCTTATGTCTCTGGTGGATCATGGGACATGGACTGGCAGAGGTGAAAGGGCCTTCGTGGTGCCTTCAGGACATACTTTGACAGGAGCAGGCCCTAGCCTCAGAGGAGGAGCCTGGCCTTCTCAAGATCACCTACACTGGTAGTTGGTGGTACATCCCCCAAACCCAAGTCCCGTGATCTGATATTGTCTTGGATGTGAGCCCTGATCTTGTCCTCTTGTAAATTCCCACAGCTCCTAGCATGGAACACCAGCTGGTGCTGTTACTGATGTCTATTCAGTCTGCCAAACACTTAGCCCAGCACCTATTTTGTACTGGGTTCAAGTCCTGCTTCTAACACTTCAGCTTTGGGACTATGGGCAAAGCTACTTGGTCTGTCTGAGGCTCAGTTTCCTCATCTATATAAAATGAACACAATATCTATAGTACCTTCCCTCAGACAATCCTGCTGTCAGATTTTAATGACATGATAGGTGTAAACATGCACAGTCAGCAGAGCAAATTCCCTACTCTGCTGTGTTCAGAAAGCACACGTGCTTTCTTTACCCTGCATTCTCCCCTCTGTCAGGTGGGGCTAGTATGCTTCCCCATGGGGCCTCTGGAATCGGGGCTGATCATTGCCTTCATCAGAGTTCTCACAGCTTGTGATGTTACTGTTCACATCTAAAGTGGCAAAAACCTGGAGACTATGGGATGTGCCGATCTGGGGGATGGCTGGACAAATTATTGTGCAGAAGGCACTTTACAAACCCCACATGGGGAGATGCTTTTCCTGCTCTTGTCCTCTCATCTCTCTTTGGATGTTCTTTCCCTTTGTTTTCTCTGACCTCGCCTTCCCTCAACTCTTTAGTCTTCTTTCCCATCCCTTCTCTCCTACTCCTCTCTAGTCTTTCCCCTAATCTCCTCTTTCTCTTCCAATAGCCTAGTATCCTAATCTCCCCCTCCTCTAGAGTTGCCAGTAGTCTTCCTAACAGAGGAGTCGCCTCACTATTCTCAAAAATCTTGTAGCTGCATGTGGCTGCCAGTATATAGAGAAACTCCTCTTTTTAACTCACTCCTCAGTCTGGCATCTGCCTGCCTTCCACATCTTTTTTCCCAGTCCTCCCCTCCAGGCAAACTGTATTCCTTCCTGTTCCATTGCTCATTCCTTGCCTTTGCCTCCTTCCCCAGGCTTGACTTTCCATGGTCCATCTCTCATCTCCATGCATTTGCCAACATTGTCCTGCAGCCTTCTTGCCTTCTTTCAAGGAACCACTTAGATACACCTCTGATGTGCTGTCCATTAGTCTACTCATCCTACTGCCCTCATTTTCTCTCCTTCCTCAATTCTTTTATCTTTACCTATCTGGGTCTATGTTGTATCTCCTAGTAGAATGTAAGTTTTGTGAGGGCAGGGAGTATCTTTGTATCTCCAGGCAATACACAGTGCTTTGCACAGTTTTTTGGTCTAAGCCTGAGCCTTGTACATAGTGGGTGCTTAATAAATGCTAATTTGATTGAATTGAGTCTTCACTGACTTAGCTATGACATAGTATATGAGGTTCTTGTATCCGCCAGTTCAGCAGGAAGAGATCTGGGGATTTCTAACCTAGGGCTCTGGAAGCAGAAGGCAGGGCTAGTTCTTTTCCTCAGGCCTTTTTCCTGCTCCATTTTGTTTCCTTTCTTTCTTTAAAAATTTTTTGAAAGTTTTTTCCTTCAGCAAAAATCTGCCTTCTCATTCTCCTACCTGAACCATGAGAGCAAAAGAAAAAATAAACCCCATTGCAAACATGTATAGTCTAGCAAAACAAATTCTGGCATTGCCTGTGTCCAAACATGTGTATGTCTCATTCTGCATTCTGAGTTCCTCATCTCCATATCAGGAGATGCACAGCATGTTTCATTATCAGTCCTCTGCAATTGTGGTTGAGCAATTGAGGTTACAGTGCTTATTCCCTTGTAATGGAAATGCAAATTTAGAGATCTTCCCTGCCCCTAGCTTAAGTGCACCTGGAGCCTGTGATGGGAGGCTTGTTTTTCAGGAAAGCCCACACCTTGATACTTTGTGATTGGGCAGTGGGTCCAGAAGGTTGTTACATTCTCCGAGCCAGGAGAAGGCTATATAAACCCTGAGGAGAGGCTTTGCTTTGGGGCTCACTTTGAGAAGTGTTGTGTGATTTGACCAGATGAGACTCAGGGAAGCCCGTTGTTGAGAGCC
>WOXC01012428.1:0-90384 GCA_011680675.1 Gymnobelideus leadbeateri | reverse complement strand
AAAAGTGGGAGGGAAGCCTATCTGTGGCTTCTCTACGAAATGTAAAACTGGAAAAGAAGGCTAAGCAATAACGTGTATAATTCATCTATAAATTAAACAAAAGACATCCCATATTGATTAATTGATTGAGGACCATGGATCCTCCATGATTTAGCTTGATTTCTTCCAATGGAATCTAGCAAAATATTATGGGAGGTCAAAAGGTTTAAGGCAAGAAGAAGTGACTGATATTTGTCTTACCAAACTGCTGTACTTCCTAATTTCTGCTATGCCAAGTGAAATGTTTCCTAATGTCAGTGGGCAGCCAATCAAAATGTTACTAAGAAGGGCGGTTAGGTGGTGCAGTGAATAGAGCACCAGGCCTGGAGTCAGGAGGACCTGAGTTTAAATCCGGCCTCAGACACTTAACACTTACTAGCTGTGTGACCTTGGGCAAGTCACTTAACCCTAATTGCCCTCCAAAAAGCAAAAAAAAAATGTTACTAAGAGCTGAGTAACCAACTTGAAGCAGTTTGAAGTCTGAAAAAAAACCAGAGAATACTGAAATATTGCAATGCTTGGAGAGCATTGCAGAATACGAAGGGGGAAAAATAGTTAAAGAATTGAATCACATTCAGTTATTATTCCAGTGTATTGAGCTATATCCCTGAAAAGGCCAATTAACTTTGTTCAGGGTGAGTGTCACAGAACGTTTCCCTAATCCCGGTCAACCATCTTGCAAATATGTTCCACTTCTCATAAAGAAGCTAGGTGATAGTGTTCGGATGGACAGTTGTAAAAACGACCTAAAGAGCATAGTCATCAGATTATATGGTCAACCATATCATCTTCTTTCTATGAAGGACAATAGTTTCCTTTTTAAACCATTGATATAAAGAGAAGACACTAAGGAGCCATTATAGCTAAAATTTTTGGAAACCTTGTAAGTAAATATCAAAAGCACTCACCCTATAACAATTTATTGCTAGCCCACATTTTTTTTCACAAATATATGGTCTCCTAAAAAGAGATAGATGAAATGGAGCAAAATAGGACATCACCTCCATCATCATCATTCAATCACCATCATTATCATTATCCAAGTTTACCTGATATTTTAAGATTTTTAAACCACTTTCCCAAGAAATTTCTTAGGTAGGTAAGGGAGGTAGTACTGATATTATTTATTAGCTTCATTTTCCAGATGAAGATGAAATTCAGAGATGGAAAGTGACTTACCCATTATCACACAGCTCTAAGCCAGATTTCTTAAATCAGTCCATGTGCTTTTTCCACTACACTACACTGTCTCCAATATAATCTTAGTGTCTGACCATAGCACAGTATGTTTGATACATTTAGTCTCATACTTAGAAAACCCTTTCTCAGCATCCCCTATTTTAATCTTTACTGAATAATTTCTCTAAGGCATTTTTAACCCCCTAATATGCTTAAGTCTTTAGACTCATTAAATGAATTGAGTAATAACTTCTGAATCACTGCTATACTCTTTTTACACCATCTTCAGCACATTGCTAGTCTCATTACATCCAAATTACACAATTCATTTTGTAATATAGTTGATTATACTCATACGGTTGTTAGTGTGTGAAAGTTCTCTTTGTTGTTTTAAATTAGAAATATATAAATGTGTTCTGGGATCTAGAGAAGACCCAAGGTGAGAAAAGCATTAATGACATTAACTTTTCCTGCAGTTCACTGCTAAAAGTGCTTGGGGAAAACACAAAACATGGATTGCTTTTAAAAAGCTATAGCTGAATGAAGGAAAAAAGAAATTATTAAGCAAGCACTTTCTATATTGAAGGTCCTATGCTAAACCAACATTGAGAAATGAATTTGTTTATTTTTTAATCCATCAAGAAATAATAGTTACAAAGGAAATATATTTGCTTTAATCCTCTGGTAACAAGATGTTTCACCTTGATTCCTTGGTTTCCATTTCCCCCTCCCTTAGAAATTATGTTCTATTAATTACTTTGTCTAAATTTATTTATCTTTATATATCTTGTATTAATACAAGAGAACCTCCTAGTGGGCATAGTATATTTTATTTTAATCTTCATACCCTGTGATAGTGCTTTGTGCATACTATATACTTAATAAGTACTTATCAAATCTATTGTGTGAATCAATTCTATCTTTTTAACCTTCAATTTAGCAGGTAGGAGTAAAAATAAAAGGCATTGGAAATTAATTTTAACATATATTTCTTTGCCTGTAATGTTATAGGAGATTTACTTTTAAAATTTCATATCACTCACGCTTATGCAGAAATCACACTCATCTTTGATTGTTGCCAGTAGTCTGCTGGGAAAAAAAAGGATCCAGTGTGTGTGTGTGTGTGTGTGTGTGTGTGTGTGTGTGTGTGTGTATGTGTTTGTGTGATGCTTTCTTGAGTACTTTGAAATACAAATTTTAAATTATATATTGAGAGCTGGGAGGGACCTAAAAATTAGCAATCCAAACTCTTAATTTTATAGTGGACTGAGAAAGTATAACCCAAGAAGTTAAATTGATTGCCTGTCACCAGTACAGTAAAGAGCGCATCTAATATGTGAATTTAGGTCCCACATGACTTTAAGTTCACAGCAATTTTGCAAGGATACCAAGTTAATATGCCATTAAATTTACTGGAAAAAAATTTAAGACAGTTAACTGATATGTCCTCTGTGCATCAACACTGAAAGATTTGAGAACTCCAGTCACTGCGGAATTAGCTCATCTGACCAACCACAATTCCAGACAGTCAGAAAATTCATGATGAAGCATAGAACCCACTGCCTTTCAGAGGCAGAGATGGACTCAGAGAGCATTTCAATATATATATATATATGACATGGCCAGTTTCTGAATTATTTTTGTTTGACTACGCATATCTGTTTCAAGGGTTTTGTTTGTAGATGTGAGGAAGAAAAACAATTTAAAAAATAAAATTTTAAATGAAAACAATCAGCATTAACATATTTTCCTCAGTTACTAATAGAAAGACAGAAAGCAAAATGAAGATAATGAAACTACCACATTTTAACTATATTCTTATCAATAATTGGAATTTGGGGGAGAGATGTGGCAGCAAAAAAATTTAACCTGAATAGCTATATCTCCAACACATGGAATTCTATGAAGTGAGCTCCTCTGCAATAATCTAAACCCCATCCAGACAACACACTCCCTCGCTGACCTAACTTTGATTGAACTCATCCATCCCCATCAAGATCATTCTACCAGCTTCTATTTCAAGAAGTAGTTTTCTAAGCATTGTTTCATATTAATCCTTTCTTGATGGAATTAACACAGGAGTAATGATTAGATAAATTTTGATCTATTAGGCACCTATGGCAATCCTCTTTAAACAGGACTTAGATTATGGATCACACTTTCACCTGATTTGGACACGGACTACTATTCCTTCAGCTTGACTGACTTGTCATGCTCTTCCTTACCAATTCCAGTGAACATTCATGAACATTCTGCTCTAGATCTTTTTTTTTTTTTTGCTTTCTTTCTACATACCATCCTTTGGCAATCTCATTCATTCTTGCAACTCCATCTATTTATTGGTCAAATGGCCAACTCTCCAGTCTGTCTCAGTCTCTTTTCTATGCTTTCTTCCCACATTTTCAACAATCTATTTGATATCTCTATCTAAATGTCATGGCAGTATTTCAAACTTCACATGTTTAAGATTAGATTTATTATCTTTATCACAAGTCCCATGGTTGATCTAGACTCTGGAATTAGAAAAATCTATCATGCCTGATTATTTCTCATATTCACTTACCAAACTCAGTGAATTCTACTATTTTACTCTACAATTAAAGTAACTTCCTGCTAGATATTGCCTCCTCTATTTTTTTCTACTCCCAACCCAGCTTTCATACTTCTAAGACAGAGGTATCAAGCACTCAACCCACTGCCCCATGTGGCCCACAATACTCCTGTATGCTGCCCAGAATAATTGGGAAATTTTTTTTTAAGCAATTGGGGTTAACTTGCTCAAGGTTACACAGCTAGTCATTATTTATGCGTGGGTGCTCATTTTCTGAGGCTGGATTCAATCTCGGGTCATCCCAACTCCAAGGCCGGTGCTCTTACTCACTGCTCCACCTAGCCACCCCCCCCTTTTTTTTAGGGCAATTGGGGTTAAGTAACTTGCCCAAGGTCACACGGCTAGGTTTTTTTTTTGTGTGTGGGTTAAGTGTCTGAGGCCGGATCCGAACTCAGGTCCTTCTGACTCCAGGGCCAGCTCTCTACTCACTGCACCACCTAGCCTCCCCATAATTGGGAAATTTAACAAAATAAATAAAAATGCAATAAAACAAATATTATTAATATGCAATTGTGTAAGTTTCTAAAACACGAATACATGGATCCTTAAAATGGTTTAACTCACCTGCCTTTAGATTTGAGATTGACACCACTGCTCTAAGAGTTTATTCTTCCTTATGCATAGATCTGGTCATTCAACTCCACCTCTATTCAAAAATCTTCACTAGCATTCATGCCTACCATATAAATTTCTCCTTTGCTTGACTTTTACAATTGTGAACAATCTAGTGTCATCTACCTTTCCAGAGTTATCTTACTTCATAAGATCTATCTTCATAATCTATATTTCAGTCGATCTATATTACTAAATTACCCTGCATGCCTTCTATTTCCTGCTTCTCTAACTTTGCTATTGCTCTCCCTTCTGCCTACAATATGCTCTCTCCAATGTCTTCTTCAATTGTAGTATTGCTTATCAAGTGTCTAATACAGGGGTCTGTACTCAATCGGCATTTGATAAATGTTTATTGAATTGATTTGAAAAGCATCATGTGCTATAACATTTATTTGCACATGGGACTGTGCTCACTAACAAATGTAGAGTTTTCTCACTGATATTCTCCATCAATTTTGTAAGAAGTAAACAGTGTCAATGATTGAAGACATATTGAAATTTCTTTAAAATATGTTTTGCTTTAGAGGTGTAGGGACAGCAAAAATAATCTAATATGCACATAATTTATAATATTACATATTAAAATATTTTTCTGATTTTTGTGTTCTATGAGCTCAACAGTCAGCCCTTTATAAACACTTTAGTACTAGTTGGTTTTCCTTTTATTGCTCTTTCCTTATTTTAATACTTTGCAAGAAAAAATATTTCACCATTTGGTGATTCCCTCCATTAAATACTTTTGTGAGATGTTTATTTTCCCTCTTTTTAGCAAATATTACATAAAGTTATACTCAGAATATATAATTTATTTGTAATTCTAAAACTGATTCTTTTTAGTCTTTTATTGACTATCTTTCCAGCTTTGGGTAAATAATTTCAACCTTTCAGAATATTCTGGGGTTGAATTGAACTGAAAGTAGTTATCCTGAGGGTGATTTGTGTGTCTCTGAAAGTCTAGGCCATAGGATTTTAGTTTTTCTGCAAATTGAGGTTGTAATTCATATTTTTCCTTATTTTTAAGGATTCTTAGCTATTTGATATGATTCACAGGAGAAAGAAATAGACAAGGAGTGTTAGCTTGTTTGTTTTCCTTTTGGTCCTAGTAAAAAAATAAGAAAAAAAATCTATAAAAATTAGATAAATAGGGGCAGCTAGGTGGCGCAGTGAGTAGAGCGCTGGCCCTGGAGTCAGAAGGACCTAAGTTCGGATCCGGCCTCTGACACTTAATGCACACAACAAACAAAAACCTAACCATGTGACCTTGGGCAAGTTACTTAACCCCAATTGCCCTCCAAAAGGCAAAAAAAAAAAAAAAAATTGATAAATATCTCCAAACTATCTGTATTTAAATATCCAATTAAATAACTTCAATAAGAAAGGGGGTATAATAAAAAGAAAAGGTTTAAAGTTTTGAAATATGAATATCTAAAAGTCTATAAATTGTTCATAGATTATGTATTATAAATATTTTAATAGAAGAGAGAAATAAAGTACTTGAAATGATAAGCACCAAACAGAATCATACATGCAGAAATTTAAGTGACTATATCAAAAGGAATAGGAGATGACTGGCAGTTGTAGTGGTAGTCATATCAAAATTAGTTGTCTATGTCATTCAGTCACGCAGTAAATAGAACAAAGGTCAAACTTAGCATCAAATTAGAAGAAAGGATGAAGATGAAAAGACAAGGAACAATTACATACCTTCAGTATGATCTGTTAAAACTAATTACTGATGCTGAAAAATGGGAAATGGAAAAAAGGCATAGCTATTGACTTGATTAGCAGTATTTTCTGCAAAAATTTAACACCTTACTCCCCAACAAAAACAAAACAATCTTCCAAAAGCAGCTAAGAAAGACCAGAAAATAACTTAACAAAAAAATTTTATATCCATGACAAGCAGAGAGGCAGGGCAGCCAAGGCCAATCAGTTCTATTTAAGAATACAATCTCAATGGGGGCTTCTAGGTGGCACAGTGATTAGAGCATGGGCCCTGGAGTCAGGAGGACCTGAGTTCAAATCCGGCCTCAGATACTTATCACTTGCTACCTTGGGCAAGTTACTTAACCCCAATTGCCCTCCAAGCAAAAGAGAGAGAATACAATCTCATTTGGAAAACACTAAGGAGAAGGATGGCAGAAAATGATATTCAGTATTACCTTCTAAAATCAATGGATGTACTAAATGTGAAACCAAGTCTACAGCATGAGACCAAACTAAGCCACATTGTCCCCAAAGCATTTACATATAAACGTGATAACAAGACAGACATATGTTCATTTCTATATTTTATTTTCATCCTGAGTGGTGGAACCCTTAGATTTAAACCACAGATAACTTCTTATTCCCCAATGCACTATATACAAGAAGATTGAAATAACAATTAAAGTGATGAAGTCAGGATCAAACGAAATACACACTGCTGAATTCTGTAGTAGAGGTGATATAAACTTGAAGGCACTGAAATATCATTGTACAAGATATGTCTGGGATGGGAATAAACCAAAATAATGGAAAAGTCACAATCTTATTATCCAAAAACAATGATTGAATGACTCTTAATAACTACTGATTCATAAAAATACTTTCTCATCTTTGTAAAGTCTTTAGGAGAATGATCAATTCATAGAAGACATCCTGATGAAATTATCAGATTTAATGTTTAGACTTGTGAACAATATTCTATAGTAGATCACATTTTTATGGCCAGAAATTTGACTGAACTGTGCAGAAAATATAGGACTCTGCTATGTTTATTCTGTTGCATGTGTGTATAGAATGTGTGTATGTGTACATATATGTTATATATTTATACACACGTATACATATATATATATATATATATTTTAGACTCAAACACCAGAACTCAAATACAGAATAGAGAAAAGGAAAAGAAACATGTCAAACTTAAATACAAAGTAAGAAAAGAAAAAAAAGCATGTCATGTGCACAACAAAACATAGGAGAGGATTCAAAATATATAAAAATAAATTTTTATTTCAAGAAAGCCTATATGGCAAATACTTCATGTTGCATTGAGAGCTGTCCATCTTTTATTTGCTTCCTTGTAAGTTTTCTTTTGTTCTCTGCTGTGCAATTTTTACTTTTGTTCTTTTTCCTCCCTTCCTGCCTCTGCTACTGAAGGCTACAATTAACTGTGTATATATTTATATAGAGATATATACATATATATGCATATATATACATACATACGTACATATATAGACATGTACTTTCTCTAACAAATTTTGCAACTATTTGTTTTTATGTTTGTACATACCTCTTATTCCCTATGCCTCCTGAATCCTCTAGTTTACTGCTACTCACCACCTTTCCCTCCTATTACTTGGCCTCCCCCTGCTCCAAGGATTCTTATCCTATCCTACCATTCCTATGAATCTAAACAACCTTCTATGCTCCTCTTTAACCTATTCCCTCACCCTCCTCTCTAGAGATCCCTCCCTTTTCCTCTCCTCCCTCCTTATCCCTTCAACATTTTATTTCTCTGAATTTAGACGACTTCTATACTCTTGTCGATATATATGTATTGCTTCCTCTTGAACCCATTTCTGATGAAAGTAGGTTGCCAGAACTACCAGCCCTCCTTCCCCATCTAATTCCTCTGTGCCACTTCTTCCTCTCACATCTCATTTGTATAAAATAATTACTCTTTTTAACTGTTCTTAGATAGCTTTACTTTTCAAAGTTATATCATACGCAGGTCTATCCCAATCTTTCTTACAAACTGCCCAAATGCTAATGACAATCTCAGACATCTATTTTAAATTTTACATACATAAAAGGTAAATGGTCTGTCCTTATCGAATCCCTTGTTATCAGTCTTTGTTATGTACCTTATGTTTCTCTTGTCTCTTGTATGTTAAATCTTATCTTAAGTTCAGGTTTGTTTGTTTATTTGTTTTTTAAACAAAGTCCTGGAAGTCTGACAGTTGATCAAATGTCCATATTATTTTTTATTCAGGATTATGCTTAACTTCACTTTGTATGATGTTTTCAGCTGAAATCCCCATTCTTTTGCTCATCAATATATAATATTCCAAGACCTCTGGTTCTTTAATTTTTCTGCTGCTAAGTCTTCTGTAATTATAATTTTGGCACCATCATCTTTCAATTGTTTTTTTCTTGTTGCTCTTGATATTTTAATCTTGAGCTGGGGGGTTTTGGAATTTGACTATAATATTTCTATGATTTTTTCCTCATAGGATCTCTTTCAAGTGGTGATCAATTGATTTTTTTTTCTATTTCTACTTTCTCCCCTTGTTCTAATGGTTCAGGAAAATTTTCTTTAGTTATTTCTTGTATTATTGTGTCAAGATTCTTTTTTTATCATATGTTTCAGGTTGTCTGATTATTCTTATGTTTTTGCTTTTTGATCTGTTCTCCAAGTCAGTTGTTTTTTTTTTTCATAAAAGATGTTTCTGTTTCTCTTTTATTTTTATTTTTTATATTTTGTCTTATTATTTCTTGATGTCTTATAACTTCATTGGCTTCCTCTTGCCCAATTCTAACTTTCAAAGTGTCATTTTCTTCTGTAAGAGTATGAATATAAAAAAAAAGAGTCTGAATATCCTTTTCTAGTTAGTTGACTTTCTTTTCATAATCTTATTTGGTTGGGTTTTTTTTTTTTTTGGATTCTTCTTTTTTTTAACTTTTCCCTCAGTTTCTCTCATTTAATTTTTAAAGTCTTTTTGATGTTCTATAAATTCTTTTTCAGCAGGTGACAATTTGACGTTATTCTTTGGGGTAAAAGTTGGTTTTGTTACTTTGATATCTTCCTCTGAAGATGAACTCTGGTCTTCTCTATTCTTATGGTTGTATTCTTTTACTGTGTATTTTTTTTAGTAATAGCTTAATTTTTGTAATCACCTTTAGTCCTCGGGTGTGGAGGTTGATAGCTTTAGCTTCAGATCTTCAGTTCTCCTCTCTAGCCTAGAACCAAAGCCAAACCTCCAACCATCTGTAAGTGCCCACAGCCAGGGACACTGAGCACTCACTGAGCATGTGCTATACACAACACAGCTAAGTCTGGCATTCTTTGTGAGCATTTCTTCCCTTGATCTTCTCTGGCTCTGATGTCCACCTCCACTCAGTGTCTAAAGGGTAAAAGTTCCTATGGCGGGGGCCAAGGCAGTCTCCCAACCTAGCTAAACCCAAGACTTGCTACTGCTTAACCAGACCCTATTATGGAGGTGTTTATTCTTCAGCGGGACCAAATATTGTCCTGGGATTTTCCTTCAGATCTCAGATTATCCAAGAAGACCCCTGTTGTTCCCCTATTCACCCTGAAGTGCTACTTTATCTCTTTTGTGGGGGGAAATCTTGAGAGCTTGGAATTTTCTGACCTACTCTCTATTCTTGTTTATAAAAAAAAAACTTGACAGTGTAAAATATGGTTTGCATTTTTGGAGGTTTTACTTAACAAGGGTATGCCAATAGCATAACAAGATGGTAAAAGATGCATAGAGGTAAATCTCTGTTATTTTATTTAAATCTCTGTTAAAGATAACTCTTTAATTATTAGTGTCAAATGAGAAATAAGGCAGGGAGCTATGTGGTCATCAAAAGCATTTGATACTATCACAGAGGATAACCAGTATAGAGTGAGGAATTACCTATAAAATGGTAATAACCTCCATATACTCCTGTTTGATGGTGATATTGTACTGATTGCATCAAGTTTCAGAACATTTAGCTTCTTTCTCAATGAGATGCATACTGATTTACATATTTATTTATTAAATATTTATTATTTATTTAATATGTATTTAATAAAATTATTTATTTAATAAATATTACATATTTAAAATAGGATAGTGATAAGAACTGAATTTTTATTTTCACAGTATAGGGAACTCCCAGGAGAAAAGTGCTTCTACAATTGCATGTAGACACTTCTCTGTAACTTGTAGTCTTAGAAGTTTTTTGCATTTGTCCAAGTTTACAGATCCTCAGAAATCTCTCTATACATCTATAGGGTAAAGGCTTTGGGGGTCCATGGGCTGTAGGTGAAAAAGCCCTGTCTTGGAGAGCCACCTAGAGTGACAAGATGTTAAGTGACTCACCCAAGGTCACATAGTATGAATCAGTGACATGACTCAAAACCAAGCCTTTCTGGTTCAATTGTGTATTTTGAGGCTCTGTAAAGATTGTTAATAAAATAATTTACCTAGAGTTATTAGTATATAGATACTTTGATGGAGCTGTCATTTCATTGATGGGAGGTGGAGAAGCAGGGGTCTCCTCAGGCCTCAATTTGGAAGAAAATTATGGAAGTAGAATAGAAGGAAGGAAGAAACATTAAGCTCCTATTACGTTGCATGCACTGTACAAAGCTCTTTAAAAACATTATCTAATTTGATTTTCCCAACAAAGAAATAGGTGCTATTGCTTTCCCTGTTTTACAGTTGAGGAAACTGAGGTAGCCAGATTAAGTGACTTGTCTAAAGTCATGTAGCTAGTAAGAGTCTAAAGCCATATTGGAACTCAACTCTTCCTGATTCTAAGCCCGATAATCAGTCTTCTGTGCAACTTTGCAACCTAGTTGCCTTGGGAATTTAATGATCATAAAATTTATTATTTCTCTTTGAGGAAATGGAAACCTAGAGATGTAAAACAGACCAGAGGAATGGTCAAAATAAGAATCTGAACACAGGTCTTTGAATTATCAATCTAGAATCTCCAATCCCCTCATACACTAATGCAGACCACAAATACCCCTTAGTCTCCTCCTTCTGTGTATATTTTGCCTATGTTCTCCTATAATTTCTCTGCAAAGTAATTATCTAAAACATTAGAGAGATCCCTCTATTTCTTTAATTTCTCAGGAGTACTATCAAACCACTTGAATATAGTATAAGCATCTTAAAAAGCAAGGTTACAAGGTCTTTATGAGAAATTAATGTTATTACTAGGAAGGTACTGACTAGAAATAATTACTGGAAGAATTTTTAAATGTTTTACTTATTAGTAGAACAATGATTTTAATGAAAGATATATGAGTCACAAAGTTATAACCAAGCCCCTTCAAAATGCTACTATGAATAGCACAATATTCTAGGGGTTTTTATATATACTACATTATTTTAACACTATGTCTTAAAAAATGATGACTCAATTTTATCCATAATTTGACAAGAAAATGGATGAACTTGACTCTGTAAATGTAGTTTCTGCTAATGTGTGTGTAGGTAATATTATCATATATTACCAGGGGTGTTGAAAATTCCACAATAATCCAATGTTGGAGTAAACATAAGACCAATCAGAATATTGTGCTATCAACAGAATGATTCTTAGGCATTAGCAATTAAGCTTTTAAATTAATTTTTTGAACACCACTGCTAGAAAACAGTAATACAACCTTGAGATATGATATAGGGTCTAGGCAGAAACCATATTTACCGTGCAAAACAAATCCATTTTCTTGTCAAATGATGCATAGAATGGAGACAACATTACTTTTTAAAAGCATAGTATTAAGAACAGAATGAATCTAGAGACTATAGCTTGCCTTAGTCAGAGCTAAAACACAAAAATCCACCTCAAATTTTCTGCATTTTCAGGAAAATAGACATAACTTTACAGATTTTGAATCCCTCTCTCTATTGCAGCTATAAATGGGACACATTTTGTTATAGAAAGAAATTTCTTTTTATATATTCAAAATGTACTTTGAAGAAGGATAAAAACTGTAGAATATCTTTAAAATTATCAGGAAGCACACTGAGAAAAAGGTAGGGCTATTAATAGAAATGAGAATAGTAATCTTGAAAAATGACAGGTGATGAGATATAGCAACTTTTTTTTACTCTGATCTCCATAACATTAAAAATTAGAGTCCCATTCACAAAGTAGAATCTCAAATATAGCACATATGAAAATATATTTTTTATTCTCTCTTAAAAGAATTTTATTTTATTTTATTTCTGCAGACTTAAGAAATGGAACTCCCAGCTTTTGTTTTAAAAAGGAAGCCAGTATAAACTATACCTTAATTTATTGTTTTAAAAAGAAAGCCAGGGTAAACTCTACCTACATGCTTTTGCTGCAGAGGACCTTCCAAATGCTATTTCAGGTTGACTTTTATAGAGTCAGCAAGAAAGAGCAAACAAGACATTCATTATGTAAGCTGAGAAAGTGAATGCTGCTAATGATGTCCCAAAAAGGGATGTTCCTCAGCAGCAAGCATGGCAAAATTCCATACTAATGACAATTAGATTTTACAAAACAAAAATGCAATATGTCATACTCTCATCATGCCTGATCCCAAGACATTGGTGACGATTTTCAACACGTTAATGATTCTTGAACTTGAACTTCTAAAACCATTTAAGGCTGGACCACACATATCATCTTTCATTTGAGTCCTAATTGTGTAATAAGTATTTGTCTTGTTTCCCCAACAACAGTGTAAGCACCCAGGAAATTTTTTTAAAAGTTCATTTTTTCCCTTTTCTATAAACTTGAACATTTCTGAGAGCATAGAAGCATTCAAGTAATACTTATGGGATGAATAGTGATAGGGATTGGACCTATGAATTTATTGCCATAAAGAAGTCCTGGCTGAGAAACTCTCTTTACAATCTTGTAAATATCTTGTCTCTAACTTATACTTTTCAGGAATGGTCTAGACCAGGGGTAGAGACCTGTGGCCTTGGGGCCACTTTGGTCAAAGGTCTGCACTTGAAGACTTAGAGGGCACATATGACCTTGAGGGCACAGGTTTCTTAACCCTCATATAGACTCTAGAATACTAAAAATCTAAGTGTGTTCACAAAACTCATAGCCAATATGTGGCATGAGCCCAGGTATTATTGGCTTTGAGGTCAGTCAGACATACTACTATACCATGAAAGGCTGACTGGTTTAAAAGGTCTTTTCAACACTTAATCTGTCATCAACTTTCCTTTATAACAATTTCATCAATACAAATAATTTAGCAAATACCATCAGAGTATTCATTTCTTTATAGCTAGACTATTTCTTTGTACCATCTGTTAAAACTGCTTGTCACAGGGCCTTGAGAGTGGCATCATCTATGTCAGGTTGATTCAACTAGAATGGAGTCCATGGTTTAGGTAAAAAGTTAAAACCTCATCAAAGTAGTATGAAATATTTAGTGAACTTTTTTATTGGGTTCATGCTCATTTGGCACTTAATTAGACATGTCATTAATAAATACAGATTGGTAGAGCTTTGTTTTCTTTATTGTTATTTAAAACTTCCATTACTAATTAACTTGTAGTATTACATTCCTGGTTTCCTCAAATAGACTATAATCTTCTCAAAGACAGGGCCCATGTTTTAGACATCTTTATATCTCTACCCCATCTACAGCACCTGTCACTGTGCCATGCAAATACTTTTGTATTCAGTATATGTTTGTAGAATGAATAACTATATAAATATACTTAAACAGATCTGTGATCTTGTTAATATAGTAGTGGCTTCCAGTGATGAAGATGACAATTTGTCCGTGCTTTTTCTATCTTGTGAAACTCTTGTTCATTTTCTCTCCAAAGTTCATCCCCAGGAAATCTACCATCATACTGCAATCTTTTCTTTCTTTTTCCTGATCTTAGGGTACCACTGGAACACTCTGTTCACTTTTCATCCCTTTATCTTGTCATGTGACCAGCTTATCTCCCCCTCCTATTGCATAATTAGTTTACGATATCCTTTTCTTTAGTTCTAAGGAGGTCCAAATTGCTTGCATATTATAGCTTGCTTATAGCTGCATAGGACTCTCTTCATTACTTTGTGTGTGATACTCATCTTTAGTTCTTTGAAGGTCGTTCCATTCCCCATCTTCCTGTCATGCAACAACAGCAGAATTATGAAAAAGAACTTTGCTTTCACGAGAAGCATGGGGTCAGTAAAAGTTCTTTGCATTTTGGTGAAAGAAATCAAGTCCCCTCAACTCCTTCTACAGCTCTATATCCAACTCAATGTCTGTCCATACTACTGTCCCATATATGCATGCTGATAGACAAGCTCTAAAAGGTTTATATCTAAAGCATGTTGAAATGTAGGCGATAGACCATCAATGAATAATGTGATAACAAAGTAAACGCCAAAGTTCGAGTTACTCTTACATGGAGATCACTATATATTCTCAATATTTCCTATGCTTTGGTAGTCTGTCCATAGTTTAAAGTCTATTCATATTATATCCTTAAATTTCTTGCATTTTATGTCCCCAAATATTCAGAAAAGTGTGTTTTATTGTCTTCAACTTGTGCCAGGGTGACTGAAAACTGCTTCTATTTCCCTATGTGGATATATCTCCCTCTAGTCTGTTTTCCTATTCTTTCATTCTTTGATGGCTCTTTTGAATATGGATTTTCATGTCTTGTAATATTTTTCTTAGGATAAATTGCTAATTTTTATCCAAAGCCTTTTCATATTTAATTGCCTTGGTTCTGCCCCAGTATAAAAATTAGGATTTCTCTGTGACCTCATGTTTCTGAGTACCAAAACATGGAGGTTATGAGTAGAGTGAGAGGGAAGCTTTGCTTCTGTGACACTAGTTGCTGCAGTATGTTCACTCCTACAGTGGATCCATTCACTGAAAGAAATCAGACAAACCAATTGACTGAATTGACCAAGCAAGTCTATATGAACAGTTAATATAGTAAAAATGGTGTGGTAATACCCTCAGTGGATTTGTAGTGGTATTTGTTATTGACTCACTGGTATAATACTGAGAGTTCCTATGTTTTCACATTACGTGATATTCTTCAATACTGTTTAACTCTTGATGTCAGTAAAAACAAAACAAAAGCCTTAAATTAGTATGCTTGCGAAAAAGATTGTTAAGACTTCAGTTAATATGTGTGACTGGACTAATCCTTGTACCAAAAGAAAACCCAAGATATTTAGTATTATGATTTCTTCCCATTCATATTTCTTTTGAGAAAGAAGATTCTGGTATAAACGCCTTTCTAGGCAGTAGGTGATATTGTTAGTGAAAAAGTCTGATCTGCCTGTATTCCACCAAAGCAATTGAAGTCAGTCAGTCTTTGCTATGGTGAAATTATATTTAAATCAAACAAATTATATTTTTAAAGTGTAGTTTCAGTATCCTTTACTCCAGTTCTTCAAACTTCCATAAGAAATTAGAGGTGAGAGTGTGCCTTTGTGTTTGCATTTCTGCGCTCTCATATCTAGAAATATCCCTTCAGAAGACAGATATCTTAAAAAAAAGATGTGAATTTTCATATGAGGAGAGATTTTTTCTCATATATGAATGAAAGGATATAAAACAGGTGAGCAAAACACTTCTTGTGACCCTCGAGCTAAGAATGACCTTTATATTTTTTTTATTTTTTATTTTTTTAATTTATTAGTTCAGTTTCAGTTAACAAGATTCAATTCCATAGTTCCTTGATTTTCAAATTTCCTTTACTTCCTTCCCCCTCCCCCCACAACAGCATATAGTCCAGTATAGAATCTGCAAATACATTCATATTAGACATTATTCCAATTACAAAGGCATATTTCGCTAGGAGGGATGAAAGATGGTAAAGAAGAAATAAAACCAAACAATGAAAAGAAAAAGATCATTTAGTTTGCTTCCATCAGGATTCAGGCTCAGTTCTTTCTAGTTATATCTCTGGATGGCACATTTCTCTCTTTCTTGAGTCTTTCGGGATTGACTTATATCACTGCATTGCTGAAAAGAGTCCAGTCTGTCATAGTTGGTCATCACAGATATGGTATGTCTGGGATTGTATACAAATTTCTTCTGATTCTACTCTTCTCGCTCAGCATCAGTTTGTATAAGTCTCTCCAGGTAATTATGAAATCCGTCACCTCCTCGTTTCTTATAGCACAATAATATTCCATTACATTCATATACCACAAATTGTTTAGCCATTCCCCAATTGATGGGCACCCCTTTAGTTTACAATTCTTTGCAACCACTAAAAGGGCTGCTATAAATATTTTTGTACATATGGGTCTTTTTCCCACTTCTGTGATCGTTTTGGGATATAACCCTAGAAGTGGTATTGTTGGGTCAAAGGGTATGAAATTATTGACAATCCTTTGGGTATAATTCCAGATTGCTCTCCAGAATGGTTGGATAAGTTCACAACTCCACCAACAATGTATTAGTGATCCAATTTGTCCGCATCCTCTCCAGCATTTGTCACTTTCTGATTTTTTCATCTTAGCCAATCTGACTGGAGAGATGTGGTATCTCAGAGTTGTTTTGATTTGCATTTTTCTAATCAATAGTTATTGAGAGCATTTCTTCATATGTTTATAGATATCTTTAATTTCTTTCTCTGAAAACTTCTTATTCATATCCTTTGACCATTTCTCAATTGGGGAATGACTTGTATTCATATAGATTTGGCACAATTCTCTATAAATTTTAGAAATAATTCCTTTATCAGAGACATAAGTTGTAAAAATTATTTCCCAATTTCCCACCTCCCTCTTGATCTTGGTTACATTGGCTTTGTTTGTAGAGAAGCTTTTCAATTTAATGTAATCAAAATTATCCATTTGATAATGGTCTCTCATTCTTGTTTGGTCCTAAAATCTTTCCCTCTCCACAAATCTGTCAGGTAAACTATTCCTTGCGTTCCCAAATTGCTTACAGTATCATTCTTTACACCTATATCATGTACCCATTTAGACTTGATTTTGGTATATAGTGTTAGATAATGATCTATGCCCAGTTTCTGCCATACTGTATTACAGTTTTCCCAGCAGTTTTTGTCAAATAGTGCATTCTTATCCCCAAAACTGGGATCGTTGGGCTTATCGAACAATAGATTACCATATTCATTAACTGCTGGGTCTCCTGTGCCCAATCTATTCCATTGATCCACTACTCTATACCTCTGCCAGTACCAAGCAGTTTTGATGACTGCTGCTGTATAATACAGATTAAGATCTGGCATAGCTAGTCCACCTTCCCTAGCATTTCTTTTCATTAATTCCCTTGATATTCTAGACCATTTGTTTTTCCAAATAAATTTTGTTATTATTTTGTCTAACTCTAGAAAGTAGTTTTTTTGTAAATTGATTGGTATGGCACTAAATATATAGTTTAGTTTGGGTAAAATTGTCATTTTTATTATATTGGCTTGACCCAGCCAAGAGCAATTGATATTTTTCCAACTATTTAGATCTGATTTTATTTGTGTGAGAAGTGTTTTGTAGTTGTGATCATATAGATTATGGGTTTATTTTGGCAAGTAGATTCCCAAATATTTTATAATGTCTAGAGTGACTTTAAATGGGATTTCTCTTTCTATCTCTTGCTGTTGAGTTACATTAGAGATGTATAGGAATGCTGAAGATTTATGTGGGTTTATTTTATATCCTGCAACTTTGCCAAATTTATTTATTGCCTCTAGTAGAATTTTACTTGGTTCTCTAGGATTCTCTAAGTATATCATCATATCATCTACAAAGAGTGATAGCTTGGCCACTTCTTTGCTAGTTTGATTCCTTTGATTTCTTTTTCTTCTCTAATTGCTACTGCTATATTTCTAGTATCAGAATGAATAAGAGGGGTGATAGTGGACACCCTTGTTTCACTCCTGATCTTACTGGAAAGGCTTCTAGTTTATCCCCATTGCATATAATACTTGCTGATGGTTTTAAATAGATGCTATCAACTATTTTAAGGAAGGCTCCATTTATTCCTATACTTTCTAGTGTTTTTAATAGGAATGGGTGTTGTACTTTGTCAAAAGCCTTTTCTGCATCTAATGAGATGATCATGTGGTTTCTGCTAGTTTTATTGTTGATATGCTCAATTATACTGATGGTTTTCCTAATATTAAACCATACTTGCATTCCTGGAATGAATCCTACCTGATCAGAGTGTATTATTTTTTGTGATAAGTTGTTCGAGTCTTTTGGCTAATATTTTATTTCGAATTTTTGCATCTAAATTCATGAGGGAAATTGGTCTATAATTTTCTTTCTCTGTTTTATCTCTTTCTGATATCAGTACCATATTTGTGTCATAGAAAGAGTTTGGTAGGACTCCTTCTTCACTAATTTTCCCAAATAGTTTGTAGAGTATTGGAATCAATTGTTCTTTAAATGTTTGATAGAATTCACTAGTAAACCCATCTGGTCCTGGAGATTTTTTCCTAGGGAGTTCATTGATGGCTTGTTTGATTTCTTTTTCTGAGATGGGGTTATTTAGGTAATTCACTTCCTCTTCAGTTAATCTGGGCAACTTGTGATTTTGTACATATTCATCCGTTTCACTAAGATTGTCATATTTATGTGCATACAATTGGGAAAATAATTCCTCATTATTTTTTTGATTTCCTCTTCATTGAAGGTAGGTTCACCCTTTTTATTTTTGATACTCATAATTTGGTTTTCTTCTTTCTTTTTTTTATCATATTGACTAAGGGTCTATCAATTTTGTTGATTTTTTCATTAAACCAGCTCTTAGTTTTATTTATTAATTCAATAGTTTTCTTAATTTCAATTTTATTAATCTCACCTTTGGTTTTCAATATTGCTAATTTAGTACTATATTAGGGATTTTCAATTTGTTCTTTTTCTAGTTTTTTTTCAATTGCATGTCCAATTTATTGACCTCCCTTCTCTCTGCTTTAATCAAGTATGCACTCAGGGATATAAAACTTCCCCTGAGAACTGCCTTTAGTGCATCCCACATATTTTGGTATGTTGTATCATTATTATCATTCTCTTGAATGAAATTATTAATTGTTTCTATAATTTCTTGTTTGACCCACCAATTTTTAGGATTAAATTGTTTAATTTCCAATTAGTTTTTAGTCTGTCTTTCCATGGCCCTTTATTGCATATAATTTTTATTGCATCATGATCTGAGAATGATGCATTTAATATTTCTGCCTTTCTTCACTGGATTGTGAGGTTTTTATGCCCTAGTACATGGTCTATTTTTGAGTATGTACCATGCACTGCTGAAAAGAAAGTAAATTCCTTTTTATCCCCATTCAGTTTGCTCCAGAGATCCATCATATCTAGTCTCTCTAAGATTCTATTCACCTCCTTAACTTCTTTCTTGTTTATTTTGAGTTTAGATTTATCAAGTTCAGAGAGGGGGAGATTAAGGTCCCCCACTAGTATAGTTTTGCTATCTATTTCTTCCTCTAATTCCTTTAACTTCTCCTCTAGGAATTTGGATGCTATACCACTTGGTGCATATATATTAAGAAGTGATATTGCTTCATTCTCAATGGTGCCTTTTAGTAGGATATAGTTTCCCTCCTCATCTCTTTTAATTAGATCTATTTTTGCTTCTGCTTTATCTGAGATAAGTATTGCTACCCCTGCTTTTTTTAGTTTAGCTGAGGCATAATAAATTCTACTCCAACCTTTTACCTTTACCCTGTGGGTATCTCTTTGTTTCAAATGTGTTTCTTGTAGACAGCATATTGTGGGATTATGGTTTTTAATCCATTCTGCTATCCGCCTCTGTTTTATGGGAGAGTTTATCCCATTCACATTCAAAGGAATAATGACTATCTGTCTGTTCCCCTCCATCCTATTCCCTCCCCTGTTTATGTTTTTGTTTCTTCCTTCTCCCTTCCCCTCCTTGAAGTTTTCCCTTTTGACCACCCCCTCCCTCAGTGTTCCCATGCAGTGATCTCCCTTCTTTACCTACCCTCTCCCCTTACTACTGTTTCCCTCCCTTCTAATCCCCCCTTTGGTCTCCTCCTTTTCACTGCCCCCTTCTTACCCTTCCACTATCTATAGGACACAATAAGTTTTTATACTTATCAGAGTAAATTACTCCCCATTTGATTCCAAACCAATGAGAGTAAATTTCAAACAGTGCTCCTCTCCCTCCCTCCTTTTCCTCTAATTAATGAATTTATGTGTCTATTCACATTAGAATCTTAAACTTCACTGATTAAGTTGGTCCCTCTTTGAACCAGAACCAGTGAGAATAGTGGTTAAATGATGTTCCTCTCCCTCTTTCTTTCCCCTCTTCTATAGTGTGTTTTAATGCCTCTTCAGATGGCATATTTTACCTTTTCCTATCTCGTCCTTTCCTTTTTCCCATTACAGTCCCTTTGATCCCCTTAATAGTTTTTTTTTTTTTACTTCAGGTTAGTGCATTCATACCCACACCCTCTATCTAAGTATAACCCTTTTGAAGGTCATGATAATCATAAAGATTTCGACTATTGACATATAGGGATGTGAACATTTTGCTCTTGTTCCATCCCAAGTAATGAGTGTGTGTTTGTTGGTGTGGGTGTGTGCACTTATGCATGTGTGAGTCTGTGTTTCTCTTGTTTACCTTTTTATGTCTTTCTTGAGTCTTGTAATTGGAGATCAAATTTTCCATTGAGCTCTGGCTTTTTCATCAGGAAGTTCTGGAAGTCTCTTATTTCATTAAATGACCATCTTCTTGCCTGAAAGATTATGCTCAGTTTTGCCGAGTAGTTAATCCTTGGTTGTAGTCCTAGCTCTCTTGCCCTATCAAATTCCAGTCCCTCCGCTCCTTTAATGTAGAAGCTGCTAGGTCCTGTGTGATCCTAACTGTAGTTCCTCGATATTTGAATTGTTTCTTTCTGGCTGCTTGTAGAATTTTTTCTTTAATCTTGTAATTCTGGAATTTGGCTACTATATTTCTTGGAGTTTTCAGTTTGGGATCTCTTTCAGGAGGAGTCCAGTGAATTCTATCGATAGTTATTTTATCTTCTGATTCCAGGACCTCAGGACAGTTTTCTTTGACAATCTCTTGGAGGATGTTGTCTAGGCTGCTTTTTTCATCATGGCTTTCTGGTAGACCAATAATTCTTAGGTTGTCTCTCCTGGATCTGTTCTCTAGGTCAGTTATTTTTCCAGTGAGATATTTTACATTTTCTTGCAATTTTTCGATCATCTTGTTTTGTTTGATTGACTCTTGCTGCATCATAGAGTTCTGAGTTTCAGTTTGATTGTTTCTAATTTTTAGCGAATTATGGTCTTCAGCTAGTTTTTGAAGTTCCTTTTTTGGGGAGATATTTTCTCCAATTACTTCACTGAGAAGTTTTTCCAAGTTGGTCACTGCCTCCCTGATTTGGTCTTTAAAATTTTTCTTAAGCTCCTGCGAGAAAGCTATTTGGGCTTGAGACCAGATCATGTTTCCTTCTGTGGTCTCAGGTGTGGGTAGAGAGTCTATATTGTCCTGTGTGCTTTGTTGTTCTTGCCCTGCATAGTATGCTGGAATAGACTTTCTTGCCTTCCCCTTCTCCTTCTCGGCTTCTTTCTTTCCCATTGTGATTTCCTGCTTCTTAGTTTCTCAGGCTATGAGTTTAGGGCCTGATCCTTGACTTTGAATACCTCTGGGTGGCTGGTTTATGGCTAAGTCAGGGAAGTCAGTGAGGAATGTAGATGAGTAGGTGTGGGTGAGTCTGACCACTTCAGATTTCTGCCTCTATACCCCTATAAGTAGGCTTTTGTTGATGATGTGAGGTGGGGCTTGTTGGGACCCCACCCTCTCTTCTCTTCAGACTCCTGGCTGTCTCAGTTACAACCCTTCTTGGAGACTCTCAAGCCTGGGGCTATTTCCATTAACTTGGGATTTCAATCTGGGTGGGAGACTTATCTTTGGGTTTTCTGCTTCATGAAGGAGGTATGGGAGGATCAGAGCAGCTAGAATTTACTTTGCCATTCCAGCCCCTGTATTATACAGGCAGGCAGTTTCTAAACTTCCAGGCTGGGGGCTGAATGCATCCAGAGAAGCCACTCTCTCCACTGGGGGCCCAACTCTCCTACCTGTCTCCAATGACCCGTCCAGTCCTCAAAATGACTGCGATATGTCTTTGGTAAGTCTGCAGCCTGGGGCTTTTGCTCTCTCTGGTGTAAGTCTGCTTGTCTGCTCTTAGGTCTGAGCTGTGTAGACCCCAAGTGCTCTGCGCTTGACTTGTGTGGACACACTGGGCAACCTCCTGGGCTGGATTCTGCCATGCTCTGTCTTCCAGTGGGCTCCTTCACTCAAGAATCCGCTCAGATTCACCCTTTGAGACTTAGTGCCTGAGGAGCTCAGCGAGGTTATTGCTTCCTTTCTGCCATCTTGGCTCCTCCACCCCTTTATATTTTTAAATACACTGAGGCTGTCCAGCAGACTTGAGTTTGCCAACCCCCGATAAAGAGGAAAGTAGGATTTTGTCATAATAGTGCATCACTGAGACAGTAACTGATTAAACTGTTACTGATGTTTTGATTCTTATAGAAAATACAAGACAGGAGAGACAGAGACTTAAAGAGAGAGCAGGAGAGTTGATGATGAATATCATTCATGTCAATGAAGCCACATTGTTGGTTCTTTGTTATGTGCTTTATTTATTCTTGTCTGTTTGGGGGTGGCTCTTGAATTAAACAAGCATTGAGAGAAGAATACGTCTTTATTTACTTCGACTAGATTTTAACCTTGGGTGTTTTCCAGCAAGCATTTAAACTAATATTGGAAGAGATAAGCCTCAAATTTTCAACAGTGAGTTGAAACTCTTTATTGAATGAAAGCAGCCACAGCCACTCCTACTGGACATCTAATTTTGGAAAGTTTTCTCTGTATTTCTTGATTATAGCCACCCATGTATTAAAATATTGACTGAGTTTAGTACATACATATCAAGTTCAAGCATACTATTCTTTCTTGAGAAGCCATATCTCCTAAGAATCCTGGATATCTTATTTTTTTGCTTTTTGGAGGGAAATTGGGGTTAAGTGACTTGCCCAAGGTCACATGGCTAATCTTTGTGTTAAGTGTCTGAGGCCAGATTTGAACTCAGGTCCTCTTGACTCCAGGGCCAGTGCTCTATTCACTGTGCCACCTAGCTGCCCCGGGTCCTGGATCTTTTAACTTGTAGTAAAAGCTTGGTATGAAAGTGGGAATATAAATTAAACACTAATATATTTAATCACTGTCTACCTTCAGTCCCAAGCTGTAATTATCATATCATAGAATATAATCTCCTTTATATCACTAATCATGAGAGCATAGATTTCGAGAAAGTAGGTCCAATCTTGTCCCTCAATATAATCACATGTAATCTGATGAGTTTATAAAGCACGTGGTAATCTTGTTTATCAATATAAACATGCATTTTATACACATATTCATGCATAACCATTTATAGAGTTGTATAACATGAAAAGCATGTATGCAAATTTTTATCATATATACACATGTATGTTCACACATATACATATATACACATGTGTGTGTACATGTATAATAATAAAGCATGATCTGGATAATCCTGGGTGAACAAGTAAAATTTATTCTAAATAGGTTGCCTAAAAATTATTGAGCACAAAGCTCTATAGAAATTCAAAAAACCCTATGACAAGGTAGGAAGAATCAGTTAAAGATTTTCCCTGCTTCAAAGATCAAGAAAAGGCCAGTGGTAATAATGCTGGCTCAAGGCTGTGCTAGTATCTTTGGCTGACATATCTATGCACAAAATAGGTTATGATCTACACTCTGGAAGAAGAACTCACAGGTGCATTATCTAAGTATCAAAATATACATCTACATATATACACACATGCACACAGATAAAGGGAGAAGTGACAAGTAACTAGTTAAACTGCAATGAAACAGAAATCAAAATTCCTTTGGAATTTTTTGACATAACTATCTGCTTTTGTATGTATATCCCCTGATATCACTGAAACATTCAGGTTACTCAAGAACTTCCTCTTTTCGTTTCATATCTCTCTGAGGTTTTTCACTATCTCCCCTTCCACTCTAGTCTCCGGTAAACATGAGGCTCTTCTCATTCACAGGAACACTTCTTCATGCACCCTTCATCCTGTCCTCTGTCTTCTTCAGTACATTGTCCCCAAGATCATTCCCATTCTTTCTAACCTTTAATCATTTTCTACAGAACTCTTCCCATGAAGAATATAAACATGCCAATGTCTCACCCATCATTTAAAAATCCTCACTTGAGCCTTCTATCCTCATTAACTACAATCTTAAATTTCTCCCTTCTCTGCTAAATTCCTTGAATAAGTCATCTATACTCACTATACTTTCTATACTATGGCTCTTGACCTCATCATTCAAGTGAATCTGTCCTCTTCAAAGTTACCAGTGAATAATCTCTTAATTACAAAACTAAAGGCTTATTCTCAGTCCTTTTCCTTAATAACATCTTTGTGCCATTTGACACTGTTAATCACCATTATTTCCTGGATACTTTCTCATATCTGTGTTTTCATTACCCTGCTTTCTCTTGTAATTCCTCCTGTCTAATTCCTTTCCAGCCTCATTTTCTGGATTTTGATTCATGTTACTGATCTTCACTATGAATGTTCCCCAGTTATCTGGTCTGGCACCCTTTCTCTTTAGGCTTTGTGATCTCTCATTGGTTTTGATTCCAATTATCTTCTCTTTTCATGAGTCTCCCAGATCTACATATCCAGCCCTGGTCCTTCTCCTGAGCTCCAGTCATGCATCAACAAGACCCTGTTTTCAAACTGAATATCTAGTAGACATCTCAAACCTAATGCATCCACAAAGAAAATTCATTCTCTATCTCCCCTAAATGTCCACTCTTTCAAATATCCATATAATTTTCAAGGTCATCAACATATTTCCAGGAATTCAGGCTCTCAACCTCAGTGTCATCCTCACCTTCTCAATCTCATTCACCCCATATAAAATAAAATTTAAAAAGTTGAAAAATCTTGTAATTTTCTACTTTTAAAACATCTGTCATCTGTGAACACTTCTTTCTACTTCCACAGTCACCCCCTTAGTTCATATTTTCATCACCTCTCTCCTGGACTATCACAATAACCTTTTTATTGATTTCTTTGCCTCATTTCTTTCCACTCCTATCCATTCTCTACTCAGCTGCTAAAGTGATTTTAATGCAGTTAAGGACTTGTCATACTAATTCCATACTCAATAAACTCCATTGGCTTCCTTTTGTTATATTTATTAATATAAAAGTCTCTTTTTAGACTTATGATACCCTTCACAACCAGGGTTCTCTTTTCCAGTATACTTATTCAAATTCCTCTATGCACTCTGTGACCCAAATCTCCTGTTCTAACTGCCATTCCTTGCACATCTCCATCTTCTGTTTTCCTGTTTTGTCTTTGACTAGAATGTTCACCTTCACTTCTGAGACTCTCTAGTTTCCTTCAAGGCTTAGCTCAAGTATTATCTTTTACACGAGGCTTTTCCTAGTCTTTCCCAACCGCTAGTCTTCCCCTTTAAGTCAGTCTTCCTTCTATTCTGTATGTATCTTATGTTTATACCTCTTCAGGGAAGTGGTTGTATTTGTTTTTTATCCCTAGCATTTAGGACAGTACTTACCACAAAACAGAAAATAAATGCTTGTTGAATGATTAATTCATATACACATATACATGTATATATGTGTGTATATACACATATACATGTGTATATATACATATACATGTGCACATATGTGTATATACACACATACATGTCTACATATGTGTATACATACATACATATACACATACATGCATATATATGAAATATGGACCGTTTGACCATTCTGTAACCTAATAAACTGAGCTTTTATTTAAAACACTGAGATTCTTTTGTGTTTAGAGAAACAATGTTTAAATATTTCTGTTTAGGGGCGGCTAGATGGCGCAGTGAGTAGAGCGTCGGCCCTGGAGTCAAAAGGACCTGAGTTCAGATCCGGCCTCAGACACTTAACGCACACACAAACAAAAACCTAGCCGTGTGACCTTGGGCAAGTTACTTAGCCCCAATTGCCCTCCAAAAAAAAAGCAAAAAAAAAATTTCTGTTTATATAAGCTGATACACATGTAACTGGTTTCCTCATTCTTGACTAAATTTTGGAAGACTCAAATGACTCTTCATCCAAAGTATACTAAAAAAAAAAAAAATTATTCTATGACACCTATACATAATGCACTGAATCTTCACAATATCCCAGTCCATCACTCTAATTCTTTATTTTAGGATATATTGGAAAACTTTTTTATCTTAATGATAATATCCAATTGTGAACTTCAAGGTCAAAATCACGTCATTTTGCTCTATTATTTTTCATCATTGAACTATTCTCAGTTGTATTATTGTTGTCAGGTTGTGCATACAAAAAGACACCAAATACAGTTATTGAGAGAAAATAGCAGTGTTTGCTCTGACTCTTTTCTAGGCCACCATGTCCAGTACAATTGTTATTTAATAGCTAGCTCACCCTCTAATTTGTCTGGGGAATTGTGGGTTTATTTTTTTTTTTAAGTTTTCGGTCTTTAGATGCCTTTTCATGCTATATCCTCAGGGTCATTGCTTCTAAATGAGGCTTTTCAGGCAATATTTTTCAGGCAACCCATTTAGAACCAGTTTCACTTAAAGTGATTGATATTTAATGAAACATTATATATGCACATATACATGTACATCCATTCATCTATATTTCATTTTATGTGTAAATATGCATATTTATGTGTATATGCATGCTAAAATAGTTAAAAACTTGTGATTCTGGGTATAAAAATAGTGATAGATGAATACATATTACTTAGCAACAGTTTCATCCCCAGGCACTGCATTCCTCTTGCACTCCATATGATTCTGACATGGGTTTATCAGAGAGAGTAGCAATAAAGCCATTATCACTTGTAACCGACAAAGGGACAACCTCTGTCCTCTTCTGCAATTTACTCTCTCTGGAACCCGGTCTTAATGTCCTCCTTTATGTGGGAATCTATGCTTATTATTAATCCAGTCTCTCCTTTTATGCTTTTAAAACAATAAAGATCCATTTGCTCCACTTAGATTTCATACATTGGTCATAGAACCATTTCTGTAAAGAATCTTTATCTGGAGAACTCTATATTAAATACCTGATCTTAGCCAAAAGAGTAAGAAGTAATACGAGGCCTTTGTATCCTGAATGAGCCCCAGTTCTATATTTAGATATTAACAACAAAAATTAAAGAGAAATACATTGATATGCCCTTCTAGGATTTAATTTTTTTTGTTGAAATTGTCATCAGTATTAAAAATGTTGATAAATAACATTTATGTGTGACATTATGCAAAATCACAGGTTTAAAGTGAATTTAAAATATAAGAAGCACTTGTATAAAAATCAAATGGCAGTAAGAGAAATCATTTATCTGAAATTTCATCAGTTGACTTCATTGTCCTTGTTTTGTTTTTATTTTACTTAGTCAGTCATTGTCTTATCTATAGTACAATACAGGGACAATACATAGTCATGTTTATGAAACATAAATAATTTCATATTTTATTGATTTCCCTCAGTTTAAAGTACTGGCATACCATCCAAAAGGAATGGAAAATTTATAAACTGCTAATTTCTAGGAATCTGAATGTCAGTGTAGCCCAGGCTCAGAAGCTCCCATCCCAATCCTATTTTACACTAGCAGGCTTGGTTTCATGGGGCAAATAGCTACTTTTCCCTTCAGTGCTCTAATGCAGACCCTGAGGGGTTGTGGTTATCTTTCTAATGTTATTCCTAATGAGGTCCCACTAGTGTGGTCCCCCTTTGATTATCAATTGATATCAATTAGTTAGAAAGTCTTAATTAGCTATTAGAAATGAGCATCTACTAAGGTAGCATAATAAAAAAAATGGGATTAAAACATCCTCGCCAGAGGACAGAATTTATACTCATCAGCTCATCCTAATATCATCTCATTTCATCTAATGACTTTCATTGCCAAAAATTGATTAAGAACATTTTATCCCTAATTTAATGATTTTTAGTGATTGATTGACTGATTTAATAAAAACCTCTCACCTGATAAAGCTATGAAAGTGTAGAGCATCTTGGTAGTTACTTTAATTCCTGTAGAGGTAGTTGATTGATTCATTCAATCAATATTCCTTTCATCATTACATGGGAAAAAATAGTTTGTATTAATTTTGTATGTTTTGACTTTCCTTATTTTTGTTCATATTGCAACTGCTATCCAACAGAATAGAGTATAATTTCCTTTAGGAAATTTTATTTTTTGTCTTTATATTCCCAGCACCTAGGATTTGTTATGTGAATGAATGGCTCTATTTGTGACATAGTGGAGAGCTCTCTTCAAAATTTTGCTCTAATGTTTCATTTTAAAATGAAAGTGACATTGCTTTTCTTTTTTTTTTAAACAAATGCTTTATTAACTTCTGTTTTACATCATTCATTTCTGCCAGATTTTGAGTTACAATCATTTTCCCCTTGTTATTCCCCTACCCAACCTCCCAGAATAGTAGTCCCACAAGATATCGCTTCCTCCAATCTGCTCTCTCCCATACCCCCATTGACTTTTCCATTAGAGGAAGGTGAATCTTTGTGTCCCAATGCCTGCACATCTTATCTCCCTATTACAAGCAAAAGAGTATTAATAATAGTATTTATATATATTTGAAACATTTAATGTTATGACCTCGAATTTCAGATCCATTTCCTTCCTCCCTTGTCACCCATTCCTTCCGGGGAGATAAGTAATTCAGTATATGTTGTACATGCCTAGCTATGCAAAACATTATCATAGTAGATATATTGTACAAGGCTCCTTATAATTCCCTCCCACTCATCCCACCCCCCACCTGGTCCATTCCCTACATGATCCTGTCCCTCTTCTATAGTGGGTACTTTCAACCTCCCCTCACCCCAAGGATGCCCTCCCATCCATCACCCCTCCTCTCATCCCCCTTCCCCCTATCCTGCTGCAGGTTGAGATATCCCATTTAGTATGTATGTCATTTTCTCCCTGAACCAAATTCAATGTGAATGTGGTTTTGCCTTTTTAGCCTTCCTTATTCTCCCCCTCCTTTGCAAACACTTCCCCTTGCTTCTTCTACATGGGATAGTTTATCCTACCCTGTCTCATCCCATCTCCTCTTGCCACTTTCCTCTCTCACCTCATAATTTCATCCCTTGAGTATTCTCCCTTCCCAACAAATTCAACCTATGCCCTCTATCCATATATAACTGTAACCATATACACACACATTCACATATGTATTCATATGACCACACCCCCTTCTTCCATGACATTGCTTTTCAATGGCCATATCAGCAGAGAGCAAATTTTCTCAGATACTACCAAGCTAAAAATGCTTTGAGTAAAATTATGGGGGAAGAGACATTGACTAAGATTCAGCCTAACTAATTACATAGTGTATCATCACTATCCCTAGGCTGGATGCTAAACCATTAGTTATTTAGCCATGGTAACTCAAGAAAAAATGAAAATAACCTTAATTCCTATATATTCCACTTCTTCTGCAGTGCTAGGGCAGAGTGGAAGAAAAGAAGGAAGAGAGTTTTGAGAATCATGCATTTTAGGTCTTCTATAAATATTAACTTAGCATCTTTTCCCCCAACAGCTAGTTGACATATCACAGGAAGAATTGCGCCATGTTAATACAAATAATCTCAATAGAAACTAAATCAAATCATTTAAGGAAGTTAGAGATATATAGAAAGATGGCTTGCATTCTTTCCTAAATAAAGTAAATAAAGGAATTGGTAGATACAGCATTATATATCCAAATGGCACAAAGAAAAATCTTATCAGGGGATATTCGATGATATCAGGAACATTACAGAGATCAAAATGACAAGAATTAAAAAAAAAGACCACAGCAAAGATTATTGGAGCTCAAACACCAATATATGATGCAGAAAATGAAGACAGAGAAATCCTATGATAAACTAATAAGATCCTCCAAACCAAGGGTGGGGAATCTGCAGCCTCAAAGCCACAATGACCCTCTAGGGCCTCAAGTGTAGCCCTTTGACTGAATCCAAACACCGAGTAAAGTTTGGATTCAGTCAAAGGGACTCACTTGAAAATGTGGAGTGCCTCATGTGGCCTCGAGACTGCAGGTTCCTCACCCTTGCTCCAAATTGTGGTAACTTAGAAAGACAGAATGATGACATAAAAAGAAGGCTTGATTTGGAATCCCAGGACAAGGGTTTTCATCTTAACTCTTGTTTTTATTACCTATATGACTTTGCCCAAATCATTTAAACTATTTGACCTTCAGTTTCTTTCTCAGTAAAATGAGGCAATTGAACTAGATGAACTCTTTTTTTCCCTACAAATCTAGATCCATGATCTGTTATCTATGACTTTAATGCAAGTGCATATACAAGAGAGGATGCTAAAATAATAAATGGTAAAACATGCTTCAAAGTAGGTAATGAAAGAAGAAAAAAGTTTATGGACTGAACAAAAGTAATCCTATATCTCAATGATTTTCTTTAATGATAGAACTGATGATAGAGTTAGACTATTGGATATGGTAAGCATGATAACTGTGGCATAAAAATAATAAATTGACTGTATTTTAGCGAAGAGGAAACTATTGATTACTAAGGTGGCTATCATATCAGAATAAGTGTACAGACCCTCTGCTATCTGACAATCAGAGAAAAAATACAAGTCAACATTAGATTAGACATAAAAATACAAATGAGAAGATATTGCTCGTAATAACAACAGTTCTATTATGACTTATTCAAATAAGCTACTGACTTCAAAAATGAAAAGAGATCAAGGAAATGATACTGACATGGAAGATCATCATATCCTATGGAAGTTTAAATAGCATAAATCAATTGCCACAATGAAAAAATCCAAAGGGCCTAGAAATCACTCCAGCCAATACATATTTTGTATTGTGCTTCCTCCAGCTAAGGCTGTACCAGCTTAGACTATAAATTCACTTGCAAACATTTACCAAGCAGGCAATGGATTAGTACAAGTTGTTACTGGATCATAAGGTAGCAGTGATAGAGGTGAATATAAGTCTTTGGAAATTTTAATATAACACCCATCCAATCCAGAACATTTTAAGAACATTTATATATGAAACTGGAAGGAGTACACCAGACGAAAAATATGCATCGGATCTATTTCTGTCATGATATTCATCATCAACAATAGAATTAACACTTAGACTCTGATGACTTAGTCCTCATTATGCCATGTGAAAAAGTGAGTCCATAATAAGTACATACAGAAAAAACCCTTGTGGAAGTAGAATTGTTTGAAAAATACTAAAGTGGGAGTTGTTAGCCTGGGATTGGTGAACGTTCATAAAGATTATTTTGGAAACTATAATAGTAAGTTAATTTATTGTTCAGTTGTTTGATTCATATCCAATTCTTTATGACCTCATTTAGGTTTTCTTGGCAAAGATACTGGAGTGGCTTGCCATTTCCTTCTCCAGTGCATTAGGCAAACAGAAGTTAAGTGACTTGCCCACGGTCACATAATTAGTGAGTGTCTGAGGCCAAACTTGAACTCAGGTCTTCTGACTCCAGGCCTAGCTTTATTCGCTAAGCTACCTAACTGCCTATGAATTTAATATGTTAATTTTATTTTAAAGCTATGCATTTTATGAATTAAAAATATATTCTGAGAAGGAACTCACAAATTTCACGATACAGTCAGAGGTTTAAACATAAGACACAAGGAGGTCAAGGAGAAACTTTTCATTAAGGAATACATTTTCAAGATATTTGAAAGATGATAATATTCTGAATTATTTGAAATGTCATAGATGCCATTATTTAAAAGGACTAAAGACATCCAGAGACTATCGGTAACTCCTAATTCATATTTCTGTTTTATAATAACATCTCTAATTTGATAATTGAATAGGTATTGGGTTGCATTTAAGAAAGTGAAGAACTCTTTCAGTGATTCTAACTTCATCCATGACACAAAAAGTCCACCTTTAAAAATTAATAAAAATATGTAGGTGATATTAAATGACTATATATAATGAAGTATCCTGATTTCCAGATAATTAAAATTGCAGATAATACAAAGTGAGATAGGTATATTATTATTAAGTCATTCAGAAAAAATTTCCAATGCAAATTAGTTTGCACTATGCTATAAAAGGCTGTTATCCAGTAAATATATGAAAGAGAATTTATCAATTATATTATGAGTGATGGATGACATAGAGCAAACTGGAGCACTGCACTGGTACCCAAAGGATGTCACACAACTTTGAGGAAGGTCTCCATTTTATTGAATACATATGTCTTGTGGAGGATAAATGGGAAGAAATGGAAAAGAATAACATATGACACAAAGATCTGAGTTGTGATCACCAATGATGAGTAGACCAACCACATTAAATGCTCACATACCCTTTTGTAGGGCCAATCAAATATTTACAGCATCAATGGTCACTATAAATATACCTGATAGTGCTTGATTGCAAAATATAACAGACTCCACTCAAAGACAGAAGCACCAGAAAATCAAATCCCAAAACCAGTAAGTAATAAGCTACAATATCACAAAGAGCCACAGCATCCTTTAGCCTCAAAAACCAACACAGGCCTAAGCCCCCACAGCAGGTGGCAAACACCAACTTTTACTCACATTCCTAACTATATCCCTTAGATGTGTCCTCCCCTCCCAACTGTGTCAAGCTGCTCTGACTCCCAGCTTCCTGTGGGCTCTGCTCCACCCTATGGCAAACTCCTCCCACCACAGGCTCCATGTGATTACATTCAGCCTATTGGGGGTAGGCTATATTGTCAAAGCAGGGAAGGTCTTCAAATTCCCTTAGGTTTATTAAGGGACAGGGAAAATATTCAAATTCCCATTACCATTATACTTTAAAGTATGAAAGTTAGCAATGGAAGTCATCAAAAAATTTTGAACAGGAAAATGTGGTAAAATGGAATTTTAGAAATCATATTCTGGTAATAGCACAGAAGGATTTTTTTTGGTGAAGGGATAGACTGAAGGCAAGAAAATCAATGAATCATGAGATGAGAGCATATAGTAGTATATCATCGTAGAAATATATAAAATATAATTTTTTTTGCAAAAATCATCATGAAGGAATAATTGTTGGAAAGTGTTATTTGCCAGATTATAAAAAATGAGGATTAAAAAGATTTGAAAAGGTTACAAGAATATTTAGAGCCTGAATGATTGCAAGAATGCTGGTACATCAAGAGAAATAACCAGCCCTGAATGAAGTTGGGGGAGGTGATGAGTTCCTGTTTAGAATTGTGTGATATGCTGTCCTGAATGTCTGACTCTCTTCCAACTCAAGGACTCTAGAATTCTAAAACGTTGCAGTTGTCTGTGAGCTGAATAGGAACATGATACCATGATGTACTCTTTCATTTGGCATCTTACACATTACAATACCTTGCATATAATTGACACTTAACAAATACCTATTAAAATGAATATTGACTTTGAAATAATAATGGAGCATCCAACTAAAAATGTTCAACAGTTGTTTAAAGGTACTTCAGAAATAAGGGACAAATGTGGTACCTCCTTACTCAAAATTTCAAGTCTTGGACTCAACTTTTTACCATGATTTTTTAAATTAGTATATATTAATACTGTACATAATACACAGTAATGCTCAGTGATTATTCTAGAAAGGATAACTACTTAGTTTATGAAAATCTAGAGATTTTAGAAACTTAGAAGGAAGGAAGGAAGGTAGGAATTATCAAGATTTTGAAAGTAACATATATTTGTCCTTTAGCAGAGTGGGGGGAAAGATTTATGAAGACATCTAAATTTTGCAAGTGAAATATTAATCATTGATAAATTCAAATGAACATTTATTTAATATGCTATAGTTTTCAAATTTGCAAAAGTGAAGTTTTCTGTACACAATCTTAGTATTCCTATATCTAGATGATTTTCTGTCAAAGCAAATGGTGGTTTCTACCCATTCTCAATTATGCCCATAAGCATATAGCACTTACATAATTTAAAATTTAACTAAATAGGAAATTTTAAAATCGCCTATGCTGATTTTACTGATAAACAGTCTTCAGTGAGGAGACAATACTATTCAACATCCACTCACATTTTCATGTACAATTGTGGTGGCTAAACTCAGAAAATAATAATACTTAAACAAATAAAGAACTTTTAATGTCATAATAAAGTATGGCAAACAATTGTGTTGTTAATTCTGTGATAATTTCATATTAATCTTTTTTCTTTGTAGATGTAGACATGTCATTTAAGTATCAAACATCTTTAGTGGCTTGCATTACTATTAAGTAAAATTTTAACTCCTTTGACTAGCATTCAAAATCTTTCATAGTCTGGCTTTACCTGTACCTTTCCAGTCTTATTACATGTTATCCCCTCCATCTATTCCATTAAGAATGCACTACATTTCGACCTCTAAACATACTTTTTCTTCTTTCACTTACATGCATTTTACTTATATTGCACCTTATGCTGGCAATGCCTTCCCTTTGCCTTGCCTACCTGTTGTTGCATTTCTAAATATCCTTTAAAATACGTCTTAAATTCTACCTTCTTATTCTTCCCATTACATTGGTCACTAATGACCTTTCACTTGAGATCTTACATAATTTTTACTGTCTCTAAAGGTTTTATCATGTAACATTATAGATGATCACTATTTAAGTTTGTGTCACCCTCATATAAAAATATAAATTTCATGAAGGTATGATTTAGCTAAACTTTGTATTTCCCCCAGAACCTTGAAGTATTATACACAAAACTGGTCCTCAAAATTTTTGTTGAATGAATGAATGAATTCTAATATTTTTTTAGTTGAGGTTTTTATCTACTCATTACTGCCTATCAGTTAATGATACTGTGCTTGAATTCCAAACATATGTGAGAATTTCACACATCTTGCATTTCCCAGCAGGGACTTAAGCTTAGTCAATATTTTCATATAATGACAGTTGGCAATGAGTACAAAGTGCCTTAATTAAGCCAACAAGTTATTATCCTTTACAACAGAAGTGTAAACAGGATGCTGATTCATAAATTTGCTAATTGTTCTTTCCTGATGCCAAACTGGTTCAGTTCACATTTAGTTATAATATACATACATCTATGAAATCAGAGGGAGTAAACCAAAACATGTAGTTCTCTTTATGTGGTTTTATAATTATAATAACTAACATTGAGATAGGGTTTCACAGTAACATAGCATTTTCCATAAATCATTCCTTTTGATCTTTACCATCCATGAGGTAACTAATATAAGCATCTCCATTTGTATATGAGAGTTCAGTGATTCTAATGAGTGTTAAAGATAGGATGGGGATCTATAGTCTTTCATTCCAAATCTGAATTTTTTTTCTTTTGCAGCATGCTATCTCTTACCACATATGCATTTTCTTAAACTTGGCTCAACATGGTATATGCCAATCAATGAAAATTACCATTTCCTCTTCCCCACTTTTAAGGATCAACCATATTTTTATTCATTTGCCACTCATCTTTCATGCATTATTTGTTGCCTTGTTTTCAAATTAATACTCCTAAATAAAGACCAAAATGCAAATAAATTAAGATATCAGTCCTGAGGTCTAAGTAACTAGCCAGGTTTCCATCAGAAAGCTTCCTAAATTGTATGGGTCAAAAAGATCATTATTGTGTTTAAGAATCTTGGATTACTTTAGCAATATGCTATTATTCCAAGAATATATTAATTTTATTCTTAAGCACTACATATATATGTGTGCAAATGTTTGTGTGTATAGTATATCTATATATGCAAGAAAATCAGTTAAATGGCAGTTCTAAGAATAAACTTGCTAATATATTAAAAGAAATTTCACCCTTTAATCTTCACATAAAGTCTTGTATATTGAAACCCTTTTTAGTCAATGCCTATGAGAAGAGTAACCTCTAATTGGTGAACAAAAATAGAGTACGGTTAACTTGAAAAAGAAACATTTCAAATATATAAATACATCTATCTGCATTAGTTTCATGTTACTGCTCAAAGGTAGGAGGTCAAACTGACCTCAGTAAGTATCTGATGAGGAACCAAATTGGAACAGGAATAGAATAATTTTACTTAAATCATGTCCTTAAAGAGGCCTGTTGTTTAGACTTAAAAACAAATAAACATCTGTTCTCCTCAGTTTAGCAAAACAAGCTGTTCTTGTACCTGATCAATCCAAGGCCCTGGTTTAGCAAGTGAATTGTGCAATGCACCGTAAATAAAGAAGTAACACACATCATTCCAAATGCAAAGTACTGAACGTGCTTGGCTTCCTCCTGTGTGTAAGTGGATCAGAGAAAAGTGTGATTGGCTCCATTGCCCACAACCATTATCTCAACTCCATCACATAGCCAGTCCCATGTGAGGGAATAGTTCTAAATGTTCCTTGTGGTAGAGAGCATCGCAGTGACTTTGGGCAGAGCTGGGGTTATGTGTCTAGAAGAACAACTAAAGAAGATGCCTGGAAGAAACACAGCTCATCATTAAAACAAAATGCTATCAAGCGAGTGGCATTGCTTGGGAAATGGAGCTTACTGCAGATTTCCTGCTAAGACATTTCTAATTTAGTGTTTCATTTTAATCCATTTATTGAATAAATAGGATGTTGTTATATTGCACAATCAAAATGAAATGGTGATGCCAGTTTTAAATAAGGGAACTTGAGAGCATTGTCATGTAAATTCTTAGCAGATGCTGTGAATTCATTTTTTATTTGCATAGCTGTATCAGCTAATCCCAAGAGCTGAAGTATAATTTAGCATTCTTTTTATTATTCAGTCACCATATTGTCTGGCATGAGGGAACCCCTGCTTAATTACATGAAGTGCATGAATGAATACCATAGGATTAAGATAATATCTCCTAGCGATTTGCTTTCCTCCAGGGATTTGAATTCAGGTGCCCAAGAAATGGTGATTATAATGGAAGTGAAACCTGTATGCACTGTGGCAATTCAAATCTGTCACATTAAACATTCCAAAATTCAACATATCACCTATGGTCAAAAGTCTCTGAATGATAATGAGTACATATTAGCATTTTGGAACAAATAGCTAAAGATAAACAGAAAGACCGACAGATGACATAAAGATAAAGATTAGAGGAGGAGACATGTTTACAGATGCATCTCTCTGTATAATTTATGTATTTATGTGTGTGTTTTCAGGAAAACTTACAAAATCAAAATGTTAGCACTAGAAGGGATTTCATGGCTGCTAAATGCAACCACCTCATTTTACATATAAGGAAAATGAGGTACTTACAGATTAAGTGTCCAGGTTCACAGAGCTAATCAGTGTCAAAGACAGGATCAGAATGTATGTCTCCTCACTCTTGAAATAATATGCCTTTGATTATTGCACATTGTTGCTTATATAACTTCTCTATCATTTTTAAGACCTTGTGCAGTATCAGAGACATAAAGGTATCACAATGAATGGTAACAACTGTAATGAAAAATTTTATTTCTAAGGAAAAAAGAGGCATAGATCTTTACTTAAATGAGTCAGCCAACTAACATTTAATAAATGCTAGTTGACAAGCAAACTGATGAGTTGTAGAAAGTCATTATTTGCAATAAAAAGTTGGTGATTCAAGGCTAGAGCTCAAGAGAAGACTAGATATTTAGATTTAGGTGTTATCTGGGCAGGAAATAAAATGTAATTCTTAGAAACTGATGAAATCCTTGAGAGAAAAGAAGAGAAAGACTTGGGGGACAATCAGAGACAGGGGGTGGTACAAAGATGATGATCCAGCAAAAGAAGAAGAGAAGAAACCAAGAAAGAAAAGTGTCATGAAAACCCTGGGAGAAGAAAGTAGTGGTAATCACCACAGGGTGATCAATGTTTAAAATTCTACAGAAATGTCAAGAAGGATAAGAAATGAGAAAAAGCCACCACATGTAGCAATTGAGAGACCGCTGGAATTGAAAATCTTTTGAAGTCATCTAGTTAAACTCTTTCATTTAACAGATGAGGAATCTGGGTCCCACAGAGGTAAAATGACTTGCCCAAAAGCGCAAGGGTAGGTAGTGACTGAGCTGGGATCCCCTGTAACAGTGGGACAAGAGGATATGGATGCCATTTTCCACTTGTAGGCCTAGACCCTGGAGGCAGCTAGGTGGCTCAGTGGATAGAGCACTGGGCCAGGAGTCAGGAAGACCTGAGTTCAAATTTGGTAGCAGCTATGCAACTCTGGGCAAGTCATTTAATTGCTGTTTGCCTTAATCTACTCAGAAAGAAATGACAAACCACCCTACTATCTTTTCCAGAAAACCTGATATGGGATAACAAAAAGTTGCATGTGACTGAACAACTAAGCAACAATCAAAAGCCCGTGCCCAGAAGGGACAGTTCTTCATTTAGCCTATATCAGTTCTATTTAATTCAACATAGAGTTTTTTCAGGGTCTGCTCTGCATACATGTTATGTTGGACTCCATAGAGGTACAAAAGATGAGTAATACAGTCTCTGCTTCCAAGGAATTTATATTCTAGTGAATAGGATAAGTATTTAAATAACTAAAAATTAACATAAATGCCAGAAGAGGACTACAAACAACAAAATATGGAACTTCAGAGGAAGAAAATGAGCAGACCCTGTTTGGAACATCAGGGAAGAATTAATGGAGAAACTCTTGAAATTGTCCTATAAGGAAAGATAAAAGTTCAATCAGTGCAATAGTGGGAAGACAGTAGGGAATGACTATAGAAACAGTAAAACCAACAGCCCAGAAGAGAGGAAGGGTTGCCCAATATTAGGAATAGTAAACAGGCTTGCTTAGCTGTTGAGCAGAATACATATAGTAGCTAAGTAATCAGTAAGCAAGTATTTATTAATTGCCTTATGTGTTTCATGCAGTATGCTAAACAGTGGGTGAGGAAGATTAAAATATAAGTTGGGGCCTTACTGTGAAGAATTTTAAATGTGAGACTGGAGAATTGGACTTTTCTTTGTAGAAAGGTAAAGGGGTCATTGAATGTTTTGAGCAGAAAAATAATATGAAAAGAATTGTGCCTTAGTAAATTAATCTAGCAATACCATAAAGGATAGATTAGATTTGCAAGAGACCAGTATTATAATACAGTTGATCTGGTAAATGGATGTCAAAAAATGCAATCATTTAATCCCTGTTAGCATGTTCCTTTGACAAAGGGAAATGTCTATATGTACTTGAATTATCTCTAAGAATGCCATTCACTTCTATAGATGTAACATAATCATTAAAATGTTTCTAGAATCATCATTATCATGGTATTACCAACTCTCTCCCTAATGCTTTATTAAACATCTTGCCTTTTTTAGTGACTACATGAACAGATGTATTTCAACAATATTAAAAGTGGCAGTGACAATGAAAAAAAAATGATAATGGTAAATGGGTACATTATGGAAAGAAAAGTATACCTGTGCTGTTTTAGTGGAACTATCAAATCTTGAAATGTCCCACAAACATTATGGAAAATGATTTGGCACTAGACATTTCACTATTTCTTACGTACCTCAAAGACAGAAATATAGGTAATATGTGCAAAATAATAGAAGCAAAATTATTTGTAGTAGTACATGTTGTGGTAGCAATGAATGGGAAGCAAAATCTTTGCCCAACATTTGCAGACTATCTTAATCCATTATGGGCTATAATGTAGTAGAATATTATTGAACCATAAAAAAACGAGAAATAAGAATTCACGGAAAACTATCGGGACTTAATGAATTGATGCAGAGTAAAGTGTGCAGGTTCAGGAGAACAATTTATGCAAAAAATATAAAGGGAAGCAACATTGAAAGATACCAGAACTCTGATCAATACCATGATTTTAGTGAATTGATTATGGAGCACTATTCCCTCCTTTGGCAAAGATGTGGTAGACTATAAGAGCAGAGTGCATTGTATATTTTTATACATGGCCAAAACATTTTTTTGCTTTTTATTTGAGGAAAGGCTCTATTGAGGGGATGACAGTAAGCAGAGTCTTTGTGAAGTGACATTAATGTTTAAAAAGAGTTTCAGTACAATATTTATTTAATGTAAATTAAGATAGATGGATGGACAGATAGATAATATCATGTCTATCCAGTAGGATATTAGCTTCCTTAGGGTACTACCTGTGTAAACTTGGTCAACTTAATTAACCTTTCTGAGCTTCAGTTTCTCATCTGTAAAATGAATAGATTAAACTAGATGACCTCCAAACTCACTTCCCATTCTGACTCTATGCTTTATAGTAGGATTAAGCATTCATTTTAACTAGCTTGCTTAGCACAGTGCCTGGCAGGTGATTAATAAATGCTTTTGGATTGACTAATTTACATTTACATATCTCATACAGGATTTTGCACATAGTAAGTGTTTGATAAGTAAGTGTTTGATAAAAAAATCTTTAGTATAGTTTTTGTAATTCAAAAAAAAGACTATAGTACTCCTGTGTAGATGAGGAGGAAATATGACTTTAATATCTGTCATTCTATAATGGTCATGTTATTGCATTAATTCTCTGATTACACTAGTCTCTTCTCCTAATATAAGCTAGAGAATCATATCATCACAGATTTTTGAACTGGAGAACGTTAAGGCCACCTAAGGAAACAACAGAAACTAAAAGAGGTTAAGTGACTTGCCCAGGGTGAGGAGAGTGAATGTCAGAGACAAGATTCAAACTTCTATTGCTACTGCCAGAAAGAATGGCGATTTTCCTTGATAAATGGAGCGAGCAAGTAATGTCTATGGTTCCTGTATATTGGAAGCAGAATAGGATAATGCATTAAGCCCTGAACTTGCAGTCAGGAAGGCCTGGGTTAAAATCCCAACAATGGCCTTATAGCAATCACTTAACTTCTCTAAAACTTGGTTTTCTCAGCTGCGAGGCCCTAATAATAGTACTTATCAAGGTTGTAATGAGAGTCAAATGTGATAATATAAAGTAAAGCTTAAAGTGGTATATAAATGGAAGCTCTTGTTATATTTATGCTAGAGTAGTATTTCTTTCCTATCTAGCTTTGTAATATATTACTATAGGCACATATTTCTGTATATGAACACAGAGTCAAAAGGTATACTTGGAAAACTAAAGCAAATTATAAAACATGACTAGCCAAATAAAGACTCTGTGCTTAAAACACATATATTCTGCCTCTTCCTTCTGTTTTGATTTATTTTGAAGGTTGTCCATGTCTGTAGAGGCAATTCTGTGTCGATGATATGCACACACTTGGGATTCTTGAGTGTTGCGAAAAACAGTAGAAGGGAGAATATGTGTATATTTTATGGACTAAACAGAATTTCTATGAGCCAAATGATTTTCAAACCTATAAGCTCTCCATGGCCATGGCACTTTATTCTTTCAAAGAAGAAACAAATCCCTTTATCTTTCTTTTTCTGCCTCCGTTTCACTCCTCACCCCTCCACCCACTTTAAATAGGTTTGATTTCCCTCTCAAGCCCAGTTGCTTTCCTTTTCCTTCATACTTGTCTCTGTTTTCATGATGCATGTCAGCCCCGTTGCTAGGCAGCTGTTATGCACAGCATAGCACTCAGCCTTCAGAATGCTGGAAATTAGCCCTGAATAGCTAGAAAATCACCCACCTGCACCTGCACCATGTTTACCGTGAGAACATGATATGAAGAGGAAACGGAACAGTATGTGAAGCTAATAAAATGAATCTCTAGTTGAACTTAGCCAGGCAGCTACACTTATTGAATACACACAACCATACTATGCCCAGAGGGGAGTTTTAAAAGGAAGCAGTTGGGAAGGGAAATAGAAATATCTTTATCCTTGTCTTGAATGAGCTTAAAATCAGAGACGTCCAATAGAAAAATGAAGGGATAACTTTAAAATGAAGGAATGGCAATGAATGCAAAAATAAAATATAAATAAACACAACAAATACTTATGTACACAATGAATTGATACTTTAGAATCTATACTTCCCAAGGGCTGGGATTGAGGGTGAGAGGGAGGAGGGTTTGTAGAGTGATTGGAGCTGGTAGTGTAACAGCCTTTAAGAATGGGTTTTTTCTTTGAAAACGATGGGGAAAGCATTTTAATTTAGGAGTCTCCTTTCTGAGTAATGTGAATATTCAGGATACATGTTAGAAAGGAAGAACTTTATAAGATGATTTTAGATTCTTCATGAAGATTTCCACCACTAACCTTGTTGATCTTTTAGTAGTTCTTTATAAGACATAATATTTGACTTGAATGTCTCTTGATACGAAAAGTGCAGGGATATATACTGCTAGGTGAGACCATTTTCTCTTCTCTGGTCCTCCTAAGTGGCTAGGTAATAATAAAAGGTCAGTATTATAATAAGTGGTAAGAATAAACTCCTGTTATTGAGAAAATAGCTCTTGTTCTTTTCATGTCTCCTTTTTAGTTCTTTTACTAAAGTTTTGTTGATGTGTTCTAGACGGCATTTACATATTACCCCCATTCCCCAAGGGTTACTTGTAACAAGAAAACAATTAAGCAAAACTAACATAGTGACAATCTAAAAATGCATGCAACATTCCATATCTGTAGCACCAACACCCCCCCCCACACACACACATACACACACACAAAAACTATTTTAAAAATTGAATTAACATAAATCTTTTTTTCCCTCTGCCTTTGCCCATTGGGGGAAAAAGGGAGAGAAAAGAATAACAAAATCCTTATAACAAATATGTATAGTTAAGCAGAACAAACTTCCTCATTGACTCTGTGTGTGTGTCTCATTCTACATAGTAAATCTATCATCTCTGTCAGGAAGTGGATGGTATGTTTTATCATTAATCATTTGGAATCATGGATGTTTATTTCATTAATTATATTTTGTAACCACTTTCCAAACTGTTTATATTTACAGGGCCATATAAATTGTTCTGGTTCTGTTCATTTCATTTTTCATCTGTTAATGTCTTCAAAAAATTATAATATTGAAGTTAGAATAAAAGCTTGTCTTTTTATTTTAATTATTTCATTCTGTATAAGTTCATATGAGTCTTTCTATGTTCCTTTCAGGTTCCCCATTTCCTCATCTCTTATAGCACAAAAATCTCCCAGTGCCTTCACTGACTCTTCTACATTGTAATGTTCATTCTTTAATCCTCATTTTGATGCTCTCTAGGCTATATCCAGCTTTATCTCATCTTCCTGAAAATGAAGAAAAGCAACATAAACATGGAGATTAAATAATGGTCCAATTCAAGATGCAATTTCATGTACTAATTCCAAAATATAGCATATCCATACATCGTTAGATGCTTCATGAACCACTACATTCCTCACATTTAGCTTGTAGCTTATTTCTTTTCTTCTACAATTACCCTTTTTCTGTTTGTTTCACATCATTATTACTTCAGAATATATCTCTTTACCATCTCTCACCTAGTAATAGTAACTAAAAAATAAAATAAAATGAGAGAAAAAAAAAACAATATAGTGAAACTGACCCAAAACATCACCCAAGTCTAACAGTATATTCAATATTCTATAACCAGTAAGACTCAACTCTGAAAAGAAGGAAGCAAATTTTATTTTCTCAATTCATCCATGGAGCTAAGCTTCTTGGTCATAAAATCACATAGCATCTGACACTGGTTTCTTTCATTTGTCAGTTAGTCAGGATTCTTTTCCTTTCTGCCAAGTCATTGGTCTCATTCCATGTCATACTGTGCAATTTCATTGAATATGTTAGCTGTTCAACTCATTTAAATTATATTGAATATGTGTTGTTTCCTATGGATCCTGCTTGGTATACTACTGTTTAAGAATTTGTCTGTATTTCATCCATAATCAGTCTTAACTTGTTAATCTGTCAGCTCATTTGACAATAATTAGCTATAAGTCACTTTAGGGGCAATATGGTAGATAGATAGGGTGTTGGACTTGGACTAAGCAAAACTTGGGCTCAACTACTACCTCAGACATTAATTGCATGTGACCCATGGAAGTCAGTTAACCTCAGTTCCCTGAGCTATAAAATTAAGGGAATAGCCTATGAGGTGTCTTTCAGATATAAATTTATTACCTCTAATATGGTGATTCCAAGATGCAATCACAGTCCCAAAGAAAGACTTATGCCTTAATAAGTTTATGAGTTTGATTAAGCCTCTACAGAGAAAAAAAATGAAAAAAGTGAAATTTTCTTTGATTCCAAGAAGAATTCTAGAATATATTGTTAAAAGGATGACTAAACATCTAAAAGATGAAGGAATGATGATAAAGGCCAGAATGGTTTCATCAAGAACAGATTATGCACCACTAAATTCTTTTTTTCCTTTTGACATGGTTACAAGATTAGTAGATCAGTGTAATGTTTACCCATATTTTGTAAAAGCATTTGAGTTTCTCTTGCCATTCTTACTACCTGCTCAACTTTCACCAAAGGTTCCTTTCAACTCTAAATATACGATTTGAGTTTATCATGTAAGTTATATGTTTTTGTTGGTGGTAGTGATTTTAGATGAGTACTAACTTTTTAAAATTCTGAGAGACATGGTAATCGTGCTTGTGTCTCTTTTTCCAGCATTTCTGTTTTATTGACCACCATTAATGCTATGCTTTGTAATCAAAGATGTGGCAGTGCTGCTAGTGATTTTTGTCCATAAGTATGTAGGTACTTGAAGAATCCCCTGCATAATTAATAACCCCTTCTTTGAACACATCTTACATTTTGGGCTTGTTGTTTTTATTTTTTCCTTGAGACCTCCTACCATGAGATGCTAAATGAGTGGCTATTTGTGATTTCCTCGTATGAAATCAGATAACTCTTGATTTACTTTGAATCTTTGAACAAAAAGACCCAAAGTCTTTGGTAGAATGTGGCATAAAACACCGAATCATCAGTTTCCTTACGTATGGATCAGAATCCATACTGCATCTCTTTGCCCTTTATTGCCTTATTTAGCTCCCAGTAAGGAAATGGATATAGGATAAGGACTGGAATGTGATTTCAATAGTTTAAGGAAAATGAGGAAATTTTAAGTTTAGGGTAAGAAATTCCCTTTATCAATGCAGATTGACAACTTCTTTGAAACTTAGACTCTTAAACAGTAGCTTAGAGCACTGAACTGACCCGGATCACATAGACAGCAAACATCAGAGGCATGACTTGATTCCAAGCCTTCAGTAGGTCTGCATAGTCTATGTCTATCTCATGAGGAAGAAAATGTGTATAAGTTCTTTTGTGGTAATAATATCTCCCAATTCTAAATATTCATTTTGTTGGGCCTAACTAAATAAATACTCTTCAGTTATTATGATTTTCTTTTTTGTTTCTAAAAGAAAATAATTAGAATGAGACAATCTTTCGGTATCAAAAGAACAATTCCAAAATGGGGAAACAAAGCCTTGGGAGAAAGCTTTCATCTCTGCCTAGTACGTTAACATTGTGTTCAGTTAGTGGAAGCTCATCAGTTAATTTTTTTTAACAAATTAACATTATTTTAGGATGAAACTAGATTTTTTTTTATTAAATTTCATTCTTGATTCAAACTTCAAATGTCAATTCAAACTTCTAATTTACAAATGTAAATTAGATAGTCTTGGAAATGTCATCTCTTCTATTTAACATTGTTCTCCTTTGCAAAAATTATCAGTCCAAGAAAGAGGTTTGTTTTTTTTTTTTGAGATTATCACAGAATTTGAGAGTGGAAAGGGACTTCAGTGACCATGTATTCAGATTAATGCACAAAGGAATTTCCAGTTTAAAATATCTAGCAATTGATAATTCAGCTTCTCTTGATAGACTTCTGAGGAAAGTGAACCATTACATTTGGAGGCAGCTCAACCCACTTTTGGACAGTACTAATTGTTAGGAATTTTTTTTTCCTGATAGACATCAAACCTACATCGGAGTCTTTGTAATTTCCACCCATAGACTCTATAGAAGCAGTGGATTATTTCTAGCAATATTGTCAGTATTTATTTTATTATTAGTTATTGACTGAGAGGAGAAGCAGGGTAGGGAAAGGTCAAGGAAGTGTCCATATGTGTAGTGGCAAGACTAATGTCAAGATGCCCTCACTAGCTATGTTCTAATATCTTGGTAGACCTATGGTTTGGATGAAGCATAGCTAGGGGTCTGGGGCAAGGTTGGAAGGGGTCTTAAAGCTAAATAGACTCTGAGGAAAGAGGTAAGAGTCTTTGGCTATCTGGATCCAAATGGTTGCTGTTAGGGGTAGAGAGAATCTGTCAGCAAGATAGTTTCACTGACCAGTTCCAGATAGATAACAGGAAAGATGGGACATGATCACTAGATGACTTGCCCATTTCCACATAGCTGGTAAATAAGTATCAGAGATGCTACTAAAGCCTAGGTCTCCAGACTTTCAATCCAATTTTCTATACACTGTGGGTATTTTAAAAGAATTAAATTATGCATACCCTGTTTCTTACTGTGATAAATCATTGCCAGTACCTTTTGGGGACTTGAAAAGTTCTTGGGAGGCCTATGTGCCCCAAACATTGACCAACACCTGCTCCTTACCTGATTCTCAGAAATCCCTGCTTCCCTCACCAACTAAAAAGTGATGGCATCCAAAGTGAGTAGGAGGTAGGACTCTGATTCAGGACAGTTAGGGAAAGTATTATTTCCATAAAAGAACACTATGTACTCTAGTCATCCCTAGATCATTTTAGCCCATTTAGTATGATTAAGTTGATGAGTTGGAATTTTTCATTCCCTTGCCTCTGGCATATCAGCGTCACTATGTATTGCTTACCCTCTTCTATTTTTATAAGCGCTCATACCCAGAGCTTGACACTTGAGTAAAGTCTATATAAAAAGAAGGGATCATGCTGGGATTGATGTGTTTATTTTGCTGACTAAATGATAGACGTTTTCATTCCAGAGTAAAGAAAATATTTTTGCTTTTGTTTTTGGTCATTGGGCACTGAAAGAGTTAAAAAAGAAAATGAAAAAACATGCTCATCTAAAGAGCTGAATAGCATGGTTTTCTCCCATATGCATTATTTACTGTACCTGCAGGCTTTGCAATACCACCCACCTCCCCCCCCCCCCATTCAGTGAATCTCTTATGGATGGTATTTGCAAAATGAAGAGCCATACATCAGTCTTATATGACTGTCAATTGGTTTCTGCAATAATAGCAATTCTAGACTCTAAGTAAATGTGGTAAATAAGGATGTGTAGTTGTTTGTTTTTTCTTCTCCTTGCCTAATTCCCCTAAGTGAATTGAAAGGCCTCATTTTAGAGACACCCAATTAACTACAGCTCACATTAGAGACAACTATCAGCCATTCTGCAGAAAAGAGCAGAAATCTTCTGTGATAATGATATGTACTTCCCCTCAAGTTTTGGCAGAACTTCATTCTGGCTTACGGTGCAGTAGAACATGATATTGATAAACAGTATAATAGAGTAGCAGAGAGAAAGTTAATGCAGATGCTTTTGTTTTTTTAATGCACTATTTGCTCACATGCCAGGTGAAATGCCAAAAGGAGGGCGAGATGGAAGAGAAAAGGCTTAACAAAGAGCTATCAATCTGTTGGTGGAACACTGTGAAAGTTACTTTATCTCTACTGATGGAAATTTTAAACTTACATTAATTTCATCTGGAAAAGGTGAACATGGGGGACATGGAGAATTAAATGAATGTAAAAATGCCATTTTAGTAAATTCAGAGGGAGTCAAGTATACAATGTGAGATGGACAGAAGTCTTCTTTGGTTTTTAATTAGCTCCAAGAAGGAAAAGGAAAATGCTGAGCAGAATTTTTGACCACATCCTTTCCAAATGGGCTCTGAAGACATCAGGATGTAATATGAAGTCGGGTTAAAAAGCCCTTTCTCTCTTCAAATGGAGCTGCTATTTAGGCATCTGTTTTTCTTTGCATCTTCATTTATATTAATATGACTGGCAGTTCAAAGGAAGTGAGGAGAGTTTTCCAAAGTCTTGACATTTTCATGTCAAATGACTTCCAAATAGCAATTGCTTTATAATAACCATCTAAACAAATTCTACAGATCCAACAGAGCTTCAAGAAATGTTAGTCTCTTAATTTTGCAAACTAAAAAGAGTAAGAGATCTTCAGACCGGTGTATTATTTTAGTATCATAGGTTCATAGATATAGAGCTAGAAAAGACCTCAGAAGCCATCCATCCTATCATTTTACAGATCAGGAAACCGAGGCCCAGAGACACGACCTGACTTCACCAGGGTCAAACATGCCAAAATGAGATATGGACCTAAGTCCTCTGACTACAGGGGCAATTCATTTTTCCTGATTGAAATATTTTTGTGTTTATTGATAGAAAAAAGAACAAAGAAATAAACAAAAACCCAGAATACCAGCAAATCTAAACTGCTTACCAGTTACATAGAACTATTTACCTTCCAAATTCAGCCAGTGCTATTTGGCTTCTTTCTGTGTTAATCAGTCATTGACTTTTTTTTTTTTTTTACAGGTATAAGGCCTTGGCTGATACATTGCTGGGAGAGAAGAAGAAGCTGTCAGCTGAGGAAAAATGTCAGCTTGTGCTTCAGCAGTGTAAATTACAAGGCTGGCAGGTTTGTGACCTACAGGCAACTAAAATATCAGTTTAAGATTTTAATAAGTGATCTGAGTTACTTCCGTTGCGGTAAGCCGCCAGAGTGTTACTGGCAAAAAAAAAAGAGATCCTTTTGATGTGTTGGGCATGGGCAAGACCTTAAATGTATTCCTTGGAAACGAATCAATCTGTTTGATTTACTGATTTAAGCTATATAGTACAACAATCAGGTAGCTAGTGGAGGGATATCAAAGGGCTCTCTTTTGTGTAAGAGGCTGAAGTTAGGAGAGTGCAATTAAGCTTGCATGGTTCTCTGAACTTTGCTGCTAAAAGCTTTCCAGCTACTACAAAGTTAGCAGAAAATCTAGGAGCAAAGACTATGTAAATTTACTGATTTATTCACTCCAAATCTCACAAGTGTTCACTCCATATTCACTCCAAATCTCACAAGAATTACATCTAATTCTTATTAGTGATGTATCTAGACTTTGTATTCTGATTCTGTCTGGATTTGCCCCTACCTCAGTCTGAAAAGGCCATTGACCCGTGACCTCACTTAAAGGTAAAAACCACTTTAAGGAAGGAATAGCTTGGCTTGTTCTGTGATAGGTACCTTGGAGCTATATGTAGCATCCTAGTGATAGGAGAGACATGGGCTATAGAAATGAACTTGGAGAAGTTTCTGTGTAAGAGGGTAACGTAGTTTTGAGGAAGAGGGAAAGAGGGAGGAACAGATAGTCAAAATGCCATCAATAAAAAATGAGTTTACTAAAAGCAGTTTGCTGCATGCACAGTGGAAAGAGCTTTGGAATTAGAAGACAGAGAGGGAACTCCCACCAGTGATCTTCATGACCTCTACCACCTTGGGGAAGTAACTAAACTTCTATTGCTTGTAGCTTTCTCATCTGTAAAACTGGAGGACTGAATTCGGTAAACTCTGAGTTCCCTTACAGGTCTAAATTTATGACTTCATTATAGTATCCAGGATTATCAGAGAAGAAATAAGCCTTAAGGCTGCTAGTTTACTGATCTCTAAAGGGACCTTTATAGCAGCACAGACATCACCAGGTTCTTGCAAGAATCAAATGAAATATTGTATGTAAAGTGTTTTGTTAACCCTAAAGCTCTATAGAACTTCGAGCTATTTCTTTTTTATAAGTTTGATACACTTCAGTGAGAAGAAACAGTCCTGAGATGACTTGCTCTCCCAATATTGTTGCCTAGTGTTTGGGGAACTATTGAAGAGGTAGATAAAAATGATTTGTGGCTTGGTTATTAGACACAAAACCAATAATTTCATTATTATTATTATTATCATAGTTTATTATGAATAATAGTTTGGACTTTATGGTTTGTAAAGTGTTTTAACTAGGTAGCCCATTGAATAGATTGTTTGCAAATTCTTTGCAGCTTGGTGACACAGTTGATAGAGAGCTGGACATTGAATCAGGAAGACCTGTGTTCAAGTCCTTCCTTTTACTACGTGTGTGACCCTGAGCAAGTCATTTAACCTCTATCTATTTTAGCTTCATTCAACTCTAAAATGAAAATAATAATAATAATACCTATCTCCCAGGGTTTTTTTTAATAGTATTGTATTTTTTCTAATTATATGTCAAGACAATTTTCAATATTCATCTTTTGAAAGATTTTGAATTCCAAATTTTTCTCTCTCCTGGGACAGCTAGATGGTGCAGTGAATAGAGCACCAGCCCTGGAGTCAGGAGGACCTGAGTTCAAATCTGGCCTCGAACACTTAACACTTACTAGCCATGTGACTTTGGGCAAGTCACTTAATCCCATTGCCCTGCCTTCCCCCCTCCAAAAAAAAGGAAAAAAAATTCTCCCTCCTTCTCCTCCCCCTTCCCCAAGACTACAAACTATCTGATATAGTTTATACATGTGCAATAATGTAAAACATATTTCCACCTTAGTCATGTTGTAAAAGAAGAAATGGAAGAAAAGGAAAAAACACACACATAAAAGTGAGAATAGTATGTTTTGATCTGTATTCAAACTCCATAGTTCTTTCTGTGGATGTAGATAGCAATTTCCATCATGAATCCTTTGGAATTGTCTTAGCTAAGAGCTAAGTAAGTCAACCATAGTTGATCATCACACAGTGTTACTGTTACTTGGTACAGTGTTCTCCTGTTTCTGCTCACTTCACTCTTTCCAGGTTTTTATGAAGTCTGCCTGCTCCTCATTTCTTATAGCACAATAGCATTCCATCACATTCATATTCCACAACATGTTTAGCCATTCCCCAGTTGATGGGCATCCTCTCAATTTCCAATTTTTGGCCACCACAAAAAGAACTGTTACAAATATTTTTGTACATGTGGGTCTTTTTCCCTTTTTCTTAGGGTTCTTTTGAGATTAAAAATGAGATAAATTTTCAAAGTACTTTGAAACATTAAAGCAATTTTTAAAAAAATTATTTCACTTAAGGAAAAATAATGGCAATAGAGGAAGAATGGCAGAAAAGATGCCAGTATTAAACATTAGAAATAGTTTAAAATACAAGTAAAAGTAAAATGACTGAAATAAATATCTGAATAGATAAAATAATATTTGATAGAAATATGATGCTCATAATTTCACAGTCATTAAAGGCAAATCTGATATCTTTAGAAAAGGAAGGTTTTTGTTGGAAGTTTATTGAGTGCAAAAGATTTTAATTTGGAGGGCTGGACAAACACAAATGAAAGCTAATTGATGAGGCAGAAAAAGAGGACAGTGTTTAAGGAGTGCACTGAACATATGGTTTAGGATTGCTGCAGAAGAGCCTGAAGGAGTCTGCAGATATAGACAAAAATGGAGGAGAAACAAGATTGATAGTAACACACTAATCTCTCGCTGACACAGAAGCAAGAACCTAGATTTTTTAGCACAAATGAGTAATAGCTTAATTGTCTATGCCACCTAATCTTTCTTCGTTATCTTTTTTTGACTAATCATGGAATCTGAACCTTAAATAACAGTCTGAGGGAGGGAGCTTACACAGTCAGTAGTTGTCATGGATGCACAGTCCTACCAGAGGAATGTATAAAAAAGGAAAGTCAAAGGGAGGCATTACTAACGTAGGGTGATGTCAGCTAACAAAGCTGGGGTGGGGTGAGGGAGGGCTGGAGGAAGAGGATGTCAAGGCTATGAACAGAATCACAATCAGTGACATAAAATGTGGTATTCTAATAAAGAACCCTTTTAGCCAACTCGGGAGCTAGCAATAATTCTTTCAACTGAATCATTGCTGGAATAAAAAGAAGTCATTTGAGAGGAGCTCGTGAATAAGTTAAAACTAAGACCGCCTCCTTGCTACTTCCTTCCACGCTCTCACCCTTCAAACAACCCTCCCTCGCCCCTGCACCCATTCCCAGGCAACAGAGTACTAGAAGAGAGGTCTAGTTTTTAACCAACACAAATGAAGTTTGAAATTTTGAAGTCAGGAAAACCTGAAAAACTTCCCTACTGAGGCAACGGCAGGCAATATACTCCACACCTGACCAGTTAGAAAGTCATTCTGAAACCCACCTATACAGTACAGAAATCATAGCCAGAATGAAACTGGCTGATGAAATGGTGTGCTGTGGAGGGAAAAAACCATTACCATTCTGTGTCCCTGCATGTGGCTGTTACCTGGAATTACATTTGATGCTATCATTAAATCCAACTTGGAATCAGCACTCTGTAAAAGGGAATCAAGATAAGACATGGAAAGTGCTGATTTTTACCTCATTTGTACTTGTGATTTACTGGCTACTTTCATTCTTAAGGTTCGAAAGCATGAAAATCTAAACCCAGAACTTGTTGTCTAGGCACGCTTTTGTGTTTTGGTCTTTTTTTTTGTTTGTTTGTTTGTTTTTTAAAGCAATTGGGGTTAAGTAACTTGCTCAAGGTTACACGGCTAGTCATTATTTATGCGTGGGTGCTCATTTTCTGAGGCCGGATCTGATCTCGGGTCATCCAAACTCCGAGGCCGGCGCTCTTACTCACTGCGCCGCCTAGCTGCCCCGTTAGGGCAATTGGGGTTAAGTAACTTGCCCAAGGTTACACGGCTAGGTTTTTGTTTGTGCGGATTAAGTGTCGGAGGCCTGCTCCGAACTCAGGTCCTTCTGATTCCAGGGCCGGCGCTCTATTCACTGCGCCACCTAGCCGCCCCTTTGTTTTTCTTATAGAGAGGAAGTTCTCCTGACTACAATTCAGCTGTGTATCAGGTGAATAGCTAGCTAGATTTGTTATATCATTCCTAAACTATAAGTTCTTCAAATTTGTGGCTTATTAGGGAAATATAAGTGTTCACCATTCCTCTTTGATTCCCAATTTAGCAGTAATTTCTTTCTCCTTAGTTTGTCAGGGGAATTATTGGGGATGATCAAAAGTATGTGTGAAAGGGTGTGTGTGTGTGTGTGTGTGTGTGTGTGTGTGTGTGTGTGTGTGTGTGTGTGTGTAGGTGAGAGGAATTGTTCCCAAACTGCACAATACTCGGTAGTATTGTGCTACCTAAATCTGGCTCTTTTTTCCAGAGCAGTGTGGTGGCTTGAGAAAGTCACTTCCTTTAGCTATTACTTGATATTTGTTGGAACTCTTAAGAGTATTAATTTAAACCCCAATATCTTGACTCAAAACCCTCTATCACCTTTCATGCACACTGGCCTACTTGTTGCTCCTTAACTGCAAGACCATTTGCTAGCACCATGCCTTTTCATGCTCCCCTTTGCCTGGAATATTTTTTCTTCCTAGCAACACCTTTTAGTTACCTTGACTTCCTTCAAGTCTCAGCTCAAAGCCCACCTTCTGCTGGAGGCCTTCCCTGGTCCCTCCACCTTTTAGTGGGCTCTCTTTGGACATTACCACCTAAATAATCAGTTCAGTGCACCTATTTATTTTACCCATTATTTCCTCCACTTGAACATGAGCTCCTTGAGGGCAAGAACAGTTTGTTTTTCTTTGTATCTTCATTGCTTAGCAGAGTGCCTGGAACATATAAAGCACACACAATAAATGTTTTTTGGTTGAGTGAAAAGCCTTTTCCCCCTTCTTTGATAGAAAATTTGATTTCTACCTTAAGTGGACACAAGAATTTGAACTCCATGAATCTCATTAATTTCCTTCAGGGTATTATTCTTAGTCCTAAAGGCTACTGCTGAGTCCTCAAGATTTCCTACCATTTGTAAGATAATGATGACATCTTTATTTTTCAGAAGTATTGTGATGTGGTATCTCATTATTCAGCCTCCTCTGTGATTTATCATTCTTTGGTTTGAGGCTAGACTGGATAACTCCTGAAATCTTTTCCACACATTTTCTAATTTCACCTCCATGGTTTAATATTAGGTTTTCAAGTTATTGCTTTTATTTGGATAATAGGAGCTATAAGATGGATAATGTATGACTTACTTCATTAAAAGTTAACATATGGATGGTTCTATAAAAAACAAAAAAATCAATATTTTTAAGTTAACATATGGGATCATAGAATCCTTCATTTCTAAGTTATTTTCATTACATTCACTCTTGTTAAGTTCTGTTTTCATTTCTGATTTTATGTCTATAATTCTTTTGAAAGACAAGAAAATTAGCTTACTTCATAAGCTAATCTCAGGTAGAGCCATTTGGAACCACTGCTACAAGACATGTTAGCTATATGACCTTTAGAAGGTAGAAGTTGATTAAATCAAAAAGTCAAATCACCTATCTTATTTAATACAAATGTCAAGATGCTACCTAGGGGAAGGTTAGGTGGCAGCTAGGTGGCACAGTGAAGTCTAGAGCAGTGGCCCTGGAGTCAGGAAGACATGAGTTCAAGGCCGCCTCAGTCACTTAAAACTTACTAGCCTTGTGACCTTGGGCAAGTCACTTAACCCAATTGTCCTCAAAAAAAAAAAAGATGCTACCTAAACCTTGATACTTTTCCTAGGTGATAACACATTTCCATTTAATCACTCAGTCATAGGTTTTAGACTAATGCCAAAAAAAAAAATGCCCCTGATAAATTTAGATGTCTTTGAAAGTTTTTGGATGAATTATAGTAGTATTGAATAGGAAGTGTTCAGACTGGCTGAAGAAATTTGGTTACACCTTGTATGTCATTTACAAAATAACAGACTAATTCAGAAGCCAGGCTTTTGAAAATCTGCTGACATATAGGCAACCTCCATCCCTACCACTGAGAAGAAATTACTGGGGGTTGAGTCCCAGTTCATCACTGGTTTCATTCTCTCTTCCACCATATCCCCCACCTTCTTTTTCTAGAAAAGGACCTTGTGGCCTTTGAAGGAGCTGAGGGATATTGAATTTCCTTACAGCCTCCTAGCAGCATTCCCAGGAGAGCTGACAACACGGGGGGGCAAGAAGAGGCTAGATGCTTTCTCCTTTGGGATGTTTCTGCCTTCTCCACTATGTCCCTATTGGGTACTCTCCTTAACCCACTTTCATATTTCATGGGTTGTCTTCCCTCATTAGATTTGAAGCTTCTTGAGGACAAGAACTGCTTTTGTTTTTCATATTTGTATTCCTAGTTTAGTGCAGTGCCTGGTGCAAGAGAGATGCTTAACAAATGTTTATTGACTGACAGATAATTTCACGTCTTTTCAAGCAGAAAAGTTATACTATACCTACAGACAACATCTCAAGAACTAAAGCTAGAGAACTGCTAGGAATTAGGAACTTCTTTCCTCACCAATTATGCTTCAAACTTGAGTTACTTTGCCCTACACTCTGTATATCCATGCAGGAGACTATGTCAAAGACATCTGTGGAGATGTGGGCCTACTTCTCCTATGATTAAGCACTTAATATCACCAAGTCACCCAACCAAGGTTAGCTCTTAGAAACTGTTATCAACTGTGATTTTATAGTGAGGTTTAGAACCACTTTCCTCAGGGTTACCTTTGAATTTTGAGAGGATAAATAGTCAGAAGTGCTATAGGGAGACAGTCTGTGAGGGCAAGTAAGGGTTGATATAGTCCCACTAGACCAAGTGCTACAACCTAAGTTAATATCCGCATTTAGGTCAAAGTGTTTTGAGTCTATTCTGGTGCTCTACATACAAAATGAATTTGAGGGTTAACATTAGAGCCTCTCTATTCAATAACTGACTCTATGAAAGATTATACTACCATGAAAAATAGATCTAGAGTCTAGCAAGTACTAAACAATTTTTGAATACATGTGAGCTATGTGGTTTTGAGTCAGTTACTTAAACCTTGCTAAGTCTGTATCCTAGTCTACAAAATGAGGAAGTTGGACTAGATGATTTCTAAAGGTTCATTCCAGCCTTAAATCCTGTATTTTTTCATATGTGTAGTATAGTGTATTTTACTTTAAAAGCAGCCCCTTTCACCTACCACATTTTTATTAACATTTAATAGTTTTAAATATTCCTGTACATTGGTTTCAAGGATCAACTAAATAAAAGAATGAATGGTAAAAGTACTTTTCATTACTAAACTGAAATATTTGGGGTAAAATTTGCATTTAACTGTGTCTTTGATAGCATTTTAAAGGGAATAGTTTAAATCAATAAATATAACTAATAAATTTATAAATAAATAAATTTTATTAATAAAATAATTTTTGAAATCTTCCCACATAATTTTTCTAATAATCCATAAGATAATAATTTGCATTTTGAGAAAAAAATCTTAGACTTTTTTAGGTGTTATCAGTATGTAATTTTCAAACATGATGATATATGTGTGTGGATATGTGGCTATATTATAATTTAGATTAAAATTGTATTATAATTTCCAGAGATCTATTTGTTAACCTTAAGTTAGATCTTTGGCTAAATCATTCCATGATTAAATACATGTTTATTAATATATTTTCAGGGGTGGCTAGGTGGCGCAGTGAGTAGAGTGTTGGCCGTGGAGTCAGAAGGACCTGAGTTCGCTTTTGGCCTTAGACACTTAACGCACAAACAACCAAAAACCTAGCCGTGTGACCTTGGGCAAATTACTTAACCCCAACTGCCCTCCAAAAAGCAAAAAAAATTTTTTTTTTTCATTTTTTCAGGGGCAGCTAGGTGGTACAGTGAATAGAGCACTGGCCCTAGAGTCAGGAGCACCTGAGGTCAAATTTGGCCTCAGACGCTTAACACGAAAAACTAGCCGTGTGACCTTAGGCAAGTCATTTAACCCCAAGTGCCCTACCTTCCCCCCTCCAAAAAATTATTAGTAATAGTAATAGTAATTTATTAAATGTAATAGTAATAGTAATTATTTATTAAATGTAATAGTAATCATTTATTAAATGTAATAGTAATAGTAATTTTAAAAAATGTTTATAAGTATTCATAGGCTACATAGAAAGGCATGGTACCTCGACTTGGGGAAGTATGAGAGCTTCTATGCTTCCCTCAGACCTTAGCTGGAATGTCTTTACTCAGACCTTAGCTGGAATGTTTTATTAGCTCTTGCACAACATTTTCAAAAGAACATCGAAGATAGGAAGCAACATAGGAAGCCAAGAACCATATTGAAATATTTCAAGTTTGGGTCATATGAGAATTCACTGAAAAATCTGGGGAAGCTGAGGTAGGGAGACATGATAGCTGTGTTTCTGTCTTTGAAGGACTGTATTATGGAAGAAGGATGAAATTTGCTTCCGTTGGTCCCAGACAGCAGAACTAGGGACAAAGAAACAAACTCGGGCTTTATTGATGGAAAAATTTCCCCCAAAAAATGGTCTGCTTCAGAGGGAGTAAGTGGGTTCCCCTTTAGGTCAAGCAAAGGCTGGATGATCACTTTTCAGGCAAGTTGTTAAGGGGATTAGAATTTATATATGTGCTGGATGCAATGGGCTTTAAGTATCATGTCCTTCCAACTCTGAGATTTTTTTTCATTGCAGATATTATTCCTGTTTGACACATGAAAATGTTTAAGGATGAAAAATTAAGGGACTCCCAATAGTCCAAAGATGCATCTTCAGATATATATATATGTATAGAACTGGAAGATGTATGATATCCAAGAAATATAAATTCCAACTAGTTTTTCTATAGTGACTACAATATATTTTCTTACTTTTTCACTTTATAATCACAACATGATACAGTTTGAGTGCTGGATTTGGAGTCATCAGAACAGGACATTGACCAGGTCACTTCATCCTTCTGGGCCTCACTTTCTTAATCTGTAAAGTGATGGCAGAAATAAAGCATTTATAAAGTCAGGTACTGTGCTAAGCACTGGGACTACAAATAAAAGCAAAAAGCAATATACCCCTAAACTCAAAGAGCATGTATTTTAATAGAGAAAGGCAGCATGTAAAGGCAAGCTGAAAAGCTTGATTTGGAGCTGGCATGGGTTCTTCCATAATGGAGATTCAGGGCAAAACTAACCAATTAGAGTAGGATACCGTAGAGGTGAAAGCATTACAAGAGACATGTTTGCTGGGCAGAGTTATTTGGAATATGTGGTACCTGGGATCTTTTCAAAAACAATCTTTGCATGAATGAATGAATGAATGAATGGATGGATGAATGAATAAAGTTCATTGTTTGAGTGCTTTAATAAAGAAATTCATTTCGATTATTCAATTTTTAAATTCCTCCACCTTTCCTTGGAATTGGTTTTCCAATGTACATATTGATATAGAGAAAAAAATATTCTTCTAATTTATATGGAGGCCAAATGAACATATGTGTTTGCTAAAAAGTCTGAAAACTATGTTGAATGATTGCAACAGTAAAACTATGTTGAATGATTTTAACACTATAAGGGGTTTGTCATGAAAACTGTTATAACACACTGCATGTTCTGCACCCCAAAACTTAACATAATATAACAAATTTCCATTATTTTCCATGTGACCTGTGTTGGAAATATCAACTAAAATATCTATGTCCAGTCTAAGACTGAAGAGCACATTTTAACAAATATAAAAAACAAAAAGAGTCTTTTTCTGCACTGTCAGAAATTGCAAGGTTTGGGACGGTGAGGTGGTGCAGTGAGTAAGAGCTCCACCCTGGAGTCTGGAGGACCCGGGATCAGTTCCAGCGTCAGATACTTAACACCCACACAAAAATAACTGGCCATGTAACCTTGGGCAAGTTACTTAACCCCAATTGCTTTAAAAAAAAATAAATGGCAAGGTTTATAGGGATAGTGAATAATTCTTGTCGATAGCTAATGGTTCATGATAATTTCTGTTTTAAAAGGAGCAAAGAGAAAAAAAAAATCAAGTTTATTTTATTTTTTGCTTGTGTAATTTTTGGAAGCAGATCTGAATTTTTTTTCTTAAAGTTTAGGTGCTCATCAGACCCTATTTCCCTTAAGTAACCTGCATAATACTAATACAATACAATTGGGGAAAAAAACTGAAAATGAAAAAAAAGCAGCTGAATGCCAAGTTGCTACTAGTACTGCAAATATAGGACTGAGTCTTTAATAATACAAGACAATTTGAATTCACACTGCCAGATATCTTGAATATGACCTAGTATATTTTGCTAATCTACTAATAAAGTATTAATTAAACAGATGTTTTCAAAATAGTCAATTATTTTAATGTATACATTTTTCCAAATAATTTTAGATGTAGATTTTCTTCCACTATAAGGTAGTTTTTATGAATGTTATGTCCACAATAATGTTCTTTAAAATAATTTTTAAGGCAGTTAAGTGGCACAATAAATAGAGCACCAGTCCTGGAGACTCAGAAGGACCTGATTTCAAATCTGGCCTCATAGTCTTACTAGTTGTGTGACCCTGGGCAAGTCACTTAACTCCTATTGCCTATAACAACAACAGCAGCAATAATAAGAATAATAATAACTGCTGCCTTCATCTACAATAGCTGCTTTAAAATTCTAACCAACATTTATACCTACATTGTTCCACACATTGTCATCTACACAAAATGAGAATGTTTTAGTTAATATGAAATAAGAAAATTAGGCAAACTATTTTTACATATCTGGTGTGAATTACCTAGTTATAAGATCAATTATACTATGTAGTAATTTGAATTTACTATATTAAGTTTAGGCTGTCTAGCTGGGTAGCCAATATGGAAACACAAGAATATCTAGTGTTCCCATACATGAAGGAAAGAGGTGCTTGGGGATGTTTTCACATTTTAATATAGACCCCAAACAGGTGAGTTTATTTACCTTTAAACAGAAATATATAAGATCTCTCTTTTTCTCTGTTGAAGAATAGTATGGAACCTGTAAAACATGGCATTTCAAATTATCCTCATTGTAAGATGTGGAAGTTGAAGTGTAGACTTTAATTTCAGAGTTTGGAAAGAGACATTAGGGATCCTATAATTCAACTCCATTAGTCCAAAATGATTAAGGGATTTGCTCAATACTACTCAGCTAAAGGTAGCACTAAAATGCAGATTTCATATTTGCCAATCTAGTTGGTATTGAACTTTGACTTAAAAATTAGAACTGTTAATAATTGGGAATTATCTTGCACTTAAAGGTTTTTGAAATACTTTCTTCTTAACAACTGTTTGAAGTAGGTGATTAACACCCTCATTTTTCAGATGAGAAGATGAAGCTTTGGCTTTTCCCTGGCCATCAAATAATTATTTGAGTTAGGATTCGAACCTAGATCTAGTAACTGCAAATCAAGAACTATAGCCCATACTATACACTACCTTTCAGTAATTGAAAACAATTTAAAATGTACTTTAAAAGGAAGACCCAGTGTAATATCAGCTATTTTGTTGTTGTTATTCAGTCATTTTAGTCGTATCTGACTCTTCAAGGCCCCCGTTTGGGGTTTTCTTGACAAAGATACTGGAGTTATTTTATTTTCTTGACAAAGATACTGGAGTTAATTGAGGCAAACAGGGCTAATTATCTTGCCCGGGGGGGGGGGGGGGGGTCACCCAGCTATTATATGTATTACCAGCTGCACATTATTCCTAGTCTTTAGTGTGAGAAACACATTTGTGGGGGTCACAGGACTTCCCAGATAGCGTCAGGGAGTTAGCCAGGGTGAGTGTCCACTGTTCCCTGCTTCCCTGGGGGCCCTTTCGAAGATCTATGTAATATACCCCTCAATCCATCAAATCCCTTCTCACTGAAAGAACTCTAAAACAGTGGGCAGAGGAAGGTGTTTATTACCCTTCTAGCACACCAGGCAGGAGTGAGAGTATCCATTTCTACCATTCCTGTCACAGTTAGGGTTGTTTTACCCTACATTCCTTTATGAACATTATGTAGATTATGTAGGCATGGTAGTACTTCTGCCCAGGGCATGACCCCTCAGGCTCAAACCGGTTTTTCCAGCTTAACCTTTCCAGTCCTTCAGGAGTCAGGAAAACCATTTTCTTAGTAAAATAAGATGAGCAAACTTCCCCACAGCTATTGATCATCTCCCAATAACTTTTATGGGAGCAAAACAAGATACCATACTAGGTGGCTCAGTGAGTAGAGTGTCGGCCCTGGCGTCAGAAGGACCTGAGTTCAGATCCAGCCTCAGACACTTAACACACAAACAAAAACCTAGCCGTGTGACCTTGGGCAAGTTACTTAACCCCAATAGCCCTCCAAAAAAAAAAAAAAACCAAGATACCATAATATCCCTTCTTACAATACTCTCATTAGGATCATAATTCTACAGAAGGAAGGGACCTCATAGGTTTTCTGATCCAGCCCCCTAACTTTGAAGATTAGGAAAATGAGACCTAGAGAGGCTAACTCATTTGCCCAGTCAGCCAGGTAGGAAACAGCAAAGCTACTCAGGTCCTCTGACTCCAAATGCAACACAGAAAAAGTGGTTTAAATATCATTCTCTTCTTTATAAGTAGTTTTAAAGAAGAGCTCAGAGTTCTTGATTATGTGAAATTCTAAAAGGTATATTTTCTGAGGGTCTCTGGTGGCGAGTGCTGAGGAACACAAGATTAACATTTATTATGCCTACGAATTAACCCAGCAGGATAAAGGATGTATTATTACATAGGTCTTAGAGTACTCTAGAAACAATAGTAAAAATGAGGATGAAATAATAGTAAAAGTTTTTTTTTTAATTCCTTTCTTACCACTTTCAAGATAAGACAATTGTTTTAGGGCTGTTAGTTCTTATTAGCGCAATAAATTAACAGTTTATAGTCTTTGTTTTATCACTGAAGTAACACTTCAACCTTTCTTCATAAATCAGTGGAAGGTACAAACTAGAAAATAGACTATAAAAACCACTGGCTGTCATGCATTCTCTTCTCTCTCTGCAGCTGGTGATGTTGAAAATATTTAAACATTAGGAATCTAGACATGTCTGGGGATGCAGTGTACATGCTAACCAGTGGTTCCTCATTTTATTTGTTAGATAGATAGATAGATAGATAGATAGATAGATAGATAGATAGATGTATATGTATAAATAAATGTGTATGTATATATGTATGTGTATATACATATATAAATATATGTGTATATATCTATATGTATATATAGATGTAAATATATGTGTGTATATCTATATGTATATATAGATATAAATATATAGATGTAAATATAGATATAAATAGATATAGATATAGATAGCTTGTCTTCCTTGGAAATTTGGAAATACATTAATGCTTCCATATATGAAAAGCACACATGCGAAGAAAATTCCTTCTGAAAGAAATGCTTCTTTTTGTAAAACTATTTTTGTTCAACCAAAAAAAGTCAGGTATGTTATTTCAGTCATAATGCCTATCCGCTTCCTTCCATATCCCTCTTATATCAGTAGCCTTGTAGCCTCATCAGAATTCCAAGTGATGGAATGTAGCTCTGTCAATAAGAAAAATTTAATGACCGTCCACTCAATACAGAGTGCAGTAAAGTCCCGTTGCTGTACTGTCCAAAAATGCAGAGCAATTGAATAATTGGGAACTTTTTCACACTCCACTTTTATGAAAAAGAGACAAATATCACATAAACAAGTCTATTTGGAATTGGTTTTTAAAAGCAATCTGTAGCACTTACTGTAGAGTTAAATAAAGTTCCACACATTGGCCTCCCCTTCCACACCAAGCATGGCAAAGAAAATTGTTGCTCATGAATCAGCATGATGGAAGAGAAAGAACACAATTTCACTTGGTTCAAAACTCAGTTATACCACTTACTAGTTATATATGATCTTAAATCACTTTGCTTCACTGGGTCTTTTTTCTTCATCAGCAAAATGAGAAATTTAGACTATATGGACTCTAAATAACCATCCAAAACTTTTTGTGGATCAATGATCATTAACCGCAAAGTTTTATTAGTGTGTGCTACATGTAAATCTCTTTGCTATAGGCTAGAGATGGAATGAAAGGTGACCTGGTCCCTGCCCTTCACAGTCTTTGAATAATTCTGGGGACATGGAACATAAACACAGATAAATTACATTATAAAAGCAGCAACAACAATAACTAGCATATATAGAGAGAATACATTACCTATATAACACGTTAAAGGCAACCTATTAATAGCTAGAATTTATAGAGAGCTCCAAGATTAGCAAAGCACTCTGCAAATATTGTTTCATTGTATCCTCACAATAGCCCTGGAAGGTAGGTGTTATTATTATCCCCATTGCAGAAATGAACAAACTGGGACTGAAAGAGGTTAAGTGACATGTCCAGAATCATATAGCTAGTAAGTGTCTAGGGTAGGTTTGAACTCAGATTTTTCTTACTCTAGCTCTAGTGCTCCACCCACTAGACTTACCTAGCAGCCTTTAAAATGACCAAAGAGATACTAAGTGTTAGAGGAGTTCAAAGAAGAATGGCTTCTGAGAACCGTGGTAGACATCTCAGAAGAATTAGGACTTAAATGAAACTGGGCCTTAAGAGAAAAGTAGGCTATACTTACATTGCAGGCAGAGTGTCAGGTACATGTATTGTTGTGTTTGTTCTTTGTTTTCAAAGAGGACCACGGCATCAGGGAAACGATGACATGACTTGCTTGACTTTGATTTGAGTGAGGGGGGCTGTGCAAGGTCACCAACCTCACTTTCTCCTCCAGAACCATCAGGGTCCAATGACCAGATATTCATCAGGATGACTGGAGATGGCCCGGGATGCAATGGGAGACCCTGGATCTTTAAGGCTAAGGTCTTTTCAGGTACTCACTTAGAGTGAGGTAGTGAATAGGCCTCTTTAAGAAGGGAGTCAAGGGATGGCCTCTTTAATTAGGAAAAAAGAAAAAAATCAAGCTGGAAGGGATAGCCCTCAGGGTTGCTGTTCAAAGAGATACAGTTACTATTGCCATTCTCTCTAAGCCAGGAGGGCCCAAAATACAGCCATTAAGTGGACCTTGGGAAGGGACCCACTGGGGTCCAATCTGTGAGCTTCAGAGTGAACTGGGCTTAAGGTTTTCTGAAAGAAGAAAGAGAGAGAGAGAGTGAGAGAGAGAGACATACAGACAGACAAACAGACATAGAGACAGAGATAGAGAGAGAAGGAAGGAACGAAGGAACGAAGGAAGGAATCTAGCCAGGAAATCCCAAGTTAAGTGGGCAGCTTCTGGCCATCAAATTTGACCTCGTATATGGCAGGATAGAATGGATTGGCTAGCCTACAGATTTGTACACTAGGAGATAAGGTTGGAGAGCTAAGCAGAGGTCAGATATTGGAAGTCCTCACCTATCATTCATGCTGAGTATTATCATGAGACACTGAAAGATCCTAAAATACTTTTTGAAATAGCAAAGAAAGAGATGATTAGATTTATTCTCATGGAACTTTTAATTGTGCTTATTGCATTCTCATCATTTGAATGTTGTTCATTCAAGTAGTATTTTTAAGTATTATTTTCTGGGGATACAAAGCCAAAAATAAAATGATCCCTGCCCCACCCCCAGGAGTTGCTATTCTGTTAGAATACAGAGTTCCATGTGAAATAAATAGGAATTCAAAATTTCATAGCTCTTTAGCACTATATATTTCATAGTACAAAGTATTTAGCTTAGGAAGACCATATATGAAAGTCCATGCATGTCTTATTATCTCCATTTCACAGTTAAAGATTAGAGTTATTGAATTTATCTTTGCTGGGGGGAGATTGAGGATAGGGGAGTGAATTTATGATTTCATTACTCTAGGTATTCTTGGTATGGAAACTCCCTTCATCTACGCAGATAAGCAATTTTTCTGTAGCTTACAATAGTAGAGAGTTGCCTAATGTCTAAGAAAGCTAAGTGATTTACCCATGGTTAATAGCTAGTGTGTATCAGATGAAAAAGTTGAATCCAGATTTCTGTCTACTGTAACATGCTGCCTCTAAATTAAGAGATGCTACCCAGTCATGTGGCTAATAAATGACAGAAGTAAGACTCAAACCACGGTCTTTTTTTTTTTTTTTTGGAGGGGGAAAGGTAGGACGATTGGTTGACTTTCCCAAGATCACATGGCTAGTTTTTTGTGTTAAGTGTCTGAGGCTGGATTTGAACTCAGGTCCTCCTGACTCCAGAGCTAGTGCTCTATTCACTGTGCCACCTAACCACCCCAGAAACCACAGTCTCTTGACGCGAAATCCAGGACCCTTTTCATTGTACCCCTCTAATAGAATGTTGTAAACAACCAGAATAATTTGTTTATTTGGGGACCCAGAATAGTAAATTAATAAGAGCTTTTGCATTACTACACCATTCTGAATTATTCTTTCTTTATTAAGTGAAATATGGCATCAAAACAAGAAAGAAAAAGTCATTGCTCTTTAATGAATTAAAAATGAAAAATAACCAGGCATAGATAGGTGCCAGAAATAAACAAAAACAAATACCCCCAAGTGCACACACACACACACACACACACACACACACACACACACACACACACACGCAATAAATTCCATTGGCTCCCTACTACATCCAGGATGAAATGTAAAATACACTGTTTGGCATTTAAAACCTTTCCCATTCTGGACTTTTCCTGTCACTTCTATCTACTCACACATTACTCTCTCCTACTTATTCTGTGATGGAGCATTACTGGCCCTTTTTGTAGTCCCTTAAATATGATATTCCATCTATGCCTTCTTGGATGGCACCCCTTTCATGAACAGAATGCTTTCTTTTCTCACCTGTTTCCTGGCTGCCTTGGTTTCTTTCAAGACTCAGTTCAAATGTTACCTTTTATACGTGACTTTATCAGTCTTCCCTATTGTTAGTATCCTTCCCTCTGAGATTACTTTCCTTGTACAATGTATATATCTTATATATACATTATTTTTGCACTTTGTCTATTGATTTAGAATGTAAGTTCCTTGAGGGCATGAACATTTTGTCTTTTTTCTTTTACTCCTCATGACTTAGCATCATGCCTGGAGGATAACCAGCACATAGTAAATGTTTGTTGACTGACATCTTGGATAATCAATAAAGTGAAGAGACCGAAATACTATGTAACTGTTGAAAAATCTGAAGGTCCAAATGGCCAATTTAATATTACACATTTTTTAAAGATAATTGCTCAGAAAATAAAAGTTTATTTTATCATTTCAGTATCATTTCAGAAGGAAAACAAATTTACAACACAGAGACAATACAAATAAATTATTATTAAATCTTTCATCATACTCATGTTCATATATGTAAAAAAAAACTATATGTTAATAATTTGGGGTTTAGAGGGGGAAGTGTGGAAACTCCTTCCAGTCATGTATGTCAACAATAAATCTGTGACTTACAGTTTTAGAGAGCTGCCAGGTCATTGAGCTTTTTTAGGGGTCACTCATTCAATTTGTATCAGGAGTAGGAATTAAACCAATGGCTTTTTGTCCTCAAGACAGGTGATTTGTCCATTATACCATATGGCCTATCATATTATTCATAAGCTTTAATTAGGAATGTAAATGTTCTTACTCAACACACTATATCTTTGAGATAGGTTTAACTATTGCTTAATTTCAGAGATTCAAAAGTGAGATTAAGATTATTTCTAAAAGCAACTTTAACAAAGGCAGTTTTTACTATGCTTTTGTGCCCATGGTAGAGCAACTATATTTTTGGTGGATTCCACTTCATTTGGAGGAATATTTTCTTTTATACAAATTAACTACACCTTATAGATATGCTCAACCCAAAGAAATAATATCTATAATGACCCCAAAATGACAGATTGAGGAATCCAGTAGAAAGCTGCAATGAGTTTTCTGTCTACTGCTCCTCCCTCTGGACTAGATCTTACTGTTCTAGGTAAGAGGGCATAATTTTTGAGCCTATAATTATAATATTTAATTTAATCCAAATCACCTTCTTTGGAAACCAAGAATATTGTGTTATACTAGGCATTTGTGTATGTAATTATCTTTCCTACTTTGAATTCACACTTCAGGGACATCTATTGACACAAAATAGAAATTCTAACTTAGAGTAAAATTCTCTTTCAAGAATTCTGGAGAAAAGATATTCAGACACAATAAAAAATAGAATGTTCTCAATCATTTTATAAAACTATGAAGATGCAAGAGGTTGAAACACCTGATACTAATATTTATACAAAACATTATATTAGAAAATAATCATCTTTCCTTGATGAGCTTATAGCCAAATAGGAATGACTGCCTTGGGGGGTGGGGGGAAGATAATTCAGCATGTAGGAGGGAGAATGTGGGGCAGGTTGATTTCTATATCTTTGATTTAAAGAAAGAAAGAAATAAAGAAGAACTTCAGATGGAGGTTCTTCCAGAAAGAGTTGAGGTAAGCTATCTCAAATAAACCAAGCCCTGATAAAGTGCCTACAGTGTGCCCAGAACTGTTACATTCTGGAGATACAAAGATGGATGTGGGAAGTGGGGAAAGTCTTAAGGGGAGAATTGGAGGACAGAGAAAGGATAAATTAGCCAATAGATAAAATCTAAAAGGCAACAGTGGCAGCAGCATTAAGTATTGTAGGATAGTTACCAGTAGGTATTTGTTCTTCACAAAGGGAAAGAAAGTACAGTGATTTTAAGGAACAGAGTGACATTGTCAGATCAGCATGAAAGAAAACAAACTTAGCAGGAGAAAATTCTACATATGCCAAAGAGAAACACATAGTCAAAATGAACTTGTCATCTAGACCTTGGTTTATAAAATGCTGTTTTATTTATTCGGGCACAGACTGACACTGGTAGGCACTTTTCACAAACTTGCCTGTTTTTCTTATGTTAAAATTATACTGAAGAAATATGTATTTGCATTTGGCATCTCAAAGCCATGCACAATGAGGAAATGGAATTGAAAGACCTGAAATTAAACTGTAGGTGTTGATAAAAGAACTACTTTAAGTCATCAGAAGGACATTGTCATTGAAGAGAATTACTTTATAAGCAACAGAATAAAGAACATGTTTCTTTTCTCTTAAAATATTTTAAAAGTTCCAATAATATGTTTCTGATTAAAATTTATTTTATGGAATATTGATCACACCAATCACTATTACACTGAAAAATCCATTCCAATGAGATTATTTATAAAGGTAAAGAAATATCTAAAACAAGGCAATCACCCAAACATGTGAGTGACTACCATATCATAAGTACTACTCCCTTTGAAAAACAGAAAGAAGTATATGAAGATGATGATCTCTGCTCTCAACTTGGCTAAATGCTAGATAGTAAGAAATGACTCAAGTAAATGGAAGTTAAAATAGTATCTGATAAGTAATTTCAATATAAAGTGAAATAAATGCATATGATTAGAAACTAAAGTTTGTCGGACTTCTGCAAATAAGTGTAAAAAAAGCTGGAGTTTCAGCCTAGGGTTTCCCACCAGCAGGAAATTCAAATGTATACTGACCAATCCCTAATTGTAGTTACACTTCACCCCCAGCGGGAGATTCAAATGTGCACTGACCAATGACTGTAGTTACAGCTTATGTAACTTGGCTATGGAACCTCTATAAAACCAGCAAAATGTCTGTGCAGAAGCACTGTCTGATTTGGGCATGTACCCCGACAGTCCCGTGGTAATATAATCCACTTTTTAAATTAAAGAAAAAAGTTTTAAAAAAAGAGTAAGCTTTAAAGAATAAGTAGGATTTGGATATTCAAAGAGTAGTATATGGACAAAGGAATGGAATCAGGTGTATGTGATGTACTAATCTGCATAATAAGAAATGTGTTTTTGGAAATAGCCAACATAGACATTTATTTTGTTTGTCTATGCTTATATGATGCAAGAGTTCTTTATTCTTTCCTTCTTTCATTATATTTTCCCTTCCTTACTTCCATCTTTCCTTCCTTCTTTCTTTGCTTCCTTACTTCCTTCCTTCTTTCCTTTTTTCCCTTCTTCCTTTTCAATGAAGCCTTTTTGATTCCTCAAGAGACTATTGCCCCCTTTCTGAAATCTTCCTTCTGTTTATTTTGTAAGAATCCTGTATACAGGATATATACAAAATATGCACCCATTATCTCCTTCTATTATATTGTAAATAATTTGAGGACAGGAACTGCTATATTTTTGTCTTTATATCTTCTGTGTTTTGCACAATGCTTGGCACAAAGGAGTCACAGTGCATGTTTGTTGATGATTGATTTACTCCTTCATCTGTTTGGCCTCTCCTAAGAGATTACCAGGTTGATGTCTTTTAAAATACCTTGGGTCTCATTAAAGACATTGTCATTATCAATATAAATTAAGTTCAACAAGCATGTATGGAGTGCTTATTATGTGCCAGTCACTGTATTGGGACATTTTTTAATCCCAATTTTCAAGTATTTTCAATTCTAGTGAGGGGAAATACGTTATTAAATGCAAAATATATGTAAAAATAAATACAAAAGTACAAAAATAATTTCAAGAAGATAGAAGAACTAATAACTAAGCAGGTTAGGGAGGGTCTAAAACAAAATTGGAGGACAGGAAGGATGTTAGTTATGGTTCAACAGAACTGAAAATCATCTGCATAGAGATAATAATTGAATCCTTGGGAACTGATTGCATCACTGAGTGAGCAAATAAGGAGGGAGAAGAAAGGAGATAGTTTTAAACTGAACCCTGGGGCACACATGTTTAGTGGTTATGAACTGTAAGAATATCCAGAAAAGGAGACAGAATAGGATTGGCCAGACAGGTAGGAGAAGAACCAAGAAATTGGAAATCAGGATATAGAGGGTTTAGAATCAAGTGAAAGGGAACAAAGTGGAGGTACCAATTCTAGCCAGTTTACTAGATGATTTTAGCCATGAAACTGGAGAGGAGAGATACAGAAAGATAGCTTGTGTTCATGTTAGGAGCAAGTGGATTTTTTGGTTTGGTTTGGTTTTAAGGATTCGGGAAGACAGTGGCATGTTTGTAGACAATGGGTAAGGAGTTAACAGGTAGAAAAACGGAAGAGTAGTAAGACGGTAGGGATGATAGTGGAGACAGTCATCAGCTGAGGAAGACAGGATATAATGGGATCAAAGGTACATGAAGAGGATTTTGCCTTGGCAAGATGAAGGTTCAAATCTTACTGTAATAGAGGGGTAAAGGAAGGAATTGTGAGAGAGGAGATCTGAATGATGCAAGATGTGGTAAAGGGATCTGTTGGCAAAAAAAAGAAAACCTTAAAAATGGAATGTTAAACAGATATCAGCTACTGCCACAGTCATACTCCTGACATAGGACAGTTGTCACCTTTCCCTTCCTTTTAAGTCATTCACCTTGTGAGTCCCAAAGAACTCTTCCATAGACCTTAAAAACCTCTGCACTTGCCTGATAGTACTAATCTCAAGGTAGTTTCATCTCTTCCCAAACTGGGAAGAACTACAAGTCCCAGGGGTTTTGAGGCCAGACAACCCCCTGCCAAAGTTTGTTACATTTGTATCCTGCAGAAAAGGGATCAATGGAATGACTAGAGATTGAAGATGAGTAAAAGATAGGAAATGACCTATGGAATAAGTACCAGAAATTAGAGGGGTGTCAGAATGCAAGTAGAAGATTTAACCTTAGCAAAAGAAAGCGTGGGGTGGCTAGGTATGCAGTGAATAGAGCACCGGCCCTGGAGTCAGGAGGAATTGAGTTCAAATTCCGCTTCAGACACTTAACACTTACTAGCTGTGTGACCTTGGGCAAGTCACTTAAGTCCAACTGCCCTGCCTTCCCCCCTCCAAAAAAATAAAAAAGTGAAAGAAAAGGCCTAGCTTTTCCTACATCTAAATGGTGATTGAATTAAACCTAAACATTGAGGTGGCTGTTTTAGGAAGATTAATTATTTTACATAGAATTTGCAATATGGATCAGGAAGTCTAGTTTTGAGGTTTCTGCAATTTGAGGCAATGAGGATTGGACTAATGTGGTGGCAGTAGAAAGGAAAGGGAGAAATGGTGATGATATGATGAAGGAAAAAAAAACAACAATACATCTCAATCTGATGTCCTATCAGTCTATGATTCTGAAAGAATATTCTTTGGCTTCCAAATTCTATCTGAGGTCCCTACAAACTCTATATCTATGATGCCATGATCTCAATCTCCTCAAATCTCCCGTATCTCTGTCTCTGTTTATAGAACTAATCTGGTAATTTTCAAATCCCTAAGTCATCTTCATTCAGCTAATAAATACCTCTCCTAAGAAAAATCATATTTGAGGCTAGTACTACATTTTTTCTGCCAATTTAAATTTTTTTCAGTATGCTTTCTTCTTTCTTACCTTTCTATAGTTTTTGCATAAACCAAGTGTATTTTAAAATTTTCCTTTTAACTGATTTTCCCCAAGATTACTGCTCTTTTCATCTCAAATCACTCTTCCACAGTAACACACACACACACACACACACACACACACACACACAGTTTCTTACATAAAGCCATTGTCTAATTAATTGTGACCTGACAGCAGTCAGTAAAAAATTATCTATTAAATATCTACTATAATACCAGGTAGCATGCCAAGAGATCAAAGCTATAACATGAAGTATATTAGATTAAAAGTGAGGAAACCTGTTTCTAGTTCAAGCATTGTTGCTAAATAGCTATATGATCTAAGCTAATTTCTTTATCTGGGCCAATTTTGCATCTATAATATTAAAAGGTAGGAAGAATTTGAAATAGATTCTATCTAAGATCCTTTTAACTCTAAAATTCTGAGCTAGGTCTTCTTCTATTCTCACATATACAGATGATAAATCCCATTAGTCTGTCATGATACTATGATGGCACATTTCCCTACAGATGCCTTACTATAATTTCAAAATAAATTTTAGTCATTTTCCTTTCAGAGCAGACTCATTCTCTATCCCCTATGAGCAACTGAAAAGCTTTGTGTCATTTTAATTGGGGTGCCATTTCTTTTTAAAATGAAAGTCATGTGACTAAACTCATTTATCAGCATGAGAAATAACCACCTATTATAATTACTTAATAGCAATAAATGAAGAAACAAATATTTTACCTATAGGACACAAATAATCCACATGCTCTTTGGGAATACAGAAAAGTCTGGTGATATTTTTTTAATCTGAGTTTGTATTCTAAAGGAATAACTATAACTCATAATTTTCCTATAGAAATCAATATGGAAAAAGGTTTTTTTTTACAATCAACTTCTTTTTTTACCAATTTTAATATAACACAGAGAGTATATGTGTCATTGTGTAAAATATCATTAGATTATAACTTTAGTTTATTTTTCTTTTGTGAGAAGCTATTTCGAAAGTACTGCCAGAAACACATAGCTCTCCCACAAATTGTCTTTGGAAAATAAAAAAATAAAAAATAAAATAAACCAACTGAAGAACTGCTTCACAGATTCCCTTGACACCTACTAAGTATGAGCTAATACAGCCTCCATGCCACCTACACGCCATCTCAACATCCATTGCAGCATTTGGAATGCCTGTACTTCCACATCCTACACCTTTGTATGAAAAAAAAAAATAACTGAAAACTGTTAACAGTAATTGAAGCTTTGGAAGTCATCAATGACACTTTTGCTTAATCTTTTAAAATCTGTCACTTTGGGGTAAAAAAAAAATTAAAAACCCTAATGGTTTTCTAATAAAAATAGCTATGACTGTAATTCACAGATGGTTTACTTTTACAGGAGTCAGAATGACATTAACATTTCAATCTAAGCTAAGAACACTGTGTCGCCCAGGGAGTGCTAAGCAGAGAGTGGCTCAGTAGGAGAACATTTTAACCTTTCTTCTCTTCTGGCAAGAAATATCCTTTGATTAGAGAACACAACCCAAATCCAGGCTGGCAATGATCTCCAAATCTGGCCTGATATCAGAATCCTATCTCAGATCCATTTGATTTGATAGAGAGTATTCAATACCTTTTCCCATAATTACTTTACATAAGTACATTACACAGAGAGGAAGCAAAATGGCCAACCCTTCTTTGTCAATTGATTCAATTCAGAGTTAACATAAGTCCCTGGAAATTTAGAAATCATCTAATCTTGTTTGTTTCCATGACATGGGAAGCTCATTAAATGGGCACTGCCAGTTAGAAACTAAGCATCAATAATAGTCATGTGCCCTCTGTGCACAAAGATGGATGATCTAGCTTGATTTCTTAAGAAGTACTCTGTAATGCTAATTTTATGCTACAACATTATACACAATTTCTATGAACACAGTTGAATTTCCAGTAAGAATTTGCCTTGCCTTGCCTTGCCTACTACAAATTATTTGACATGCTTATAATCTTGGTCACAAAAAAAGTAAGAAAGAAGAAGGATGAATGAACATAGAGTTCTTTTTACAAGTATTTAGTTAGCATCTACTATGTCCTTAACACTATTCTAGGTACAATGAAGTTTTGAGAGGTAATGATGACTAAGAGAGGGCCCCCAATTTAAACAATTTAAATAGTTCACGAGTGTAGTGATAAAGGGAGTCAGTGACATTTCTATATTAAGTAGTGGTTACAAAGCAGTTCATATTCATTGTCTACTAGACTGTGAACTCCATGGATAGAGTGACTAGGTCTTCTTCCACATTTATGATCTTCCCCTGCATCTAGTCCCAGCTTCTGACCAGTATTCATGTACAGAAGATAATTGATTAATATTATGCATCTTTTTACCAAATCTGCTTTTGTTAATACTCCTAATTACAATTACGATTATTCTCATTTTATAGATGACAAAATTGAGGTTCAGAAAGGGTAAATGACTTATTCAGGTCCACACAGCTGGTAAACAGTCAATCTAAGATTCAGGCGTTCTAGCTCCTAGTAGAGTGCTTTTTGAACAATTTCATTTTACATCATGCCACCAGAGAGAAGAATTAAAAAAAAATCAAGTTAGACTGTAAAAGTACAATAATAATGTGTGTGTGCATAACATTAGGGTACATAAGAGGGGATAGTGGGCTCATAGACTTAGAAGTAGAAAGGACCTTAGGTCATAGTTCAACATGGTCATTTAGAATCTGAGAAAACTGTGACAGAGAGGTTAAATAACTTTTCCCAAGATCACACAGGCAATATTTCAGAGAGGTCGGATTCAAACTGAAGTTCCTCCAACTAAGTCAAATGTGTGGGACATTTCTTAGCTTTGTCTGTTCTTCAAAGTTTTGTTGCCCATTGTGGGGCTAATGATTTATTGATTATATATGCATAAAATAAGCCAAAACATCTGGATAGAGAACAAAAATCGATGTAAGTCTTTCAAATATTTCATCACATAAAATATCTAAGTATCTTCCCAAAGAGCTCAAAAAAAAATTTACTAGGATTGTTTGATGGTGACTTCAAAATTTTTAAAGGGAGTTTGTCTCATGCCCTTCCACTATGTTATGTGAAACTCATTTTTTTCTTCTTTTTTGTGTATACTCTTTTTTATCTTCATAGTTTTCCTGACTATGTCTAACATTAACTGAAAACTATTTCCCCCCAAATCAATCAATAACTATATTTATTTATTGTCCTATCCCATAAAGGTGTCCCTCTCACCAATTCCCCCTGCTTCAATAAGAGGTAAGAGATGACATAGGGTCAATAATCTATTTGTTCTCTAGGCCTACTTTCTGGCTATTTATCTACAATCATTTGATTTTCTAAGATATCTCATAATACCACCTTTTCCATTTACTTGCTTCCATTGTATATTGCTTTTCATGACATTTCTAGCTTCCCCAATGACATGACCATTCACCTTCCATTTTCTTCTACATCTCTTACCTCTCTATTACTATAGACAACTTCACTTACTTTATGTTTTCTTCTACAAAGACAACAGACATAGAATATAAAGTTATCCTTTGAAAGAAAATGGAAGAATATGAGCAGCATCACATAATATGACAGTGAGAAGGGAAAGAAAAAATAATTTAAGTAAATCTCAGTGAGAGATTCAACTAAGTCATGTCATTGCAAAGGCATTTAAGAATGAAACTAGAATGCTGAATCAAAGTTGGAAAAGATCTGCAAAGATTTTTATAGTAATTTTTTCAACATCGAGGAAAATGGAACAATTTGCTAACACTGTTAACAAGTCCTAGGTATACTTTTATTATAGAGGAAATTGTAATATCTCTGAAGAAAAAAATGGGAAAAGTCACTAGATTAGGTGAAGTTTCTACAACTGTGCTAAAAGCCATGCAATTTGGGAGGCTGAGAAAAGAGGAATCTAAAGGAAGGAAAGAGATAAAAAGAATCAAAAGGAATCTGAGAGGGGTGGCTAGGTGGTGCCGCGAACAGAGCACCAGCCCTGGAGTCAGGAGGACCTGAGTTCAAATCCGGCCTCAGACACAACACAAAAACTATCCATGTGACCTTGGGCAAGTCACTTAACCCCAACTGCCCTCTAAAAAGCAAAAAAAAACAAAACAAAACAAAATCCAAAAGGAATCTGAGATCTGATCATTTACCTCTCCACAAAGGAAATCAATAGAATGAAAGATAAGAAAATTGGCTCATATGCTTACTTTCTCATTTATATACATATATAATTACTGAGAATCACATACATATGCAACAGGAATATCTTTGACAAGAGTATCCAAATAGGAATAGATGGGTTTTTACATTATGCTCCGTAGTAAACTATATCTTACAACAGCTAAGATATTTAGCAAATGTAAGATCACACTGTGCTTACTATTGGTTGACTAGAAAAAGACATTCACTTCACTAGAGCAGGATGGGCCCTAGCATATGACAAAATATAGAAGATTCTTTGTACGATATAATAACTTAGTACTAGGGGATCCTCTGATCATTGATATCAAATGAGGCATAAAACAGAAAAATGTCTTCTTTCCAGAAGTATTTTCCACTCTTATGGAGAAGTAGTTCAGTATCTACATTAAATAGTGATTCTTTATAACTATTCTTTATAACAGTTGTGCTGTTTATATCCAGCCCAGAGCACTAAGTAAGGGCCCTCTAATTGAGATCCACTGTCACTTTAAATAGTCTGGAATGACTACTAGCATGGGAAAATCTAAATGGATGCAAAAGGGTCAATTATTCAGACAACAATGTATAATTGAATGGACAACCTATAGAGCTTGTGCATTAGTATAGGTATTTTGGAGAGATGCTATGGATCATGAGTTGAGTCGAGATTTTTTTTCTTTTTACAATTGATCTAAGTAATGCATCTCTAAATGATAGATGACAGGATGAAGCCAGGTTACCTTTATGAAATTGAAAAGTTATTTTAATGACTCCTGGCTTGAAACAAAGTTTTCATCTTTGTGTTACCTATGTTTTCCAAAATGTTTATAGAGATTCAAGTGATAAATGCTGTCATTTTAAAAACCAGAAATTAAAACACAAAGCATGGGGTGGCTAGGTGGTGCAGTGAATAAAGCACTAGCCCTGGAGTCAGGGGGACCTGAGTTCAAATCCGGCCTCAGACATGTGACACACTAGCCATGTGACCTTGGGCAAGTCATTTAACCCCAATTGCCCTACCCTGCACCCTCCAAAAAGCAAAAAAAAAAAAAAAAAAAAAAAACAACCCACAGGGCAAAAGAGAAGCACACAATGGATACTAGTAGGCTGTAACACACCCCAAACAAGGAGTTATAAAGGAGACTTTGATTAACATGTCATGAAAGATGTTTGAGCAATAAAGAAGATGGACAGTTTACAATGAAAAAGAAAAGAATCTGTACAAGGATAGCTCCCATGTTCCACTGTCATAGCCATAAGATCAAGAGATACAAAGGAAGAATCCCAACATATTGGGTGTTTCTCTTTTGGAAAACTTATGATAGGACATGTGCAAGAGTTATACTGGATGAAAAGGCACATATAGGTTATGGTATATATTGTTAATAGGAACAGACTCATTGATGAGATCATAGCTCCATTTAAGCTTTTCAAGAACTAATCAAGACCATCACAAATTTATCCTATGTCATTTCAACGAGGCCTTCACTGACATTTATCATTTAATTGATTATTTGCTTTTGTAGTTCCTAATTCATTTCCCATGATGACTTCCTTGGACCTCCATTTCCCTCAAATCTTCAGCTACATCATACTCCCAATCTGAAATGGTTGGGGACTTCTCTTTTACTTCAAAAATTGAGGCTGACTTTAATGCCCTCATCAGTCTATTAATGAAGGCCTCCTTTTCACTTCAAAATGATTTTCCCCACAAATAGACACAAAGATATAGTCATAACTATACATACAGAAAGGAAATGTCCTTGCTGGCTAAGAATGACCCCATAAGGCTTTTTAAACTATAATTTCTAACTCACTACTAGAATTTGACCCTTCATTTATTTCCTACATTAAAAATTCTTCATCATTTTCCAAGTTTCCCTCTTCCATAATTTCTTCCCTTTTTTCTGTAAACACGCTCCATCTCAGTTCAGAAAAGCCTTCATCAGATCCTACTGCCATGTCATTCTGCTGTTCTATTTCTATTTAACTACAGAACATTTAACATTGAGTTCTATCCTTGGTGCTGCCAATTCCACACCACCCTCTCACTCCTTAATCCTATGAAATACAGCTCAGTCTCTACCCTTCTACAGAAAAAAAAAATGTGCTGGCAAATGTCACTATTGATCTTCTAGACACTAAATCTAGGGAAATTATGTCACTTCAATTTTTTCTTAACTTCTTTACAGCATTTGATAGTTTTGAAAAATCCTTTCTTTTTAAATTTTCCATCCTTACATTTTATGATATTATCCTATTCTGATTGACCCTCCTACTTCTCTCAGCACTCCTACTAGATTTTCTGTGCTGGGTAATTTTCCTCCTACTACCCCTTAGAAGTGAGTAATCCAAGGAAGTTCAAAACCATAGTACTTATATCTCTCATAGTATTTTGTTTCTAGATGAACTTGTCTATTCCTATGACTTTTTTATGCATCAATATTATCTGAATGACTCTCAAATATACATCTCCATTATTGAAATTCTCCTGAAATTAAGGTCGATATGTTTAACTACTTTCTGTATATCTCTATTTGAATGTTCCATCATCATCTTAAATTCAGGAATTCTTAACCTAGGGTCCATAAATGTGTTTATTTTTAATATTTTGATGACTGTATGCCAATATATTTGGTTTCCATATACGCCCATATCTTATACATTTAAGAAATTGCCTTTCTTACTACAATTGTCTTTCAGTTTCACCAGACGGCCAAAGGGATCTATGACAGAGAAAAATTATAACCTCTGCCTGAAATGCAGTATATCCAAACCAAATTCATCCTGCACAGCACCACCTCTGCCATCAGGTTTCCACATTTCATTCAGTTATATAGCCATTGTTTCATTGTTGAAGTAATTTTCTTCATTGCTTCTCCCATAAGTCCCCAAGTCATATTGTTTCTTCTTTCATAACATATTTAAAGGGATCCCTTTTTTCCATTCTTACTGTCAATCCCCTAGTCTTGGTACTTAAAATCTCATACTTATACTTTTGAATTGGTCTCCTAATAGACCATTGCCTCCAATCTCTCCCCTCTCAAATCTATCCCACACATTCCTTCCAGATAATAATAATTATTTTTTAAACACAGGCTTGTATATTCATACCTATATTTAAAGACAACTACAGCAAAAACAATAATAAACATCCTTCTTTCCTCTGAAATGCCTAAAAGTCCAAACTTCTTACACTGTTATTTACACAAATCTGTACTTAGTTCTAACCTACCTTTCCAACTTTCCCCAAAACTTTTATGCAACCCAAACTTTCAGCTCTATCCAAATTATTCTATCAATTTTTTCTTGAACCTGCCTTGGATATTCATGTGCCCATAACTTTGTTCACACAGCTTCCTGCCCCAAAATGGTGTTTTCCAACTTCTCTTATATCTGTATCTACCTCTTTGCCCATATAAATCTTCATCATTCTTGAAGGTCCAACTCCGGTATCTCTACTTTTAAACAAATTTTTTTCTCAATCATTCAAGTACATAATTAATGCCCCCTTCCTTTATACTTGCAAAGTATGTCTTATCTGCTACCATTCAATCAATAATACTACATTGTATTTTATTGTATTGTTCATATTTACATATCTTTTCTCCCAACTACTCCATAGAACCATTGGAGGGCCCTTGCACCTATTAAGTGATCAATGACTCTTTGTTTATTGTCTGATAAGTTGAGCAGATGTAACCTGGCAATCTTACTTGCCTTTGCTATTTCTGAGTTTTGCTTTTTATCCTTAGCCTTGAGCACATTCTGCCTTTGAGATTTAGTTCACCACTATGACTGACACATCACCTTTGGTGATGAACAGATAGATGACATGCCCCCTCCTTTCCAATGCCTGTCTCACAGACTTGTTCTGCATTGCTCACAGACAGCACCAACTGTTCGTCCTGTTGATTGCCAGAATAAGTCAGTAGTTGAAAAAAAACCACAAATTGTGGAAAATAACCAGCAATGGTGGAGGGGAATAACATTTTATAATAAAATTCTAGTTAGGCAATCTTCCTTTATTATTTTGAGAATACTATTGACATGGTAGAGCAAGCTATAGCTTTAAAGGCTCTCCTCAGACAAGGTGCCTCTAAGTAGTACATTAAAATCAGACAAGTTTGCATGACATTTGTAACGAAGACAAAACTTGTTCAATGATGCAGTAGAACTGACATCACATGAGATATTAAACTGGGATAGTGGTTTGCCAGTCATGTAAAATGCCCAATATAGACAGTCACATCCCTACCCTCATGAGGTTCTCCACAACCATACTCATTAATGCCATTGTAATAAATCTATCAGGCCTGGGATCACTGCAAAGCTTTTTAAATGAAATACACAGGAATATGAAAGAGATAAATATAACATCTACAATATCAGAAGAAAGTGGGCAAAAAACCCCACATATTGCCTAGATTGTCACATATGGCTGGATGGGAAAGTAGTATCTGTGTGTGTGTGTGTGTGTGTGTGTGTGTGTGTGTGTGTGTGTGTGTAGCATCTAGGTGGCACAGTGAGCACTGGGCTTGGAATCAGAAAGACTGATCTATATGAGTTCAAATCTTCCATCAGATACTTATTAGCTCTCTCTCCCTAGGCAAGTCATTTAGCTCTGTTTATCTTAGTTCCTTATCTGTACCATAATCTGGAGAAGGAAATGTTAAACCACTTCAGTATCTTTATCAAGAGAAACCCAAATTAGATCACAAAGAATAAGACATGACTGAAAGTTATTGAACAGATATGTGGATATAGACATAGATTCAGATACAGATATAGATCTATATCTATACCTTGGAAATTTCCATGGTTGGTCAATCAGGTGGGCTCAGAAATGAAGAAAAAGTAATATGTCTAAAGTGTTTTGGGGAAATTATGTACTGCTTTCTGTGATAATAAACTCTTCACCATCACAAAAGTCCACCATATTAATATTCTTCTATTGAAACTTCATCATGTTAAATTCTGGAATACCATGATATAATAAGAATAAAAGTTATAAGTTGCCCAAAGAGCAATAAAAATGCTTATGGTGCATGAAATCTGGCTTCCACATTAGTAATGATGACCTCAAGGGCAAGAAAAAGCATAAATAAGTGACAATTTAAGATATGCGCATCAAGCAAGGAATTGGATGGCATATGTCATGAAAATGATTGACATCAGATGGATAACTTGAATGATCAATTGCTACCCCACAAGCTGATTCAAAAAATAGTCAACATTACTCTCAAGTGCTTCATAGAGTGCTCTACAGCAACTCAGTGAGGAAAATAAAACAAACATAAGATGAGACTATGTGGATAGTTTTTTTTTTTAATTATTAGAGGGAACTATATGGACAGTTTTTTTTATTATTATTAGAGGTGACTACATAGACAAGTTATTTTTTTTAATTATTAGAGGGAGCAACTTCACTGATAAATCACACTTGAAAAACCATTGTACCTATCTGGGTAAACTATTTGGGTAGGGTTTCAGTAAATCAGTAATTGTGAACAAAGACCATCCTTGACTCATGGATACATCCTTCACAGTCTCAGCCATTGGCTTTGTAACTTTGGCCATTTAGAATTAACTGATGAAGAACTAGCAGGGTGCCACCATTTTTTCTTCTAAAGAAAAATGTTATGAATTGCCTTGAGTACTGGAGTTGTTAAAAACTGAGGAAGGCTGAAGTTCTTACCCCACTGTATGTTCTATCCACTGCGAGCAAGGGATGATTCTGGGTTGTAGCAGAAGGTATGTGTTAACATTTTATAATGTTTGGTAATGAGTCTCTCTTTTGAACTGACTTGGGGGTAGGAGAGATATAACAGTATAAACCCCAGGGAAGGATTTGAGAGTTGGATCTGCAAAGGGAGAGTTGTACCAGAGAAACTGGAGAAGAGAGTTAGGCCTTGTACAAGCAGACTGAATAGGAACCAACATGGAAATGTATGATGCTCCAGGGCATGGCAGATTGATTTGCCTAAAGCTTTACCTGTAGGAACTCCTTAAGAAATAATGAACATGTTCCAAAGACTAAATTTAAAGGATTCAAAAGGAATCCGAAGTTGGTGATAACTGTCACAATTTAACAACAAAAAATGCAAGCCAAGCAAATATGAACACAAACCTCTTTCCTTGAAAAGGTGCAGTCATACTCCAGTCAACATTACTAATTTTTTTCTGGAAAATATTATATAAGATAAAAAAAAATATTACAAGAGGTAGTTATTTCTATGTGAAATATGTTCTGAGTTCAGTGTAATTAATAGTGATAGCTGATGTATAATGGTGTATATACTTTTCAGAGTGAATTATTTAAATTATCTCATTTGACACTTGCAATCATTTCAGGAGCAATGTATTATAGGCATTATTATCCTCATTGTATCGATGAGGAACCTGAGGCTTGGAGACATTAAGATACCTGCCCATGGCTCCACATAATGGAAAAAATGGGATTAGAACCCAAGTATTCCTAACAGGCCCAGCACTCTAGTCAGAAAGCTGTATGCTACCTTTCACTCTTAGAGTTCTTAATGCTGAAATAGGATGGTAATAACCATTGACTTTAAATCTCAGATGATTGGGTGAATGATAATATAGCAGCATTTTACCATCCAAATTGCAATGAGATAAGAATAATGCATTAATTATATTATTGTAAAATAATATTGGTCGGATCAATGTTATGTTGAGTGTGCCTACCAAATCAATATTGTCAATATTGTGTGGGGTATGCCTATAGAGAAAGGTCAGAAAGATAAAAAAGGATGATCTTCACTTTTGATAAATGAACAATGTAACTAGCCTGACCTATAGACAAATTTTCATTTTGCTGAAATGATTTGAGCCATATTTTTCCTTTTATTTCCAAGTATTTTTAGGAGAGCAAATAATAGGTAAGGTGTTATTTACAAAGGAAAAATTATACACACACACACACACACATATCTTCTTGTAAAAAAATGGTTACTTTATATTTTTTAACCAAACATAAAAAATAAATAAGCCACATTGAAAAATTTGTACATAGATGGGCATATTTTTTGAGAATATTAGTGACAGAAAATGTGAATGGACAAGAATTAAATAGCTTAGTTGTATTTACCACAAGGACCTTCCCAAAAAAATTACTAAAGTGTTCATTCTCACCAAAAATATTCTCAGGATCCAGAAAACAACTCAGGAAAATTAAGTACTAAATGATTTTTTATATATGTATAGCCCTTCTTATATCTGATGATATGTTTAAAATTTTATATATGAGATAACATTTTATGATACTATCTATATTCATTTTACTGACCAAAGCCAAGAGTTAAATTATGTTTAGAAGAACAAATATTAGTAATTCTCTCTTCTAATCTCTAAAGTTGAGATCTACTCTAATACATGCCGTTTTTCTTCCTGAAATCCCATCAGCATACTAAGTAATATTTTTTGCCATGTCTAACAAAAATAAATCATTGCATTAAACTACAGAAAAAATGGAAAAGTTTGGTTGATTATTGCTAAGCATATATACATATATATATATGTGTATGTATATGTTTGTGTAGTCATAGAAAAGTACAAAGATGTACTTTGAGTAAAAAAGTTATGAAACTTCATACACCTGGCTTACAATATATTTAAAAATGCATTTTATTACTACATTTCTTATATCATCTATAGTTTCCCATTTATCCCTCCTTTTACGCCTTGCAAGAGATCCCTCCCTTATAGCAAATAATTTTTAAGATAATTTTTAGATAGATATGGATGAAATCTGACAGTATACACAATAATACACAGCTGTGTGATGTAACCGATGCTCATGGCAATAAGAAGGGAAGGGATGTTTTCTCATATCTCAAGACCAAATGTGTTTTTTTTAATCTTTGAACATTCACTTTCAATTGTATAAAAGTATATATGTGTGTGTGTCTGTATGTATAAATACATATATACACACATATGTATTGTTTTCTTGCCTCTACTTCATTTTGCATCATTTCATGTCTTTATATGATTTTTTGTATTCATCTCATTTATTTATTACTTACAGAATGGCAATACTATGTTCCATTACATTCATATACCATAATATGTTTAGCCATTCCTCAACAAATGGGCATCATCTATTTTGTTTCCAGTTTTGGCTACTACAAAAGTGCTGCATTAAACATTTTGGTGTTTTTGGAAACTTTCTTTTTATCAGTGACTTCCTTAGGGTACAAATAAGTATTTTCAATAACTGTATTTGACAAGTATTTTAGTAACTATCATATAGTTGACTGAGTTGATCTTACCATTATAGCAATTTTGTGAGAGTTGGTTTGAGGATATGGGGAAAGTTTAGGAGAGAAAATTATAATCTCAATAAATGTTTGTTGTATGATGTTTTATATTTAAGAAATAGAATATTATGTCTCAGATGATATTCTGTGCAAAATTTTCAAATTTACTATTCAGGTCTTATTTTGTTACGCCTTAATTACAATAGAGACAGTATGTCATAAAACGTTAGAATACTGGGCTTGGTGTCAAAAGAATCTAAATTCATACTTTGCCACTGACATTTACTTTGGCAACCCTGGGCAAATCACTTAAACTCTACATGACTCAGGTAAATCGCCACAATTTATTTGATAAATTATAGGTTTGCTTTTAACTATGCTAAAGAAATCACGGATTATTCAAATGTTTATAAGTGTATTACAAGTTATAACATAGAGGGTATAGAAGGTAAACAAATAAAATGTGAACTGCGTTTCTAGATAGACTTTACATAAACATATGTTTAATTCATGTATGTATCATACTATAATTACACATAAATATAAATTAATAACATCAAAATAAAACAACTTGAATAAGTGATCAATACCATGAAAAAATCAGAATTTCTGAAAGTCTAAATAATAAAATATTTTAAATATGCATTTTTTTGCTTTAAAGTACAGTATATCTAGTAACTCCAAACTAAGTAATTATTGTCCCAAAGAAGTTCAATCCTAAAACACCTGCTTAGTATATAGAGACAAGTGATTTATAATTAGCATGTCAGTTGGTAGAATGATGAGCGGAAAATCATCAAGGGACTTGAAGATGAGTAAAATGCTTTGTTGTCTTCAGTATTTCAAACATTACTCCTTGTCATTCACTGAGTTTAAATGATTAATTTTCATTATCTTTGAAGAGGGTATGATTAGCAAAATAAACATAGCACAGCTCCTATCTCAATTAACACAAATTCCAAATTATGGAAGTTGAAAATAATGAAAAATACCTGTGATAAAAATTCTAGTTGTGATACTACCTGTGTGACCTTGAGTAAGTGTTTTGTCCTCTTTAGTCTTCAGTGATATTACCTATAATTTTTTTAAAGGTGCTACTACTTATCTTTAAGGTCCTTATCTGAGCTAAATCACATTTTCTTGTTTTATTATTATAGTATGTTAATAGGAACAAGATCAGCTAAAGCCAACCTGGTAGTTAAAAAAAATAATAATAATTCCCACATTCTGATTTTTAACAGTAATTAGTATTAATGGATTGGACTGTTTCTTTGTCAGTGTGTTTACATAGATGATAAGGAAAGACCAGGTGTAAAGACAGTGATAACCAAAAATCAACACCATAATCCCGGATGGTGATTATTCATTTATCAAAAGCAGGTTTCCAAGATCCAAAAAAGGAGACCTTAGAACAGAATATCATCATTATCATCATGTCAAACATTTAATGAGTACTCCAGGTGCGTTTCACAGTGGACTAGAACTCCCTAGGTGATGTACTTAATAAATAGATAAGAGTGATTACTAATTTGCATATCATTTGGTAGAATATCAAAATGTAGAATGTTTAATGTGCCTGAAAATGTTTAAAGTAGTTTGTTGTCTTGAGGATTTTAAACATTCTACCTCACAGTTGTGTTTAAACCATTATCCTTACTGCAGAGATGAATTCAATAGACATGTGTCTTACCTTATGGAAGTAACACTCTAAAAGAAATAAAGGTGTTTAAAAAACAGTCAGTTCAGCAAAATATGTGTCCCACAAAATTATGATATTCCTATTTCCCTACTTTTACATTTTGTTTATTTTTGGTAGCAAATTTAAGGTAAGAAAAGGATTGCAAAGGAAAGAAAAAAGAGGTATTTGAAGATGAATTAATAGAATTCATTTATATCTAAACTCTTATCTCCAAGGAAGAATGATAAAGCCAGTTCACAAATAGGTACAAGTATAAACACTGTATTATTGATACATATTTGTCCAAAATAAGAATATTCATATGAAAGCATTGGTACCTGATTTTTTAAAATTTTTTTATTTGTCTTTTTGAAGGGGGGAAGGCCAGGCAATTGGGATTATGTGATTTGCCCAAGGTCACACAGCTAGTAAGTGTTAAGAGTCTGAGGTCGAATTTGAATCAGGTCTGACTCCAGGGCCAGTGCCCTAATCACTGCACCACCTAGCTGCCCTGGTACCTGATTTTTTTAAAGACATGTATAGTATAGAGCTGCTGAAAAGGAAGGCCCTTGTACCCGTACATATTTTATGTGATGATGTTAAGAAAGGAGACATACTGGGGGTTGGGGGTGGGGGGACAAGCTATTGTTGCTTTTGATGCTCCCTCCCAGACTTCTCCTGGAAAAAATAATCTCTGCCCTATGATTATTTACCCATCATCATTTTGGCATTTCCTTGTTGTTGAATGTCTCCCTGCTGTTTGTGTTTTAGACAGGAGTCCGAAAAGTGTTTCTAAAATACTGGCAAGCTGACCAACTCAATGATTTGTGCCTTCAGCTCCAGAGGAAAATTATAACCTGTCAAAAAGGTAACAATTACATGTGGATATTTGCAAACCATATTTTTTGCATACCCCTGTAAAGCTGTTGCGTACAGTAGGATTTTTTAATCTCTAAATGCTAATAATTATACATTCATATTTCTGAACTATGTTTTTATTTGTTATGTAAACTTATTTGATAATGAAATAAAGTGCAACTTTTCATTTATGTGGAATCCACTTTTCAATTGACCATAACATTAATTATTTGGCACAGTATTTGCACATGCAGCTTTTCAGGGGTTAGAGACATTCCTTTCTAGCTAATCAACTTAGTCATTTATTGGCAGCAATCTTTATAACTCTCGTGCTATGAAGAAGAGGAATTTAATAAACTGAGCTTTCTTTACTAATTTTAACAAAGATGCTATAGTAACAACCACTGAAATTCTCTGATTTTTTCTTGAGATGTTGAGCTGACCCATGGTTGCCAGATTCAATGCCAGAGGATCACAAGTGCCATCAGCTTCTTCCACACACTACCAAGGTTTCATAGTAGCCTAGTAGTAGTTTGTTCATTGCCTAACTTTCAGCCTCTAAGTTTTTAGGTTCATCATTATCTTACCAGTGGGTGATAAATTTTTAGCCGCAGTAAGACTAAAAGACTATCTACTAAAATGTAATAGTACTGTCACCACATCTTTCAAATCTGTCTCTACCACCACTGCCAACACTACTACTGCTGCTACTACTACCACTACTACTAAGATGACTACTACTATTATTAATAATAATAATCACTAGCATTTACATAGTCCTTTAAGTCTTATAAAGTGCTTTAACATTTAATCTTCACAATTAACTCCAAATAGTTGATATCACTATCTTTATTGTACAGACAAGAAGATTGAGACTGTGAGGTGAACTATTTTGCCTAGAATCATAAAACTAGTAAGTTTCTGAGGCAAATTTGAAACTTAATTCTTCTTTAGTTCAAACCTCATAAATTATATGAGGTTATGATCTTAAACTTAGGCCCTGAAGACTATATGTTAAAGTATAGGGAGGTGTGATGGGGGAGGGATGATGTATACTGATAAAATACTTTTAAAATACTGAAATATAACAAAAATATGATTATATATGTATATACATATGTGTACGTATATATGTTGTATTATATACATACACTATATTGTATTTGTGTCTGTGTGTATTAAAGTTAAATACAAGTGGAAGAAATTATGAATTTTGAGTGAGAGAACCTGAGTTCAAGTCTTACCTCTGCTACTTATTATTTTTGTGAACTTGGAAAAGCCCCTTAAAGCTATCTGGACCTTAGTTTCCTCATCAGTGAAAGTTCTGAAGTAAGATAGCATGAAAGGGACCAGAGAGCTGGCCTCAAAGTAAGTTAAGACCTGTTTCCAAACACATTTGACAGTGTGACTCAAGGCCTCAGGCTACAATGAAAATAAATTGTTATTTAATCAGCATTGCTAACAGAGTTCCATCCTGGGAGCCCTTTATCAATGAAACCACAGATTCAGTGTGTGTGTGTGTGTGTGTGTGTGTGTGTGTGTGTGTGTGTGTGTACACAAGCATTGTAGATAGACAGATATGTAGGTAGATAACAGATCTTTTTTATATAATTGTCAGACTTCCAGAGAAACAGAGAGTAAGCTGTCATTTTTATTAATTAATTTTATCCTAAATTCAAAACTTCAAGGATCAGTGATTCCATGAGTGTGAATTCTGCTGTACAGATAATAATCACAGCCCTTCAACCAGTGCACAGCATTTAAAGTTAAGGCAGACCTAAGCTAGTTTCCTAGCACTATGACCCTAGACAAATGACTTCTCTTGGCTTCAGTCTCTTTATTATAAAATGACTAATAACATTGACTCCCTGAGGTTGTTGTGAGGCTTTGAAAATCTTAGAGTTCTATGTAAATGCTAGGAAATAGGCAGAAAAGGAGGAAGAGGAGGAGGAGGAGTGGTGTTGTTACAATTTAGGAGATGGCCTTTTAGAACTGCTGTGGATAAAAAATCATCGCCCTACTGCCAAGTTGGCAATAAGCCCTTGAAACTTAAGTAGGCAGGAAGTCAGACAACAGACACATAGTCCATCACGAGGACTGTCTCTGAGGGGTGTGTGTGTGTGTAAGGACTGGACTGGATGACCCCTGAGGTATTTTCCATCTCTGAATCCCATTATTCCATCATCTTATTATTTATCTCCTCCTGCAATTTTGCAATCGGTCACACTATCTGTTAAACCCCAGAAAGAAAACACTTCATCTGCCATTTATATATAAAAGGAAATAAAATAGCTCAGCTTCTGTTCCAAGGGTGGGAGAAATAAGCTGATGCCAAAATAATAATAACTGATATATCCAATTGGCGAATCATCATATATTATGTGATTTTATTATAATAGCAAACTTGTGAGGTAGATACTATCATTATGTCTGTTTTACAAATGTGTGACTGAGGCAAGGAAAGCATCTGATGTGCCCAGAGAAGTATATGTATGCCTTCCTTATCATTTTAATATTTTGGAAGTTTGGCTAGCATTTAAAATGTATTCTTCATAAACATATCTTGGGCAAAAAACAACCCACTTCTTATAGACTTCTTTTTCTGTTTCATTTGGTTTTGTTATGACGTGGCTTAGACAAAGCTGTAGATGATTTTTAAAACAGTTTAATAGGAAAAAATGTCTAGATCAAATTAATTAAAATAATTTTAAATGGTACTTATTGCCCCAAATTTGAACTATATGGAAAGACAGAAAGTAAAGAGTTACTGTCATTTTTAAAGTCTTTTTACCAAATATTTAAAAAAAAAATATTTAGATTGGTAGTATCTTAGAATTTAAGCCAAGTTTAAAAGCTCCAACCCATACATAAGCAGGCAACATGGAAAACCCTTCCTAGATTTATGTGCAATAAGGAAAATGTGTATTCCATCTTCCAAAAGAGAAAATAATGAGAATCTTTGCATTATATAGTTTTGGAGGTTTTGTTTGTACCTGAGATAGAAGAAATATATAGTGACCAATAATTATAGAAAGGAGAACCCATAGAATAGTGGATTTAGAGTCAAACTTATATTTGAGTTCCTGTCTCTTTGACTTACTAGTTGTATTTGCCAGACAAGTCATTGGTCTTTTGTGGCCTTAATTTTATCACCTGAATATTGGGGCCGGGGGAGGAAGGTGATTATATATCATACATTATTTCATAAAATTTTTGGAAGGATCAAATGAGTGTACATATATACATAAATGTATATACATGTAAATTCTTTTTAAACTTAAAGCATACATTAACTTTTTTTTTCTATTCACTTCTGTATATGAAGGTTAATGGTAATACCACAAGAGGTGTTTAAGCAGAAGCTGGGATAACACTTAGAGGGGTAGTGATGATAAATGTTAAACAACTGACTCTCTGGGGTGGGGAGGGGGAGGAGGACATAGAAAATGTTTCTTTTTTAAGAATGTTTTTACTTTTTTCTCAATTACATGTAAATACAATTTTTAACATTCTTTTTGAAAATAATTTTTGGGTTCCAAATTCCTTTTCTCCCTCCGCCTCTTGAAAATGCAAGCATTTTGCTATAGATTCTGCATGTGCAAACATGCAAAACACATTTCAATATTAGCCGTGTTGAAAAAGATGTGAAGGAGCTAGATTCAGTAGTATCAGACCTTAAACCATATTACAGGGTGAGATCATTGTTGAAGTGTGAAATTGATTATTTGGAATTAAAAGTTCCCTGTATTAATGAAACCTATATGTTCAAAAATAGATGTATGCAATCATATATGGTAACTGTAACTCAATGAAACTTTTCTCAGTATGAGGATAGTTGAAGGGAATATATATGTATATATGTATGTACAGGAGAGTATATGGATATATAAATGCATATGTGAGTGTGTGTATAAGTGTGTACATGTATACATAGGCAGAGGGCACAGGATCAGTTGTATATGGAGGGATGATATCTAAAAAAATAAAATTAAGAGGTGAGAGGAATATAATGGGAGCAGGAGAAAGGGAGAAATAGAATAGAGCAAATTATCTCATATAAATGAGGCAAGAGAAAACTTACAATGGAGAGAAAGAGCATAAAGGTGG